>VYXB01008938.1:308148-553149 GCA_013397135.1 Pachyramphus minor | reverse complement strand
CCGGTCACGCCGTGACCGGGGCTGGGCGCTGCGCGGCCCAGCGGTGACAGCGCCCGCCGTGCCTGGCGCGGGGGCGGCGGTGCGGACCAGGGCAGCGGGTGTGCGCCGGGAGTGCCGGAGCCCCGCGTCGTTCTGGGCGGCCTGCGCAGGGCCCCGCGGGGCAATGTAGCGGACATGCCCTGACGGGACGAGGAGCGGTCGGGCTCCGCCTGCCAGGGCACAGCTGCGCCAGCGGAGCTGCCCGCGGCGGGTCGGCCGCGCACGGCGAGGACCCCCCGGGCACTGCCGCGATGGCCGGGGCCGGGCTCTGGGCGAGCATCAAGTCCCTGCTGCGGAGGGGCGAGGACCCGCTGTTCCTGAACGACTCCAGTGCCTTTGACTTCTCGGACGAGGTGGGGGACGAGGACTTCCCCAGGTTTAACAAGCTGCGCGTGGTGGTGGCGGACGACGGCTCGGAGGCGGCCCCGGAGACGCCGGTGAACGGGGCACCGCCGGGGCTGCCGTCCGACGACGAGTCCCTGCTGGAGCGGGACATCGCCCTGCGCAGCGCCCGGGCCGGCCGGCCGGACCCCTGCAGCGGCTGCAGCAGACGGCGGGAGCGCTCCAAGCAGAGGAAGGTGAAGAAGCGGCTGGCGCTCGCTGCCATCCTCTACCTCCTGTTCATGACCGGGGAGCTCATAGGTGAGTCGGGGGCCCTTTGTGCCATCCCTTGGGCGCGGTGCCTCACAGCTCGTTAATGCTGCTCCGGCCTTAGCTAGAAGTATTTACGGACAGAAACCATCAGTGCTGTAGAGAAATCAGAGAGATTAGCAGCACGTTCCGAGAGTGAAGTCCAACCTGTATTTTCAATGAAAAAATTTGCAACTTCCTTTGCCCGAATCTGTCATCAAATATGTTAAATATGCATAAAATATGCATTCTTTTGTATGTCTAATGGCTTTTTATTTCTTCTTGTAAGTTTCTCCTGTAAGTTTGTAAGATGTTTTGAACAAAGGAGAAGCAGCATGAACAATTTCATTCTCAATATTGTTACTTCCATAGTATCTCGCTGTGTTTGCAATATGAGAAGAGGGAAATACACCAGATTCAGCAATACACAGTTACTTAGAACTGAAAAGACTTGTCCTGAGCTATCAATAGCAATCCAGTGAAGAAGCCACTGTCGGGACAACCTCTTGATGTCCTCCTGTGCTGTGGACTAGTATGTGCTCCATCCAGACATAAATCATACACAGTCAATTAGAGTAATAGGTATTTTAATACTTCCCATGGTTACAACATGTAAGAGGTACCAAGTAGTTGGATTAAATTATTTGTGGTTTTTGTTTGTTAGTACTTGCAGAAGTATGGTGGGTTTTTACCTGAAAATAAGTTCCTGCATAAGCACCTGATTGTCCTTGGTCAGAAGAATGAGCCTTGTGCTCAAGTTCAGCTTTTATTGCTTCCTCCTAAGGGCTCACAACCAGGTGCTGTGCAGGTGGAGGAGAACCTGTGATTTATACAGCAGTCTATACCCAACAACTGCTTTATCCAACAGGCTTGTTGCAGGCTTGCAGCATAGGCTTGGAATAAAATTAGATGTGAAAGCCCCTGGGATGCATAGATTAGCTGTTAAATGTTATTCCTTTGCTATTGTCTAATCATTTTTGCAAAGTTTAATGTTTATCTATTAATCTCTGTTCACTTACCAATATGCATGTCTTGTTACCATCTGTCTTCTGGGTACATCCATGCCAGTCAGTGCAAGTGTTTACTCATTGGGACTCAGCCTCCTGAAGAATGCTTAAATGTTCCCATCCACTGTCCCCTGATTTGGAGTCACATTACACAGTGCCAGTGCATTGATGTGTATGTTGAGCCAGGTCTCTCTGTAGCAATTAATTGCTTTTAAATTGCTTTAATTTCAACATTCAAGTCTAAATCAGAGCTAATCAGATGAATTATTTGCCATAATTCACTAAAAGAAAAAAAAAGAAATCTAATCATAAAAAATTTCTGGATGTGAAGAACAGAGATGCCTCAGGTATAGTGACATGGGACCTACATCATCCTCCTCCACACCTCTGCAGATTTGGTCAGTTTGCTCATGTGAAGTGAGCTTGTACTCTTGGCTGCTTGTCCTAGGACAGCTCTGAATTGTGTTTTTAAGACAGAGTTGTATGACATGGATAGGAAGCAAAATCATTGCTAGAGGATAAATAATGCCATTTTTCCTACAGATGTAGGAAAAAAAATCCTGTTCTGTTTTTGAGAGAGAGACCAGAATACTGACTGTGCCTGCACCAGTTTTATTTGGGGCCTTATTTCAGGAATGTAGGTTAATGGAAAAAAAGTGGTTTTGTCCTTCAGCATGTCTCAGTGTGTGGTTAGTCATTAATAAAACTGCAACAATGCATCAGCTTATCATGGATAAGGCACTTCTTGCCAACCCTGTTGTGGGGGTTTGGCTGTATGCCTCCACTTGCCCCCTGGCTCCATGTTTTTTCTCTGGCTGAGGTTTTGGTTCAGCATGAACTCAGGTTAATTTGGTAAGTAACAGTGTTGTATGTTAGATGTAGGCACCCTTTGACATGAGAGTGATGTTATTTGGTTGTATTGATACCAGAGTTTTGATGTACATCGAACTTAGTTCCTCTGAAGGGCCTCTTACTGCTACTGTCTGTGCTGTTGGCAGGTTGATGCTGAAGTCACTAAGAGTGTGTGTTTGGGGCTTTGGATGTGATTCACACTCTTGTAGACTTCTCCATAGCTAGTGCAGGGAGAGCTCTAGAAAAAATAGATGTTAAGAGTAATAATACTCTCTCATCACTGTCACATCTCCCATACAGTCAGGGTGGTGGATTTGTTTGTACAAAACATTAGTGCTGTACTGAAAGCTTGTCCTCCTCAGGTGCTTTTGCCACCCCTATTTCGTTCTTTGGGCGCAGAATCAGAGAGCACTGAGGCCAGACCCATAAAGTATTCAGGCATCCATCTTCCACAGAGAATAAATAAAGGGCTTGGGTATCTATACTTTTGTGGATCTCGACCTGAATGACTTGTCAACAGGGCAAGTAATCAGCAGAAGAGTAACTAAAGAACCCTCCAGTCCTGGGTCAATGCCCTACTTGTTTAAGTTCTTGCACTCCAGCCTGTGATGTGTTCTGTCTGGTTGGTTTCGAATTTTGGAACTTTATGAGTTGATCCAAAGCTCAGGTATTTGAGAAACTGTTTGATCATATAGGATGTTTTAACTGACTTCTTTTTCAGATCTTTGAGAGATTTGAGTTTCTGAGAAAAAGGCAGAAGACCCTCTCAGACAATTAATTTGTTCAGTAAAAATCTTTCTGCTGTCTGTTACCAGTGTAAAGATGAAGGAAATCTTATTTCAGCAGCTTTTTTTGTGAAATCTTGATTGGCATATTTTTTTCAAAGGGTAGCCAAGCTCATTACCCCAGCCCATCTCAGTGCTTGTTGTTTAATTTGATGAACAGTCAGGTAACAACTTACACTTTGTGGAAACCATTTTGCATCAAGAAAAGAAAAACATACCACAAAACCTAGTTAGCTCTTCTGACAGGGTTTTGATGTTTTCAGCTATGTTTAGGGATTTCTAATTGATTGTCCATGAGAAGAACTGCTGTCCTTCACAGGTCACTGAAAACAGTAGTGAACCATCAAGCTGTCTATTTGTAAAGGTTATACGTGTCTTTTTTTCTAAGTGGCCAATTGTGTTTAAACAGCCCCTAGGCAGTACCTTTAACCAAGCAATGAACTTTTGAGAACAGACAACCTCTGATTTCAGAATTCAATAAATGTCAATTTTGTTTTCTTAATCCACATGCTGCATTATGATCAACTTCAGTACCTGAATTCCTTCTTTATCATTTTATTTTGAAAGGCTTTAAAAGTGAGAGGCTGGCTGAAACAGAATTGGACTGAAGTGATTCTCAAAATTAGTATTTATGAATTAACATACATACTGTAAATAATGATACATGTAAACTGCTGAACTGAATGTCCTTAGAAATTATTGTTTCTCTTCTGTTAACTATAAAAGAGACTGAGTTGCACTTTTCTAAGTCTTTTTTTTTGAATTATGTGAGATCACTAATTCAGTAAGGAAAGGCATTGCTAAATCTTAAAAACTCGAACAACACTACAACAGCAGCTGCACTGTGCATGTTTGGCTGGGGAGGAGAGAGCAGCTTTGTCTTCAGGTGTGCACATACAAACACCCACAGCCGCACACACACAGGTTTTATGACTGGTCTTAAAAGCAAAGTAGTGAATTCCTCTCCGCCGTTTCCTCGTGGTCAGCCTCTTAATTAAGACAATTTTAATTGTATATGAAGATTGCTTTATTTGAAATGTTAGTTGGAGCCTCAAGCCTGCCAAATGGCACACAAATGGCACACCAGCTGCATGCTTCACTGAGTACAAATTTACAGGCTGAATGACAATCTCAAGGTAAAAAGAGAAACCAAATCATAGCTGAGTTGACACAAAAGATGTGATCTTTTCTGAGAAAATGGGCTTACCTTCAAGCATATGGAAGACAACACAGCCTGTCCTTGATTCCCCTTTGGATAAGGGATACTTAAGAGGGAGGTGCATTGTTCAAATCTCTCACCATCCAATAGTAGCATTAGCAATTGAATTGGAACGAAGATATTAACCTTTGATCTCGGGTTATTTGTCTCAATGCAGCTCATAATTACAAGAAAAAAATTATGGTAATAAATAACAAAGAAGAGTGCTGTGCAATTGAAAGTCATTGCCTGCAATAGATATTTGGCAGAACTCACAATCTGCCAAGACAGGGAATAGTGAAGGTTAAAAGGTATTGTAATAAAAATAGAAAGGGAGCAGGGTAAATTTCCTTGTTATTGAGTCTTTGGACTCTGTCCCTCTTCTGAAGTGTCACAGTGTTTAACAGAGGTAGTTTAATAAAAGGGTCAGTTGATTAAACTCATGTGCAGTAATATATAGAGGAAAGATACAAAACTGTTTTGGGCCTGATCTTGCACACATTGTTATGCTGTGAGAATAACAGGAGTGAATCCTTTGTATGTTACTCTTAATAGAAAGCACACTTGACTGCACTTTTAACTGTTGTAGCTTTAAATTACAGCATGGCATTTTGCTTGTAATAGCAAAACCCCTCCCCACATTTAGTGATTATAAGACAGGCTCTCCTGCACTTAATGCACTGTTCCGAAAATAAATGTTAGCTGTGCCACGAGGGTATTATCTAGAATAATTAAAAATGTCGTGTGTCCTGACTTTTCCAATTTTGTTTTCAGGTGGCTATGTTGCTAACAGTCTAGCAATTATGACAGATGCACTTCACATGTTAACTGACCTTAGTGGTATTATTTTGACCCTGCTTGCTCTCTGGCTGTCTGCAAAATCTCCAACAAAGAGGTTCACTTTTGGATTTCATCGCTTAGGTATGTAGATATCAGATTTTGCTATTAAAGAGTATTTTAAGGAACAGCTGTAAAGATCAGCAAATTCTAGAAGAATAGGTAACTAAAAAGGAGCAGCAAACCTCAGAGTTGCTTTAACACCCTGAGTCTTAATGCCCTTTCACTGGCCTTTGTGCATATACTCATCATGGCTAGGCTTTGCCAACGAGGATTTGGGAAGGACTCTACCCACACTTGCTACAAGCACGCTGGTGGCTAAAAAGGCCAAAAAGGATATTCTGCATAGGTAGTATCACCACAAGGGAATAGATAAAAAACCCCCATGGCTAAAAGTTTGATGGCAGAGTTTCATTCACTGGGAGCGGGATGAGTCTCTTCATCTCAGTGGAACTAGCACTTGGCAGAATCAGAGTTAAATTCTGAATGCTTGATTCATCTTCATCTTAAAGAGGAAGGTTGGGGAATTGGATGCATGACCACATTTTAAGTGTGACTTCCTACAAATTAACCATGGCCTAAAATGTAAAGGGTTCAGAAGAGGGAAACTGTTCTGAGAAGAACAAGGGTGGCTACAGAGCTGCGTTTCACAGCCCACGCACAGTTAACGGGCTGTTGCATCAGCTCAGGCCCTGTGCACCTTTGTGCTTTGGAACTGAGGCTGAGCAAAAGAGGGATGTATTCTTTATACTCACTGCTGTACCACTGTTACTGCTCCTGTGTCACACTGAGGAGCTTGTTGGTGCAGGAGCTGTGCACGTCAGTCTGTTGTTGTTCACAACAGATTATTGCCAGTGCTCAGGATTTATGAAGTCTCGTTGACTTCAGCAGAATTGTGACACTGGAAAAAGGTCCTATTCAATGTGAAAAATGACATTTTAATCTAGAACTAAAAAGTTATGTAGAACATATTATTAGAGAGCTGTGCCCTGCCAGAAGCTGCATACATCATTCCTCTTGCATTCCCCAAACCACACAAAGCTGAGGTCAAAATGTCCTGTGGTTTGCAATACAGCAAGTTATTTAACCTCTGCCTGGTTTAAGTGTCGGTAAAAAGAAGTATAAACAGAATTACGAACTGAACCTTGGGAGGGTATTTTCAGGATTCATTACTTCATGTTTGGAAATGTAATGATGATAAAGGGTGTTTTCATGCGGTTGTGAATGGGATATAATTCACAATATACAGCTGCAGGTCTTGTAGACATTTTATCAAAATTTCAAAGCTTTATTTTTCATGCAATAGATAATTTCTAGTGTCACATTTTCTACCTGTGCTCCATAAATTCTATAGCATACATTTTTCAAGGAATTTCAGTCTTGTGTAGTCATTATTTGCAATTCTTATTTTGGCTGCTAGAACAGCAGTAGAATTCAACAACTCCATCACTCCTTGTCATTTGTCATCAGTTAGTCACTAATGCATGAATGCATAACTCTGTACACTAGCAAAGCTCTTCGGGGCTTTAGCAAGAAAGCATTAGCAATGCCAGCATTTCCCATTACAAACTTTTCTTTCATGAAGTTTTAATTTTGCCATAGGAGCTCCCCTAACACTGAAACCTGACCTTGCAGGTAGGCCCCTGGCATTTGCTGATACTCTCCAGAAGGATGTTTGCTAGCATTTATACATACTTTAACCCTATTTCAAAATCATTTGAGTAGTTTATATGTCTTTGTAACTTTTCTAAAACCAAATAGCACATAAATTGAACATGCCACAGCCTCACTTAAAACAGGAGTTTATCTTGAGAAAAATAAAAGAAACTTACTTAACCGTTAAAATCTTACGCAATTCTGTAAATGTTCAGTGACTTTTCAATTAATTTGCAAGCACAAATCCCTGAGGATTCCTGCCGTCTCATTTCCTATATCTCTTTTTCTTGTCATTTCACTGCAAGGAAAATTACTGGCCAGACTGGTCCATGGGCTCAATCTGGCCAGTAAAATCAGTTTGTGTTGCCCACCATCATCTCCCTCGGAGAAGCTACAGGGAGCAGCCTCTCAGTTCTGCAACAATTACTCCTTTTCTGCTGCCCAGTGCCAGTAGGTGGTCAAAGACTAGAACAGGTTGTGGAGTGCCCACAGTTGAAAATACACAAAACCCTTCTGGAAGCAGTCCTGATCAAGCTGCTGTAGTTTCCCTTCTCTGAGCAGGACTACACAGTTTCCAGGTGTTCCTGTCTGCCTCAGCCATTCTGCTGAGTAGCAGCAGTGCAGCTCTCTGGAGGAGGAGGACTAGAGCCTGGGGCTGGGAGAGGGGGGAGAGTTTCTGGGGCTGCAGTAAGGAAGAGGAAGCAAATAAAAGCTCTGCCAGGGACCTCCAAAGTACAGAAGATGAGATGGTTCAAAATTGCTACACACAGGTTTTTTTTTTAAAATCCCATTTGTGAAAGTTATATGCCTGATTTTAGGCAGTTTGAATGCCGTGGCCTGAGGGTCCAGTTTCACACATCCATGAATGCTGGCAATGGAACAAAGCAGTTTCTAAGGTATATCCTTGCTGTAACACATTTCCCCAAATATATGTAAGAAGCTTGTCAGCAAATAATATCAGTTCAACAATAGCTTAAATTTCATGTGAGAGATGTTAAAACATGACAGAATGTTAAAAATAGGATACAGATTGGGCATCTGTCGCAGAAAAGATGTGGAGCATTTGTTTAAAGCTGGGAATATGTGCAAGAACTGTCTTGTCACTGACCTGCCTTACATTAAGCTACATATAGTAGGCATGAGAACATCCTAATGAACAATGTTTCTGGTACTCATTATCATTTTTGCTTGTAGAACAATGAATTTTCGAACTTGTTCCCTTAAACATTGCTTGGTAAAGACAACAGACCTATTAGTTGTCTAGTCAAATTCCAGAGGGAAGTGAGTACTAGTTTTCATTTATTTGAATTCTCTTTGGATGCTCCATCTTCAGTTTTATTCCTTTCTCAGTGCTGAAAAGGAAGCTGACAGATTCAGGAATGGGTTAGAAAAGTGAAGACAAAAGTAATGGAAATTGCAGTCATGTCTGAAAAGGATTATATTCTTGAAAGCAAAAATAGTTCTGTTTCATCACCAAGTGTCGATACCTCCTTTTCAGCAAGACACTGAGCAGATTTAAGCATAGATATGGAACCTGGCACTTTTCCATTGCTGCAGAGACAATGTTGGTAGTGACAGAATCAGCCAGTCCACTGAGACAGTGCACAGCTCATTTCACAAGAAGTGAAAGCTCTCAGCACAATTCTACAATGCTGACATGACAGTGACTGTGGAAGAGCCTGCAAGGAAAACACTGGTTTCCATTACAGAAAACATGGATTTAGATTGTAAAAGCACTGTATGTTATTTCTCTGGTAAATGGTAACGTGCTATGGCTTCAAAAGTTTTTTAAAAAGCATTCTGGAAAACCTAAGCAATGTATTGTGTATTTTTAAGGCTGTTGCCCTGAATAATCTGCTGACTTTGTAGAGAAGGCTACCACTTACATAGGTATTTCCAGGATTTTCAGGTTGCTCTGAAATCGTCTGAGATTATGACAGTTGCCTTTCAGAGCCTTGTTACTGCCTGGTAATGCTGGTAACTTGTCCAGGCTCCCAGCAGCTGAATGCATTGGGGTGAGTTTCTTCTTCCATAATGATGTTAAAAATTCAGTGTATGGAGATAGTGATTTTGGTGATATTAAAAAGCTGATATAGCTGCATGGGTTTTTTATGTAATATTCAATAAATAAAAGTAAACCACTTCTGTGTTAGAAGTGACATCTTCTACACTAATCAAAGTTGTACTACATGCTGACAGATTCAGAGTGGAGGGAGAAGTGAGGCAATTCTCAGGTGAGTATTGTCAGAGCTATACTATAGCCAAGAGCAGAATTTTGCCCTTTCTGGGGAATAAATCAGGGCAACATGTGTGCACCTAAGGGGAAGAACAACCATTAAAATTTCAAGTAAATTAATTCTAACTCTGATCTTTGAGTTCACACAGGAAGGCTGAGGTGCCAATGATCCATCTGGCAAGTGACAGTAATGAGCATTACACGTAATGATTACAGATTACTCAGGCATGGCTGCAGATTTACATGCAATACAATGGAGTAGCATTAAGGTTTTCCCAGTGCTTTTTGCAAAGCCCTGTATTAACTTGCTTGTAACTGAGGCAGTTGTTAACTGGGCCAGTGTTTTCTCTGTCAGCTATCTTGCCTTTTTTCTTTTTTTTTAAACTTCAGCTGCAACAGGGTAATAACTTTAAGCTAGAGGGTAAAAGTATGTTTATGATAAAAGGAATCTAGTGACCCATTTAGGAATACCTATATTCCTTGTAATAAGACCCTAAAACTGTAGTGTAGGCTCATCCTCCTCAGGTTTATGTATTTTAAGCCCAATTTCATGACTTGGATACTGAGGCAGACAGCACAAAGGTTCTGACCTGTAGAATATTCAGACCTGTTTACCTCACATGTGAACAGCAGGAACCTTGTAGAGAGCTGTAACCACTTTTTGCAGATGTAAATGGCACTGGAAGGTGCAGTGCAGTCAAATAATTAGGAGTTCTTATTAACTTTCTAATTTTATCTTTATTTAGATATATGTTTGCTTTTAAAAGTCCCTGCTGATCAGATAAAATTCCTACACCAAAATGTTGGTCATAATGCTCTTACTTTTGTGAAATATGAATATTTCTAAATCTAGCTTAATACTGTGGACACTTGAAATCAATCTTTCTTTTATTTGTAGGTATGTTGGTGATGTTTGAGATCTCCTGTCCTCTTCTACCCTGGACAGGGCCTTTGCCTGCAGCTTCTCAGGCAAATGTTCTGGGTTGTCTGAGGAAGTCAGTCATCACCTCTGTTTTCAGAAGTTTTCAGAGAAGACATAATTTGAGGGATATACTGATGTCAGGGAAGCGTGGAGGAGTTGATTAGAACAAACTCCATTTGTTAAGCCTACTTTACAAGTGTTATTTACCGCTAAACATGTTAGTACATAGTAGATTTTATAATACTCATTGTTAAAATTATTAAGGCTCTGTCTATGTTCTAATTTGGAAACAGAAATAGATCTGAGACACATTTTTATAATGATGTTTCCTTTCTTTCTGCAGAAGTACTGTCAGCCATCATTAGTGTATTGCTGGTCTATATCCTTATGGCATTCCTCTTGTATGAGGCTGTTCAAAGAACTATCCATATGGACTATGAAATAAATGGTGATATCATGCTGATCACAGCGGCCGTCGGTGTTGCAGTTAACTTAATGTAAGACCTCCCCTTCTTTCCATTAACACTCATAAATGTAATTCTGAATAAGCTGCTAATTCATTCATGGCCTGTAACTTTCTCATGGGATATAATTTTGCTGGACCTCTTAAATTTCGTAGATAAGACAAGAAATTATAGTGAGTATTACTTTTTCAATTATTGGGTTCAAAATGAAAGGGAAAAAAAAGGCAACAAAATATTAAGCTATTAGCATCCAAAGGAAGGCAGTGAAGATGGTGAAGGGCTTTGAGGGGAAGCTGTGTGAGGGGCAGCTGAGGGCATTTGATGTGTTCAGCCTGGAGAAGAGGAGACTGAGGGAAGACCTCATTGCAACTACAACTTACTTAGGAGGGGAGGAGTAGGGGGCGTAGGGGCAGACACTGATTTCTGCTCTGTGGGGACCAGGGAAAGGACCCGAGGGAATGGCCTGAAGGTTTGTCAGAGGAGGTTTAGGTTGGATATTAGAAAAAGGTTCTTCAACCAGAGGGTGGTTGGAACAGGCTCCCCAGGACAGTGGTCACAGCACCAAGGCTGCCAGAGCTCAAGATGTGTTTGGACAATGCACTCAGGCACATGGTGTGACTCTTGGGGATGGTCCTGGGCAGGGCTTGGAGTTGGACTTGATGATCCTTGTGGGTCACTTCCAACTTGGCATATTCTGTGAAAACCCACCCACACACCCAACTCTAAAAGCCTGTTTCTTGGAGTGCTTTTCTTCTCTCCCTTTCAGAATGGGGTTTTTGCTGAATCAATCTGGCCACCTTCACTCTCACTCCCACTCCCACCCTCACTCTCACGTACCTCAGTCGAACTCTCCGAGCACAGCCCACGGCAGTGGCCATGGACACAGCAGCCTTGCCGTGAGAGCAGCGTTTGTACACGCCCTGGGGGACCTGGTACAAAGTATTGGAGTGCTCGTGGCTGCCTACATCATACGCTTTAAGGTAAGGAATGGCTGCTCTTTGAGGCAGCGTGGAATTCTTTTACCTTTAGCTCCAGTGATTAAATTAAAAAGGGACCTGTTTTTATAAGTATGAAAAATAGCTGTGATATTTTATTATAAGCTTCATACATTCATGGAAAATAAGCAAAGCTGTTTCTACTACATATTTTGTAACTATTCAAACAAAAAAAACATTCATAGAAATTGGAACTAGAACTAACTGCATTTTCTGAGTCACAGTTTTGTAAGTGAGCTTATTTTCATACATCCTTTAACACTGTGGAGTTTCCCTTGCAGCCAGAATACAAGATTGCTGATCCTATCTGTACATATATATTTTCCATACTGGTGGTTTTCACAACAGTTCGAATTCTCTGTGACACGGGAGTTATTATTCTGGAAGGTAAGATCTGTGCACAGTGTGGGTCACTTTACATGTCAAATAGCAGAGAGCACTGGCACTGTTTTGACATCACAGTCACCATTTCTAAGTGGATTGTGCCTGGAGATCTGTTTATCTTGCCGCTGCTTTAGTCTGTTGGTTTTTTATGGCTCATCTGAATTGCAGCAGTGTTTGGGTGTGTTTGACCTCTGCCAGTGACACAAGTCCTACCTTTGCTCACACTTTGCCATCAGAAGATGGGGAAGTGAAATGCACACAACTTTCTTATGTGTCTGCAGTGGCTTTCAGCTAAACCAAGTGAACCTTTGCCAAGGCTCAGTTCCGCACTTTCGCTTCAGTTACTTGTAACGTTGGGGTGGATGTGGATGCATGTAAAAGGAGGAAGCAAGCTTAGGCCAAGTGGCTGGACTGGTGGTTCACCTCTGTCCTGTCTCCCCCTTTTTCACAAGTACCTTTGTGTTACCTCTGTGCTTCTGCTGTTACCGTAGATGAAGCTACAAGTAAAGAGTGGTGTAAAAGAAGAAATGAAATAGGGAAGAAAAACCTGAACATAGGCTAAAGAATCTTATCTCATGTAGAGGGAAAGATGCCAGCAACATTCTTTGCTTTATCATAGCTTACCTGCCAACTCTTACTGCTTGATCTAGTGCTCTTACGCACTGGAAGTGAAGATGTTAGGGCTGGTAGAAAAATCCTAGGTTTTAGCTGCACCTTCTTAGCTGTCTCAAGTAAATTATTGCTGACTTTACTTTTATTATGTTACAAGGTAAAATCAGAAGACTCAGAATCTTCAGTCAAGTGCATTTGCTGTCACTTAGGATTAAAAAAAAAATGCAACAAAATGGAAGTTCTCTGAGAAGGCAAAACCAATGAAATTTGCTTAAGAACCCTTAAATAGCTCCAAGGCAATAGCTAAGATTTAGCTGCAGAATACAGTTAAGACAAACTAATGATGTATCAGATTCCAGATGTAGTGAGTTGTTGCTGTTTGCTTAGGTATCCCAGCTGTCATAAAAATCCCCTGCTAATGATGTTAATGAAAGTGATGATACATGGGCTTTATGCATGGCAGGGAATTGTTCCAACTTAAATTCAGGATCTCAAGAGAATGGACTTGAATTTATATTGGAAACTACTTCAAGGTCCTTGAAATTTGTCCTTTTGGTATTAATTTCAACTTAAGTTTCACCATTATACCAGGAACGCTAAAGTAAAACATTAAATAGCTATCTAACTCAAGCAATGAGATTCTAGCTTTTAATACAGATCTATAAAGCAGAATGGAAGTTTGTCAAGAGCATGATGTAGATATGAGGATTTAAGTCCATGTTTCCTGGGAAAAAGAAAGCTGTATAAATAGTGCCAGGTAATTATTTATCAGCTAAATAACTTTTAATGGTCTCCATGAGAAGGAAAATTTTGTTTCATCTGAGATAATCCTAAACATAGAAATTTCAAAATAGATGTTTAAATTAGATATTTAAATTCTAATTTTTTTGACATTGAGAACTGTCATGAAAGGCCACGGAGTGTCTGCAGAAGACAGAATTAATTTTGTCTCTTATTTGGAATCACAGGAGTTCCAAGGCATTTAAACGTGGACCGCATTAAGGAAGACTTGATGAAAATTGAAGATGTTTATTCTATAGAAGATTTAAATGTTTGGTCTCTCACTGCAGGAAAAACAACTGCCATAGTCCACTTGCAACTAGGTAAGCTGCTGTATAGCATAATTCTAAATTAAATGTAAGTGTAGGAAAACCCCCACCACTTCCTCTTCATAGAAATTTCTCAGTTGAACCAGAAATACCATTCTGGGGTTTTGTACAGTGAGGAATAGAACCTCTTTGCTGAGAAAGACATGGTATAGATGAAAATTGTGCAAATAAAATACATTCATACCAAAACATCCAATACAGATTCTCTGGGTAGGGATAAAAAAGCAACACATAATTTTTCCTCAGAAGTTCCCTCACTTATCTAGGGAAAGAAAGGGGGACGTTCTAATGTGGAACAATCTGACACATGAAAAACAAATGTTTTGTCAAAACGTGCTGATTTAGACATATAACTATACCATGAATATTAATTCTCAGTAAGAAGGCTCAGGTTTTTTGGGGGATGGTGTCTGACACACACAGTTTTATCAAGAGTTGAATCTAGTTGGAGAATATATACGTAGAAGTGTAAAATAATACAGAGAGAGTACATAGTGACCATAAACCAACATTAAACTAACAAATGAGCATGAACAAAGATTATTGTAATTGGTAACACTGTGATACATTTGAGAACAGATGGACTGTCTGAGTTTCTTAGATAGTGAATTTATTATAATTTTCTTAATTTTCCAGTTCCTGGTAGTTCATCGAAATGGGAGGACGTTCAGTCCAAGGCCCGACACCTGCTGCTGAACACCTTTGGAATGTACAAGTGCTCTGTCCAGCTCCAGAGTTACAAACAGGAAATCAGCAAAACCTGTGCAAGTTGTCAGAGTTCCAGTGCCTAATTTCATATGTTTTGGGAACTGCTGCCTTATTCTTTACCTTGTAGTCAAAGACTGAGAGCAATAAATGCAAAATGAAAATTCTCAAATAGTAACCATGAATATGTGGCTTTGTACCATGGGACATGCAGCAGGGAGAACTGGTGCTGCAGAAAGTGCAGTGGTTGCCCTATGGAACATGTGTTTTACTCTCTCCCTTGTACTGATTTATTCAATTTATTATGATTTTGAGACGAAGCTGTTTTCAGATTATTGTTTACAAACTGCAACGTGGCTCTGCAGATACCTCACAAATCACAGTCCAATATTGTTCTTTAATCATTACGTACCACAAAGTACCTGCACTCCAAATGGAGCATCAAATATTCAGTATTTCAATCAAAAGTCTCTTAATGCTGACCCTGCCAGGGCTGCACAATATGTCATGATCCCCAAATTCATTATTCAGTATTTTTGCAATAGTAATTTTCATACAGTATCTTAAACTGGAATGCATACAGTGCTAGTTGAATTCTTGTGGAAACTTTCCCTTTGGAGACACTTCAAAATACAGAATTTATTGTACCCACACCAGAAAGTTAGCTTTAATCTGGGCTTTCAGATATCCAGACAGGAAGATCTTTGCCCAGACTTGTGGTATTTAACTAGAGACCCAACACTGGACCCAAAGTGTTTTAAGTGATCAGTTATCTTAATGTATTTTAGAATAGGGTTTATACGTTAGAAACAGGTTATTTATTTTACAAAGTTTTGACTTGTAAGATGACTTCATTATAAATAGTTTTGAGTGTCTAAACCCATCGTTTGTTTCACATTAAAAGGCCAGTTGATTAGCATGCTCTCTAATTGTAATTAATAAATGTCCTGTAATTGATAATTTTCCATGATTGTTTTGTTTTAAAAGAAAAGTCAAATGTTAGAAATGAGGCTTGGTGTGCAGATGCTCTCAAATGCAATCTGCAGACTTGCCAGAGACGTGCATCGAACAGGAGAGTGGGGAGCAGGAGTTGTAGAGATGCACGATTCCATCAGTCACAGATCTCTGACCTTTCCATCTTTGCTTTGAGCACAGCATGGCAGTATCCTGACAGGAATGCCACTGCAATAGCAGTTCCCACTACTTAGCTTATGAATAAAGCAAAATCCAAGCAAGCTCAGTAACCTGATGGTGTTGGACAACAATGTCGTAACAACCTACAGTGGCAGAAAGGCCTTTTTGTGTTTATAAAGATGAGGCATCTGAAAGGACTGTTCATTCATCTGGGCTCCTCAGAGTCCCCAAAGCTGCATTGTTTGGCCTCATTGTGGAACCCCTGTACTTTGAATGTACACAGGATATAAATCTTGACACTAAGCCATCCTACACCTCCAAGCTCAGATTTATGCCTGCTTGTGAAGTCATTGGCATTGAAGAAGTTAAGGGCGGCAAGAACACGACCTGCTAAGTTCAGAAGAGGGGAAGAACTTGGCTTCAAATATATTTGTTTATTCTGGACTTTGATCTTTATGCAGAACTTCACCTGACGTCAAAAGTAGTTCTCTGTGTGGATCAGAAAGGAAAATTTCCACCCAGTTATGGATATTGTGATACTCAGCTGTGAATGCTTAAGCTGTTGTCTGTTTCTAGAGTTTCACATGTTCATCAGGCTGATTTGTACCTGCAATTGGTGGTAACAATCTTGGCTTCTTTTCTTCCCATTCTGGAGGTAGGGGTCACCTGCTGAGTTTTTGTTGGTTAAAACTGGCAGCACATTGTGAGTTTGGACAAAGTGCACATAACACTGTGTTTGTATCTGTTCTGGCAAGAAATAGGAATACTTCAGTCCAGCATGAGAGCACAGGCAGCTCAGAGGCAGAGCAGCCCTGTGCACAGGAAAGTAATGCTGCAATACAAAGACTGTCATTAATTAAGCCATATCACAGTCCATGGAAAATGTGCATCCCATCCTTACAAACTTACTGGGAAAAAAAACCAAACCACAAACAACAGGTATTTTGCACATACTAATACTCAAATGGGTTTTGATTAAATTGGGGTTTACAGTTGATGTAATTAGGTGTGGAAGTACAGTAGACATGTATTGTATTTGCAGTTTTTTAATAATTTACTACACATTTGTTTAATTGAAGAAAAAAGCAGAAGTGTGTTGCTTTGTTGTGGGTTTTATTAAATCAATTATTAAACTTCGCATTGTCTTATAAAATATTTGTTTGTATTTCTCTCTCTTGTCATCTTTGCATTGTTACAGCAATCTTTGATTCTTAGGGCAGCTGTTTTTTTGAAATGGCTGAACACTCAACTCAGTGTGGAGATGCTGTATATGGAATTAAGTCTCCCTCTTTAGTGAGAACAGTTTAAATCTTGTTACTTCTCATGCAATAAATACACTTTTGAAAATATAAGCTGATGAACTATGGTGAAGGATCACCATAAAGCAACTGGCAAAACATTCTTGAAACTCTACATTCGCCCTCGAGGGGCCTTTGTTACCAAGGTCTGTAGACTGGAAGTTCAGAGAAAAGGCAGTAGAAGATTAAATGAAACTAAAGAATAGAAGACTCAGTAACTTTTTATAGATACTGCAAGATCATTTTAAGTATCAGCTTAGAAATAGTCTTTCCAAGCAGATGTCCAGATGAAATCTGAACAGATGAAATCCAGTGAATATTCTGCCACCTCTGAAAGTCTACACTGGGAGAGGGTTTTTCCTTCCTAAATCTGTGATTGTCACCCATCCTTTTTTGAAGCACAAATAGACTTTTGATGACAACCTACTCATATGAGTCAATACAGCATTTTCATATGGAGTAGACTGCAAACCCTCACATCCCACTCTTCTATTCTGAAGTGTCCTTATCCTAAGAAGAAAATTAACAGAAACCTATTTTGTGTCTGAATGTTTTCCTTGCTTAGGGCTGTTTTTTTTTTTTTAATTGTGTTGACATTTAGTCTTTTCAATACCATCAGCATTTCTTTCTACACCAGCAGAATTACCATTTAAAATGTCATACCTCAATCTGGTCTTCAATTATTTTACTACAGTACATATCTGCTGTTTCTTGCAGAATCGCTCCCAACTGGGAGAATGACTAAGAAAAGCAGTAGGCTGGCATTTAAAAGTGATTTTCTGACATAAAACCAAAAAACCCAAAAGACACCCATCAACTGATGAGTGATAAGTTGGACTTGATGATCTCAGAGGTCCTTTCCAACCTGTCTGATTCTATGATTCTAAGTTCTTTTGTTCAGGTATTTTGGCAGAATCTCATAAGGACACTGTGCTGATGTTGCACAGAGCAGAGCTGTTAACAGATACTACAAGACTATAATAAATGAAGAGAGGTTGTTGGGTGATTAGACATGATACATATTGTAGCAGCTTCCTAGACTCCAATAAACTGGTCCATTGCCAGAAAAGTTCCCTTGGGGTCTCAAGGAAAGGGGACAATCTACTGTAAATACCCAGCTCATTTCTATTTGCTGCTGTCCAGCTACTACAGCAATCTGCTTTTACAACGCAACCTGCTTTGTGTGTGTACAGCTGTAAAATCATGATATCCAAACCAGTACTTTTTCATCTCTGTTTTCCTTTTCTCCATTGTGTTCTGCTTTTTTTCCCCCTCTCAGTATCACAGGTTGAAAGCAACCCGTGCTAGACACACAGGACAAAATAACTGCTTTTGTTACAGCTGTGAAGCATTTACACCTCTAATGGCACCAATTTATGTAGGAAAAAAGCCACTTGATAAGAAAAAACATAATTTTATCCTCAAGATGACCACTTAATGATTTCCTTATATTATACACGATGAAAAGTTGTCTCTTTGTACGAGGGTACATGAAAGTAGTTAATGAGTGTGTTTTGCAGTAAACTCAGTACTGATATACCCAGGGCTTTCTAGTTCAGCTGATGAATAAATAAAAGCATCCAGATGGCAAGCAGAGAAAAAACTAGCCTTTGTCACAGGTGCATTAAGAGCACTCAAGTCCCTGCAATCTTCCTATTTATTTTTCCCACACAAAGAAATTACCTAATACATCCCTAAACAAATGTAAAGTTATAAAACCAGTTATTGAAGTCTAAATGGCCTTTTAAATTCAAAGAGAGTTTTTGAAAAATGCTGTCAACAAATATCTTCATAGGTAAGGTGATGCTCCATATTTGAACCCATCACACAATTATTGTTGATTTTTTACGGATTTCACGTGTTCCTTTTTCCCAGCCCACAGTGAGAACAAACCTGACACACCTGAACGGACAAAGACTCTTCCCTCACCTGGCAACTTCCAGGGCGTTCCCGAATTTACCAGACGATGGCGCACTAGTCCCAACGTTGATAACTAGAGCTGTGTACTGAGGAGAACTTTTTTATTGAAAGGGAATATATTTCGTCACATATTTTAGAAATGTCTTATTAGAAAGTTTTTTTTTAAAAAAAAAAAAAGTCGTATTTTCCCCCCTTTTTTCCTAGGTGTAACAGAGGGTATTTAACTTTATCATGGATGCAGTAAGGAAAAGCACCAACCTAGCACAGATTGGTAATCAATTATTGGGAGTGAGTTTAGGTACTTCTTGAAGGCATATACAGGTAAATATAATGGAAGATATGCTCAAATGCTTCCCTCTATTTCCAAATATGTAATAAAAACATTGTATGAGGGGAAATCAGTTGTGACAGGTATCTGAAATGCAAAGAGAACAAATGATATTAATTAATGTAAACAACATGAGTTATCACACAAGCCCTTTGTTTCTATGAAAGTAAGTATTGCTTCTTTGGGGTGCTAAATTCGTATTTCCAGGACAACACAAACTTCCCTCTGAAACATCCTTGACTGTGCTTTTTTTGTAAAGAATTGGATGACACTTTGCACCAAAAATATACACTGAGGGAAAAATTTTTGCTTCAAAATAGGCAGGTACAATTGTAAATGTGGAATATTGTTGTGTTTACATGCTGCAATTGCTGGTACAATGTTGTCTTTTGATCTAGTTGAGCAGGCTTCCGAGAGAGAAAATAGAAATGACAGAGGCTGATGAACTCAGAACCACAAGTTCCTTCCAGTAAAGTCTTCTTTCATTTCTTCAAGTTATTAAGCAATTCTGTGTTTTCTAAGCTTTTGCAGAAGACACACACCTTAAACTGGAAATAGAAATTGCCCAACCAGTTACACACTGGTTTCTTTCTACTTAGATTCTTGCTTTAAATGGAACCTTGATGGAACCAATGAGGAGGGTGCTCAGGTAGCCTGGCTGCCTTGACTTGCCACAGAGCGAAGGTCAAGTCATAAAATGGAAAATTCAAAGGAAAGTGACTCTCTGCTTATCAAAATCTAAAGGTCCAAGGGTAGTAAGCTGTAAATGAGGATATGTTTTAGATACACTCACTTGTGGATACCTATGCATTACATTAGGTCCATTAACTGCCTCTGTAAAGCAGCAACCCTCTTCCAAATTGAGAATGATCTTCCTCCACACTCAGGCTTACTACATTTGAGGCTGCTCTGGAGGGAGGATCAAGAGAAGAGGGTGTCCCTAATTGTAGCTGTCAGAGCTAGAAAGAAGCAGTTCACGGAGTAGAAGTAATAACAGAATTAAATCCTGCTAATAGGCCCAGCACCTGCTATAGCAAAGTAGGGGTATTCATATTGCAAGGTTGTTTGCTTGGATTTTTTTTTTTTTTAGGAGTTCATACTTTGTTGATGATACAAGGTGTGTTTGTGTACAAAAGAGGAAGGAGGGAAGAAAACAAATAAAGCCAGATTATGTGGGTACTGCAGATAGCAACTGGAAAACACTGGACTCCACCATGTAGCCAACTATGGAGCACACTACAATTTCTGCACCAAATTGTGGGGGTCAGAAATGAAGTCAATACCAATTTCCTTTACAGGTTGTAGCATTAACTGACCTGTTGTGCAGTTCAAGTAGAATGTCTGCTGGTTTTATAGCTACTTCTCTTAAACAAGGTATGTTTTACCTGTCTAGCCTACACCACAGTAATGTGCTGATCATGTCCAGATGCTAAGGCCAAAACCAACCAACCAACCAACCAAAACAAACAAAAAACTCCCCAAAACCCAACCAAACAAAAAACCTCCAACTTGGAGCTTTGCCTCCATCTCTCTTCTTTGTTGCGTTGAATTTCTTTTATTTGCTTGGTGAAGAAGAAAAAAGCCTGATAGGTAAAGAAGTTCTCTTAGCTTTTGCTTTTCAAAACTGGTTACACATTGTTTCAACAAATGCTCATCTGTAGCTACAATAACACCTCTGTGCTGTGGTGTTTCTTGTTGAGGAATGCACGTTACACCTTATTGAGGAATACACACCAACCAGACAGCTCCAAGGATTCCTCAAAACAGGTAGGAAGGTCAAGCACTTCCAGCTCTTTATTGAGTGGATCCATCTATGACTTTGGTGGTGACTTTTTTTCTCCACTGAGGGTTTACACCTCTGCCCTTTACACCTATCAAGAAGTGATACACTCAACAGTGTGTCCTCAAATACAAACTTACACGTAACACCCTTGTTTGCGTTGTGCAACAGCTTCCTCTTTGAGCTAACACACACACATGCAGGTGCTTGAGCAGAGACCTGCCCGATTCTTAAATGTTTTTATTTTTCTTAAGAAGAGAGAGAATTTTCAAAAAACACATACTTGTTGTGTACAGATACACAACCACTACAACTTTTACCACATTAATTCCATGCCTCCCTGAAATCAGTATAAAAACATTTTCATAACTTCAAAATAATTTTGTTTTTAAATCTATTTTGTACAGCATGCTATTGTAACACTGGAATTATGGCTAAGAGTTTGGCAATGAGGCAAAGACCAGAACTGCAAGTCATAATGACTAGGATTGTGTTGTGGATTTCTGCTTTTGGGAGCAAGGTGGATGATGGAGTCCTGGAGCAAATTAATTTTTCTGACTGTCTCATGTTTTATTCAAACCATTTAACAAGAGGAAAAATAAACACAGTAACAGCAGCATAATGCTACCATCATTTAATAATGCTAACAGTCACTAAAAAATATATTCAGGCTTTACTGAATTATAAAGGAAGTCACAGCAGAAGGGACAGATGCATCATTAAATGAAATGTTCTTAAAGGCTTTAATAAAAACACCTTTTCCTTTGTTTTATTGTAGTGAATCAATGATTTATTAGCAGTAGATGACTTTGCTTTTCTTTGTCAAACTGATAAGATTTTTCTGTTACTACCAGGAATTGCAACTAATCAGGATTTTCTGCATTTACTTCCTTATTTGTGCAGCAGTAGCAGCATCAAGTAAAGGATGGTGTTTATTAGCTACTTGCCTACTGTTAGTTCAATTAAAGATGTGACACACAAGAGGAAATCAAGAATGTGAAAGTTTTACCAAGGTTGAAAGCTTAAACACATTTAGTTTCATGTAAGAAGCTTTTCAAACTTGTGTGGCTTTCTGATTACTCAGCTAATACAGCACTATTTGCAATTAAAAATTCACATATTGTACAATACTGAAACAGGAAGAGAAAGAGCTTTACACAAACATTGTGCTGTTAACAAGCTGTCTAACAATCTAGCTGGGAAATAAGGTCAGTGTTCCTCCCTTACACCTCACACCAAAGCAGTACTTTCTGGAGATGAAACACAGTTCTGTGCAAAAGGCCCTCAAGCCCACCCTGCTACCAATGCACCTCTCGTGCACCAGAACAGATTGGTCTCATGCCAAATACTGTACAAAGGAGTAAAGTGATGGAAAGTGGCTTGAAAACCAGGGAACAGCTGTAACCATGAAGTGGGATGCAGGCAGCTCTGCCTTGTGACTGCATGATTCAATGTGTGTTCCCTCAGGCAATGCTGATGGGTTTGCTACAGTGCTCTGGTCCCCACAGTCTATTTTTGGTGCTGTATCCTAATGACTTGTCCTCCAGAGTCTGTAGCTCCTCAGTTTACCATGATCTGGTAACAGCAATGTCTGTGCAGCATTCCCACTCACATCAGCAGGGAATTCTGCTTCAAAAATCAATTGCTGTGATAAAAGTCCCAAGTTCAAGACCTATCAGCTCCTGCCCCTGCTTCAGCAACACTTGGGGTCAGTGAGAGCAAGTCTGGTTAAGTGAGGATGAAGGGAGTTTGAACTTCAAAGAAATTGTGTTTTCTAATTACCAAAAAAATACATGAATGGCAAAAAACAGTTTCACAGCTATTGCCTGGACTGGCACTATCACAGTCTGCAAGGCTACAGGAATTACAATGATTTAGAGTGCTTAGGGTTAAGACCTGACAGACCACTTCAAGCGTGGGGTTACAGAACATGAATAACTTATTTTGCCATTTCCTTGCAAGGAAAAAAACAGGTGAATTGAATTTCACTAACAGAAGAGCCCTTACTCAAAAGATATTTTGATAGAAGTGGGTAAGGAAGTGTCTCCCATAATATTATTAGCTGATATGGCCTTTATTTTTTCTGCAGCAGCATAATTAAGAGAGAGCTGCCAGTGGAATGGATCCTCCCTACCAATATAATGTTAATATATTGGTGAATCAGAATTGTTAAAAATCAGAAGAAAAACTGCAAGTGTTTTTATGTGAGTCTTTAGGCATGCTTATGTCTGTGACCCAAATTTCTGCTTCTTTTTTTTAATGAAAAGACAACTTTAAAGTATTTCTATTATTTATCCACATACTGAAAATACACAGACTTCTTGAAAAGTTTTCAGTCCATGCATCCTTACTGTTACTAGTAAGGATCCTCTTTTTTTACCTCCAATGGTGCATTTATTACAATCCCACCAGCATAAATAGAGCAAAGTAGAAGAGGGGGAGAGGGAGAAGGAAGACAAACATTCCAAGCAGGGCCTTTTCTGCTTAATTTCTGAGTTTAAACCACTATACTAATTCTATTCTAATCTACTCATTTGACATGTGTACCTTTCAGGAACACAATGCAAAAACAGAATCAAATTGTAGAAATAGTAGAAATAAATTAGGCCAAGAAAAATGTTAAATTTTTCTGATGTGTTTGTTTTTATGGGTGAGACAGAAAAAGATTTGGCAAGAATAAAATATGTGCCAGTAAGTGAAAGAAGAAAGGAGTATCAGTACAAAATAGGGAGGAGGGTGTGAGAGACAGCAAGGAAGTAATACCAGAGTCTAATAATATTCTGGATCAAATGTTTCAAGTTGAAGAGAGTGATTTTTCAGACTTGATAGCTGGTAAAACTGGAAGCACATTTATCTGAATTTTCACAGACATTCACATTTGTAAACCTTATGGAAACAAGGTCACCAAAGTGACTTGCTTTCCAACTTAAAAATGTTGTACCGTGAAGCCTACGTTATTTATACAGAACACCTTTTAGGGAGTGTTACATATGGTCAAATCCTGGCCAAGAGCCAGGACCTGCAAGGGCAGCACCAAGGCAGTGCTGAGGGGGGAGGCCTGGCCTGGCCCCTGATGAACTGGGCTAAACCTTGGAAGTCTTAAAAACCAAACACAAACCAAACCCTTTGTCATGCTCCCATTGCTAATAGATAAGGGTTTATGTAAATTGATTTTCTAACTTGTTGGCTGGTAGCCTGAATCCTGGCCTGCTGGCCTGTATCCTGAAGCCAAACTTGCTCTCACTTGCAAACGCAGCTCCCAAGGAGGGCTCTGCCACCCCTGCTGTTACAGCTCTCTCACATGGTCCTCATCCCCCCACAGGCGCAGTGAGTGACACTGTGGGACAGTTTTTCAGTCCTAATTATGAAATCTGCCTGGGCTCCCTGTGCTGTGTGAGGGGCCCTTGCAAGCCCTGGGTGAGCCCTGAGGAAGGGCAGCACCTCCCCAGTGACAGTGCTGGCCAAAACACACACAATAAGATTACCTAAAGGTAAAAGCTAATTAAACCAAAACCGCTTATTCATCAGGTCAAGGTGCAGCATAAACAGGGTTGGTGCAGCCTCGGTGATCACACAGCCTGGGTGATCTTTGGTCAGGGCGAGGCGCGCAGAAGGCGCTGTGGATGGGGTGTCAGACACCTGGCTGAGGGCTCTGCAGGGTACCAGGAGTGTGAGGGCTGTTTCAGGATGGACAGAGCTTTTGGCAAACAAGCTGCCTGTTCACAGCAGTACCTGAAGGTCAACACTCACCTCACCCCACAGCAGTGCCCGAGGCCAAGTCATTGCTAACGCTTTTATTTCCGTTCCAGTTACACTTCCAGGTGATCTTGTTACCTCTGTGTTCCCATATGGCAGGAATGTGCTGTACAGCAAAGACTTCACACAGCAAACTAAAGCTGAGCTGAGTAGCGTGGCCATGTTTGTTTAGTCTGAAAGCTTTTCTGGGAGGTGTCTAACACCAAATATTGGCCAGATACAGTGAATCATTCCCATTACTCTTGTTTGCTTTTCACAGCTAGTCCTGAGGACAGCCACCCTCTGCACTGAGACGGATGACAACTGCAGGATGACCCATTTCCTTTAACAGTTGCATCAGGCCCCTCTGTGAGTTACTATTTTCTACAGAAGTGCCAGTGAAGTAACCAGCCAGTACAGTACTATAGTAATAACAGAAAAACAGGGGCTAGGGGACAGCAGAAGGAGAAATGCTGACACCAGGGCAAAAAACCTCAAACTAAAAACTGAATACAGCTCTCTGGTAACCACACCACAAGATCTGCAGCTTTAAGGCCTTCAAATACTACTGTAATAACAAAAATTAGTAATTAATTGCATGTACACTGCAGAAAGCAACCTTCCATTCTTCTGCTCTTCCAGAAAGGTATGTACAAATACACTACATACAAAAAGTTAGAAAAATGTGACCATAGATTCTAATTACACATTTCTAATGGTGATTAGAACTATTAAAAACATTCCTAATGGTTTCTAATCTATATCTGAAACTCTAACAAGCCGGTGAGCATTATAATTAAACTTTGTAATTAATATGAAAGTTGGAAGTGATACAGTTCTTTGAAAATACTAGAATTGGTGAGCAAAGATAGCCATTGTTTAAAAAAACAACCAAAAAACCCAACCCAAAACAAGGAACAGAATGTGGAGTAGGAGACAAAATGGCGAGAAGGAAAAAAGTTGTACATTATTTCGACAACCTCTAAATTGTCCATGGAATAAAAAGTCATGGATTTGCTTAACACAGCACAGGGAAGTCTGATTTTTCTGATAAACGTCAGCTCATAAAATTCAGCCAATTGAATCTTTACTGGAAAAAAGGAAAAAGGAAATAATTTGTATATTGTTGTATTGATTTACATTGAGTAGTTGAGCTGGGGGGGTACAGTAATTGTTCTTGGTATGCTCTACTTCCAAGAAAAAATCCTCACCTATGCAACAGACAGATTTTTAGGGACAGTCAGAGAAGACACAAAATCCCAAAAATTTTCACAATACTCATAATCTTTTTGAAGTTCAGAAAAATATTTTGATTTCTCATATTATGTGACAACCCTCCCAACAAATCTATATTAAAAACCAAAAAACAGAGCAGCTAACAAAGCAAACCAGTTTATTACCAAAGCTGTTATGCTTCAGGACAGGATGAGAGAAGCAACAACTTGTGACTGATAGCAGTCATACTGCTTAATCTGTTACTGGAAACATCACTGAAAAGTAGTTAAATACAAAAATTACATAAAATGTACTTACATTTATTTCCTCAATGTTGACAGATACTTAGGTCATAGTATTTACAGACCATACAACTGATGTACTGAAGAACACACTCATTTAATTCATGCATCAACTCAGAGCAGAGCACTTTGTTTTGTTTTGTACAGTCCAGTAAAAATATGGAAGTACAGAGTAACTTAGAGAAATATTTTGAAATATTTTCTGTATTAAAATACTTTAAACTTGTATTTCTCAGAGCACTGTATCTTTGTGCTTCTATGCCATCCAATCTTGTAATATCATTCCTTAAAATGAAAGCTAAGAAGGTATTCTGAAAACTAGTAGCTCCTCTTGTTCTAAAACATAAAAGCTGCTGAGTCATCATTACTTGATAAATATGCTGAATCTGATAAAGTAATATTTTCACTTTTTTTTCCTCAGCTGAAGTAAACATAAAGCTTCTGAAGCCAAGCCACCTCGAAATTTGGGAGACAACTTTTTTAGCTGAAGTTTGTCTTTGCTGCAGTAGAGTAACCTAAAGCACTTGATTATTACTCACTTATGGGGACTTTTTCCAGTTAACAGTTGTTTCACTTTTGCTTTCTTCCTGACAGAAACTAATCTGCCTTCTGAACATCCATTGTAAAAGAAACTGAGTAATAGATTGTGAAACTGCTTAGAAGATAGAAAATATCTACAAAAATACAGAAAATATCTGTTCTATCTTTGGATGCATTTCTTGTCTCATTAATTTAGTGGGGGTCTGCCCATTACATTCTTTCCCTGGCCAACCCATAAGAAAACACACAGATGCTTAAAAAGGAACTGTCTCTTCATAGAACAATTTCTAATTTTAATATGTTAATTTCTATTTGATAAAGCAGATGTTCCTAACAGCACATAGAAATGTTTAAAAATATTGTTAACTATGCAGCACATTTGAGCTTGCACTTGAACAACCTTGCACAAAAATAAGAAATTAACATTGTTTTGGATAATTTCCTAATTCTAGTAACTTTTTCTAAATTTAAACATGAACAATATTTAAGCACAACAGAAATTATATAATTTTCATTTCTGTTTTAGCCATGCTCAATTCTTAAATTCTAATCCTGCAGTCTCAAACACCCCCTTAAATAACCTACTGGACTCCTCAGCAGGTTAAGGTGAGCACACATATAAGTTTGAGTATTTGCAGCAGAACATTCATTTTGACTTAAACTGTCATCACATCTAATGTAGACAAGAAATGCAAGTGTACTTTATGACCACATATGTTGCCATACAAAGACATCCTCTGGATTTGACTTTGGTCTATATACGGCATTGAAATACAGTATAGAGGGGAAGCAGATCAGGAATCCCAGTTTAGAAGGGCTTTTGGGTAATCTCCATTTATGGAATTTACATAAAATGTTGTAAAAATTAGAATTTGTTTCATTAAAAATTTATAAAATAACAAAATTAATGTATTTTGAAAAAATCTCAAAATTCTATAAAAACTGTAAAGGTTTTTTTCCATCTATAATTACCATCTGAATATTCAACATTTGACATCAAATGCCTACCGAAAATGAATATTTGAGTCAGATTTTTTGGACTATGTGGATGCTGTATGCCAACTTCTAAAGCAACATGAAAGTCCTCATTCAGAGCCCAAAAAAATGGAGGGAGACCCTAAAAATGTAGCAGAAGCATTTCCGCACACTGTTTTCAGTAGTCAAGTTTGTGCAGAAGTGATTCCACTAGATTCATAGGGTACCTTTTTGAGGCAACAGAAACTTCTCACTTCATAAGCTTTTTGACATTTTCCAGCTCTTCTATAGGCTGCCATTTCTGTTGGATTGTTAATAGCTGGAAGAAATGGAAAATATGAAAGTTAGCAAAATCCCAGTGAGCATTTACACCACTCCCACACCCCCCAAGTCATACATCAACTTATGAATTTCTAGTAGCTTTACATTTTTCTTTTGGAAGGGTGCAAAAATAGCAACTGATGACACATATAATAATTTGTTGAACATAATAATTTGGATATTACATAGGCAATAATGCCAAATTATTTTAGTTTTCCTTATACTAGATGCTCTACTAAATGAAGATATTTTTCCTTCAGGCTGGAGTACCTAAATATTCTTAGTCAATTTTTGTAATTCAGGAACAAGGGGAAACAGCCTTCCTCTGTACACCAAATTTCCACTGTTATCAGTGGAACTGAGTAAATGGATATTGGGGGTGGGAATAGACACAGCACAGCAACTAGAAGCGTATCATAAGTTCAGGATCAGACCTAGAATGTAATAGGTGAATCCCTATCGGGAAGATACAAAGTAATGAACTAAAAATTTGTTTCCACTATGTTAGATCTACATCAGTGTTACATGTGTTAATATTTTGCTAGTTCTTACACATTTAAAACAAGTTACTCACTGTGTTGGAAATATATGCTATTTGTACTGACTATGTTGTATGTACAAATTACCTTCTGAGGCTTGCTAGGATCAATATTTTCCCAGGGTTCTGGATTGCCACTCCTGTTAATCCTTTAAAAGAAGATAAAACGAGACAGGTGCTATGTTTTAAGGTATGTTCTTCCATACATTTTTCTTATATGAGCAGCCTATCATTAGCACAGCTATTCACTAAAGTAAGGAGTTCCCCAAAACACAAGTTTACAGGTTTGGGCATTCTGGGTAGGAATCCACAATGGCTTGCTTTATGTGCACCTTCCAAAGGACCAACTAAGCCAACACTGTTCGTGTATCATGTGTCATTGTAAGGGAAGCAAGCTGAAAAATCAAAACTGAGTAAGGACACAAAGTAAGGGGAGTCTGACCCCGGCAGCTAAAACGCCTATTCCAATCACTTTAAAGTAAATAAATAAACTCCCCAAAGCTTGAAGAGTATAGGACTTAATTCCAATTATTAGCCAAGCCATTAGAATAATCTCTTAAATTAGTATTATTAAGTGCTGTTCTTTATATACAAGTTAATAGCCTGGTTGCAACATATCTGCATCTCATCTACCTATCTGATTATTTGAAATTCTTGATAAGAGCATTTAAAACCTGTTACACCTAAAGAAAATTAAAAATATCAAATAAAAAAATTAGGAAATCATTTGGACTCCAGCCCAGATAAATTAATTTCTTCACTATTTAACAATCTGCAGATATTTCAGTTGTTACCAGTAGTCTGGAACATGCACATGGATTTTATTTTTTTTTTTGGTGTGTAAAACATGATAGTCAAATAGTTCTGTGGAATATCGAAAGGTTAGGGTGAGCACCAAACAAGAAGTATTTTGCTTACATCACATCAGATTTGCCGAGTAGGGAATAGATACTAAAAGAGAATGCCCCAATTGCTGCCATGGACAATATTCCAGCCAGGGGAATGAGCTGAAAGACAAAAGGGAGAAAGCGCTGAACTGGTGTCCCGGCTGAGAGTCTCGAGTAGGGGGAGAAGGGGTTATACAGCACCCAGGTGGGTTTAGCTGTTAGCGTATACTCATCTCTGTATTACTCTTCACACCACCTCACTTTTAACACGGGAACTTCCCCTGACACGGATCCCTCGCTCTCACCATGTCCCCGGGGAAGTGCTCCCTATCCAGCGGCAGCCCCGGCGCACCTGCCCGCGCCAGCCGCATCCCTCCCCGCGGGCGGGCACCACGGCCCCGGCCTCCGGGAAAACTTACTTCTCTTTTTGTTTTAAGTGTCTGGAAGATGCTCCTGTTCATCGTGGTGGCGGGCTGCGGACCTGGCACAAGCGGGTTCGTTGTACCGCACCCCGGGGCAGAGGGGCAGGACGGCGCCGGTACCGGGCTGCGGGAGCGGGCGCTCCCCGCGCTATACACGCACCGCGTTATATACGCACCGCGTTATATACGCACCGCACCGCGCCCCGGGGAGCGGAGGGGGGCCGGGCCGGGCCGGGCCGGGCCAGCAGTGCCACCCCCCGGCCCGCGGCGGTAGGCACAGGGGAGCGCTCTGAGGAACTCCCGGCCCCAAAGGGAGCTGCCAGGAGAGCGGGATGCAGCGTGTGCTCTTCCCGCTTTCCTCCCGTGACTCCTTCTCTCTCCGTTCCTGCAGCACTCAAACCTGGCCTCTCCATTTCTCCTTTGTCTTCTTGTCTGTCCCCTTCTCCACGCAGCCGCCCAAAGAACAGCGTATCCAGGCAAATGCCCAAGTGAGGCCATGGCCTGCCTCTTCCAGAGCTCAGGTGCCTCTAGTGACCCAAAGAGGACCCCAATGTCACCGTGTCACCTATTGCTGTGGCAAGAGCTTAACCCAGGCCCAGGTCCCCATTGCTCTACTGTTACACAGCTCCCACCTCTTCCCAATATCCCTGAGAAAAACTCCTACCAGGGGCAGGCTAGAGGTGAATGGTGCCAGCAGATGACTCCTGTACAGGTTTCTCCCCTTCTCTCTGGCCCACTGGAAGCCAGTGAGAGGAAGAAGAGGCTGCCTTTACTGCACGCTCTGCTGGATCCCTGCAGCAAGGAATAGACATGACAGGGCACAAGTAGCTCTCTGTTGGTCCCCCTAGGGAGCAAGTATGGAAGTTAAGCAGCAGGGTCTTTGAGGCAAAGGACGTGGCAGCATTTTGCTGTCATAACTTTCAGGTCTGGCAATCCTAATGCAAACTCTCAAACATTGGGAAGCAAAACAGAGTTACCCAGAAGGGTTTAACACATTTTCTCAGCACTGCTGTGAGAAACCTTTGGGTGTTTGGGAAGTTCACAAGCATTGCTAGGTTGTTGCCAGCAATAAAGCAATAAGGATGGTCCTTTCCATAAAATGGTGATCAAAGCCACCCAGCAGTAGGATGGTTGCTTATAGTTAAACCCTCTCCTAGGTTACAATGACTTCTACTATGGCCAGTCACCAACTGCCTTGGAACTGCCTTTTGTGATCCACCTCACTATAAACTACACTCAGTGCAGTCCCTACTGTCCCTGTTATGAGAAATAAACCCATTAACAAATATTTCTAACTCATGAACCTCAGCTGAAATAAGGAACTATCTTTGAGAGTGGTGTATTTAGTTCACAAACATTTTGTTTGGGAAAAGGAAAATATAATAAAAAATAATAAAACCCCTCTTACTGTATAAAGTTAAAATGTACAGTTACATGTAATAAAAATTTCCTTGGATATAACTGTGTATTTTAGAAGGTGACCTACAAAAATATATTGACAAAGAATGGTTGGGTGAGGAAAAGAATTTTACACCAGTTGTTATAAAGCAAACAACCTTCTCTAAAGAAATTATTACAGTTTGAGTTGATTGCATACTTCTTACCTGCTTGCTCCATCCAAGTGTTTGTACAGTAAGCAGTAACTGACATAAAACTCCAGACTTCCAAACCTGCAACCAGGTATTAAGCACTGGCAACCTTTTCACTGCCACTGTATTTTGTAATCTCCTTGTAAGAAAGTAAGCCTGTAAACAGGCACATATAAAACTGTTTACATTTTATACAGAATGGGACTTACTTCCTCCTATTTAACATGTGAAAGCTTTTCTACTTTTTAAATATTCACTGTCCTTTGGAGACTTCTCAATACATTTAAAATTAAATACTCTTGTTATGCCAGTGTTTATACTGAAAATTGGGAAATCTACAGTAACACTAAGCTGTTCCACAGTGCTTTATCTAAGTATCTCAATTACTTGTTTCATCAGATGCAAACCTATCCAAAGCAAACAAATTTTAATTTATTATTCATTATTGAAATTACAGACCTTTGACAAGTGAAACTTTACTGTATTTCATACACCCCGAAAACTACAGTAAGTACAGTATTAAAAAGCAGGAAAGATGTAAGCCTTTTAAAAATCTTTGCAATATATTTAAAAATACCTATACCACTCCTTTTTGATTCAAGAGGCTAGTTCTTGATTATAAAATTTTTCATAAAATTCCAAGTCTTTTATGCTTAAGGATGGTTTTACAGTCTTCAGTGATTTCACAAAATGCTCATGTTTTACAGCAGTCGCTTCAAGTCCATTCTCTTGCAAAGCCAACAAAGCAGCCTTTAAAAGAAAAATAAACAACTTGAAGTGCTTATCATGTTTTAAATTGCAAAGAATTTATTGTAAGTATTCTAAAATATCTTACAAGGAACAAAGTCTTAGCTATAGCATCTGAAAAGAGCAATGTATAATTTATGGTAATTTAACAATAGATAAACACCAAATAAGGTTACTATAATTCTTCATTCACCTTTTCTGTCTGGATTAGACAATATATCCTTGATCACTTATATAATTGGATTTTCTTCCTAGTCTTCTCTCTGTTATACAACTCATCTCAAATTCTGGATTTCTCTTAGTTTTTTTCACTCTGGTCTTGACAGTACTAATTTCAGCTAAAAATGCTGCAGTTGCCTGCAGCACACAGAGTACAATTCACCCAGGAGTGAGCACACATTAGGGAGAGCCACACGAAACAAAGGGTAGTTCAGTTCCTTAACTTCTATTAAATTATCACAGAAACATTTCATTCTCATTTGGCTGTTTTATTTAAAGAATTAACCCTCGTTCAGTTCCCCTGTTTTACTCATTCTCTTTATATTTTCAATACAAACCATGAAAGAATCCGTACTCCTGATGGCTTGGTAACATCTATCATCTCCTTTTTTATTGGAAGTTTTCATTTAAGTTTATTTCACAGGTAAGTCAGGAATGTTTCTTACCTCCTTGCACAGATTTTCAACATCAGCTCCAGAGAAGAGGTCTGTTAGGGCTGCCACATCTTGTAATGACACATCAGTACCTAGTGGAATTTTTTCAGTGCAGATTTTCAAAATGGAAAGTCTTCCCTGTAGATTGGTGCATATTGTACAAGAAAACAAACCCAAACAAACCAAAAATTAACCCTCCTCTAAAGCAGTTGCAAATTTGAATTAGAACCAAGGAAAATCCAGAAGAATAACAAAATTACCAAATTTGGTAAATTATTTAAATTACCACTTTACCAAAACCAAAATTGGTTTTGGTGGAAGAATAAAATACTATTAATGGAGATAATACCTACTCTTATGGCTGTCTCATATTTTAAAGTCTGTTATTCACAGTTACTCATTACTTCATGAAAACACATTATTTTAGACTGAAGAGTCCATATTTGGCCTGTTTTGTGTCAACTTTTTTTGTGAAGCTCAGGACACTACCCTTGGGAACAGGGCACAAAAGTCATTTGAAGCAAGGACAGACAACTTGTTATGGGTATCTCCTAAACTGTAGCTTGATTTTGTAAACACAGATTTTCTCTAATTTCTCTATGCAATATGATAACTACATGCACCAGTTAAAATGTTACAAGTGCTTAAAATATAAATGTCTCGATTCCTTTTTAAATTTCTTCATTATATCTTGAGTTTGGTGACTGATCTTCAGTGAATCATCCATCAATTGTTAAATATGTTACAGGAATATGCTTCCTTTGCTCTTAAAGTAAAGTATGCTGGCAATTAATATCACTACCTTTAAAGCCACATATGAATGTGTAATAAATACATCACCTTCAGATCTGGAGGTGGAATATAGATCATCTTGTCCAACCTTCCAGGACGCAACAAGGCATCATCCAACATATCTGGTCTATTTGTTGCAGCAACTACCATGACATCTTTGCTCAAAGTTTCCTGAAACTCTAGCTGAATAAGAGATCATACAAACAAATCAGTGCAACATGGTTAAGATGGTTAAAATCTTTTAACTAAACATTTTAGTTAAAAACTAATGAGGAGAGAAGGGCAAAAAGATGATGTACTTTTACACGTAGTTATTTTCCTTTCACTATGAATATTTAATTTCTCTTGAAGTAAAAAAATGCCTTGGTGCATGCCAGATTACATGACAAAGAGGAAATATAGTTAGTATCTGCCTTGGCAATAAACAGAGACTTTTCTTTGGCCAGATTGTAACAAAAAATCTTTACATGCAAAAAATGCAGTATGCTGCAATTCTGGAACTGTTTTCTTTTATATTCCCCCAAAGAATATCAAAAGAAGAAGAAATTTAAACACAGAAAAGCTAAATATTAAATATTGTGAACCATTCACTGAAAAGTGAAGGTACAACTTTTTGTTTAAGTAAGTAACTGATCATAACTGTGCTGCTTTTGTATGCAGTATGTATGAGAAAGAACTGAAAATGAAGTGGGGGAAATGCTTATAAAAAGTAAGTACAGGGAGGAACTTGAATAAGAGTAAAAATAGCACAATCAGTCTAAAAAATTACTGTAGTGTCAAGGACAGGATTTTTGTGACAGAAGATGAACACCAATGCTCATTAACCTGTGTGGGTATTTTGTTCAAACAAAGTCTCCTTGAGGAACAGTGTATGTAAAAACAGTTAGCAGCCTATATATGGTATTTTCTAAAAACTAGACATTATGACAGAGTAAAAGAGCATCTTCCATGGTTTTAAGCTTGAGGATTTTAAGTTTAAAAAGCAGGAATGCCAACAAGTAAAATTCTTGGAACAACTGGACAGCATTTATCATTCTTCTTATACGGAAAAGGGAACATAAATACCTTTCTTTCCTCCTCATCACTTTGTTCTTGGCACTGTCCCTCAAGCTGTAATTTGCCTCCTCTTCTTTCTGTAACCTTCAGCCCAACCCCATCCACCTCATTGAGGAGAACAGACAGAACCCGCTCTGAGACCCCACGGCCACTTCTGCTGTGTGACCGAGAGCCCAGGAGAGAGTCAATCTCATCCAGGAATATTATTGCTGGAGTGTTTGCTCTTGCTTGGCGAAAAACCTTTTTAAAAAATGTTAATGAAGCCAAACATTAATGCATGCAGTCCATCAGGTAAAGTGAAAAAAGCCCATTTACATACACTCTGTATTTTACTAAAGTTTAAAGGTACATTTGTAACAACTCACAAGAGCTGTTCTGGCTCACATTTACTATAGGCAAATTCTGCTTCTTATTTATATTCTTAAATGAACTAAAAACTAAAGAATAGAAATACTTATAAAGTTTAAAACTTTATAATTTTAGGGATAGATTCTCACTGTTATATAAATGTGAACCTCTAAGCCATTTCTATTTAATAATCAGATGAGAGCTCTATGATCTTTTAAATAACAAAATTTAGGTCTAATAATACTTTACAAAAGTCAAGGAAAACCAAACCACAGGCCTTACACAAATTAAAAACTGTACCTGAGACAAAATCTTCTCTGAGTCTCCAACATAAGGTGAGAACAGGTCAGCACCACTTACAGAGAGAAAGGAACAGTGACAACTGGTGGCCAGAGCCCTCACCAGCGTGGTTTTGGCACAGCCAGAAGGCCCATAGAGAAGGACACCCTTGGGATGGGACAGGCCCATCCTAGCAAATGCCTGAGGGAACCTCATAGGCCACTCAATAGTCTGTCAATACAAAAAAAGGGATGAAGTTCTTAATTTGAAATCAGGGAATACTGATTTAGTCTTTCTTCATAAATTTCCCCCTTCTTAAAGTTTCCACCTGAAGCAGATGGAAGCAGACTAAAGGCACTCATGGAAACATGATACACAAGAGCCACCTCTGGCTAAATATTCAGGAATGCACAAATTATCTGGCTACCAGTTAAGTATTTTTCAGCTACCAAAAAACATGCATATTTTCCCATGATACTATTATGCTTGGTGGTGATATTTTGTAACCAGAAGACCTCTACTTTGAACATTGTAATAACTTAATGTAGCATAAAATGGTTAAAATACAGTTTTATAATCAGGTATTTTGCAAGAGAATTAATTTTCATAATTAGCATACAGGAAACCTTGGAGCATATGCTTATTAGAAAATAGCTGTTTATCTGAATTTGTTCTATATGTTACCTGTTTTAACTTTAATTTTACATCTTCAAGCCCACCAATTTGCTCCCAAGTCACAGGTTTGCACTCTGTTAGTCCAACTGCACTTCGAAAAGAGGATGGTTGAATTTTTTTAAAAGCTTCTTGGAAATCTCCCATGTTAACCATGGTTTCAGTTGACTCCTGAAAAAAAGCCAAAACAGATAAAGCATTTTAACAATATTCTTAGGTAATACTTAAATGCTGCATTAGTATGCAAAACACTTCACAGGAGACCAAATGCAATTAATAAAGAAGCCAATTCCTGCCCTAATGAGCTAAGTACTGCAGATGCAAAAATGCAACACAAAGTAAAATACATTCTGTTTAATGGCAAGATTTTACACAAGACAAATCTATTTTAACATATTATTAAAAATCTATTTTAATGTTCTAGAGAAAAGCACTATTCCCTAAATTATCGCTCCAGTAGACAGTAATCTGCTAAATGAAATGGTTACTAATTTGAGGGTTACCACACAATAAATCATACAATCTTCTGAATAGAAATAAAAAGGCTGCAACATCCATTTTCACTACACTGAAGAATGCAACACATTTTATCTCAAACATGCTATACAATAACATTATTGAACTACAGATGCAGTAACAGACCTAAGATGTATTTTACAAAGGCACTTGCAAATGAGCCATGTACGTATTCATTACTTTCATTGGTCCATCTATTCTTTTCTGAGATATCAGGTTCAAATAATTTTATTATTTTCAGTGCTATGCTCTGTCTTTTTTCTATGCAAGTGAAGACAGAGGGTTCTACCATTCTCTGCAAACGCTTCTGACTCCGGAAATTTTGCATATACGGCTTTAAATTTCTGCTCAGCCACTCCAGATGAAAAACTACACCAAACATGTATCTCATGTAAAAGCCGGAATAGAGACAGGAGTATTAGGAAATAGTCATTATATAAATGGAATTAGAGAATTGTAAGAGGTTAAATTTCTGCACACTGGGCAGTTGTATACTTTGTGTCTATGAGAATGTTGTATCCAGCCATACAACCCAGATGATAATAGTTATTTTCACTAGCTGTTATATACTTGTATATCAAGCTAACTTTGATTTGCAGTTATTAGAAAGCAGAATTCTAAATTAAATAATAAATGAAACTAAATAGCTTCAGAAGAGAGTTTTGGTGGACACAGTTTACTTTGCTGAAAAAGATTAAAATGTCTGCTTTGCACAGTCCTAAAGAGGAAGAGGATAAAAACTTCCAGCAAAACTTTTCATTCAGAAAGAAGAAAACAGTCCTTTCAGGTGAGAACTGAAAGGACTAGAAAAAATAGCATATATACATTTGTAACATATTTGGTGTTTTTTTTAGTCTTTTAATTTCTGAGTCTTCAACTTCTTGAGCTTTTCGAGTAAAGCTGAGCACTAATGAGGAAAGGGTGGTACGTATATTAATGGCATTGTCCTTGACTGATGTGCAGCCATACCAAGGAGGAGCTGTGGGACACAGCCTGCATAGCAGCTTCCCTGCAGAGCGCTGTGAGGTCAGCTCCCACGTACCCAGGTGTCATCTCTGCCAGCTGAGCCACATCAACATCTGCAGAAATGGGCATATTAGATGTGAGCAACTGCAGGATGGATCTTCTTTGCGTGACTGTTGGGGTCCCAATAATAACCTAAACCAAATACAATAAACAAAAAAATTAAGTAGATATTGTGTTATATTCATCTTATAGACCTTTCACCTCTATATATACTTATAATTCAACTGAAATATGAATGAAATTTCATTAGCAGCACTACACAAATGAAAAATATTTAAAATATCACTTAATTTTTTTTTTCCCCAGTGAACAGTGTTTGTACAAACAGTTGTACATAAGACACTGTCAGCTAGTATATACCAAGTCCCATTGTCAGGTAACTTCAACATAACACTGAAATAATAATTTCCTTGCATCACAAGGACTAAATTAGATTCATACAATAGGAAAAAAATTATCAATGACATAAACATTCATACATTATTAAAACCCTGGTGAAACACCTTCATAAAAATATATCTCAACAATCTATAAATCCTGGAAAATAATGAAAATTACAATTATGAAAGCATTAAAGATCTTGTCTAAACTGGATGATCCAGGAGTGGATTTAGCCAGAAAAATAAACAACACAAGCAAAAGAACTATGAGTTGCACAACTGAGTGTGTTTTTCTTCTTTTGGCTACTAGGCTAACAGAAGTTTTCCAGAATAGACTCAAACTCTGTTACTGAAATCTGAATAGAATTTCTGACACAAGAGTTACTAGTTCTGAGTCACAATAAACCTGTAAGGAGGTTGCATCAATCTTGCAATCCAGAATTTAAATGAAAAAAACCTAAGCCTGTCAAGCTAAGTATTTGCAAGCAAACAAACCCCTCAAGGACAGGTAAAGATAAAGAAGCATAAAGAATCCCCTTGTCCATTTTCAAGGATATGGAGCTCTCAGTGTCCTAAGTGAAAAAAAAAATCACCCAAGTTTCACCAAACTAAAGAAACAGGACACCTGGCTCAAACCTGTAGAATCCCACTATGGAACATGACTAGTAGACATTAAACTTTACTCTATTCACAGCCCCCTTCCACATCAATAAGGAAAGACAAAAGTGTGTATGAATAACAGGGTTTATTTACCTCTCTGTCAAATCTGCCAGGTCTTCTCAGTGCAGGGTCTAAGGCATCTGGCCTGTTTGTTGCTGCCACAATGACCATCTTACCCTCCCTCCTTACACCATCCAGGAGTGTCAGCAGCTGAGCAACAATCCGATCTTCTGGAGCATTGTTTGAACTTCCTCGCTTTGGACACAAAGAATCAATTTCATCAAAGAAGAGAATGGTTGGGCCTTCCTGTGACATTTCTCTGCCCTTTTCAAAGACCCGCCGCAAATTCTCTTCGCCTTCCCCTGGCCTTGAGCCATGCAGGGCTGGGCCACTGACGCCAAACAGAAATGCACCCACCTCTTCTGCTACTGCCTTTACCATAAGAGTTTTCCCTACACCTGGGGGCCCAATTAACAGCACTCCATTAGGGACAGAAAGCCCCAGCTTTTTGAAAGTTTTTGGAAAGCGCAAAGGCAGATCAATCATTTCTTTCAAAGACTTTCCCACGTCATCTAGTCCTGCAACTGAAGTTTTTGTAGTGCCTTCTGACAGATGTCTGTACCATTCTAAAGTGATCACCTCCTTAATTTTTATGCTTGTCTGGGGGGTAATCAATCCAGCCTCCTCCAAAGAGTCTGCAGACAGTATTTCAATATACACCACGGGATTTTCGGGACTTGGGGCAACAGTAACAACGTAATGAGGCAAAACATAAACATTTCTCAGCAGTTCTCTGATCGTCTCCTGCAACAGCGCTCTGGGAGTCGACTTCTTGAGCGCGGCGCTCTTGAAGACCACCCTGACCGCCGCCTTCCCCAGGTGCCGGTGGGGCAGCAGCTCCAGCTGCCGCACATCCAGCGAGAGCCCGCGCAGGGCCCGCGGGGCCAGGCCCGCGGTGCTGCAGGTCAGGTCGGCCTGCAGGAACCCATCGGCCAGGTCGTGCCGGGGCCACGCCGTGCACACACAGCACCCGCCGGGCAGCGAGATCCTCAGCGGGGCGCCGAGCCGGGTCCCCAGCAAGGACAGCGCGGCAGGTCCCAGCCGGCAGCGCTGGGTGCCCTCATCGCCCGGGTCCGGCGGGAGCAGCTTCAAGGCCGCCGGCTCCATCGCTCTCTCCGCGGGCGAGGGCACCGACCGTCCTGCTCCACGCGGGCCCGGCCGGCTCCTTACTCACCGCGCCTCGCCCTCCCGGGGGGCTCCCGCTCCGCCACCGCCAGGGACACCGAGGTCCCCCGACATCACCGCCCCGGGCTGAGACAGCCAGGAATGTTCCCGCCGGGATGGGACACCCGGCAGTGGGGAACCTTCCCTCGGGATGGAGCGGAGCAGAGCCGCGCAGGCGCCGCAGCGGAGCACGCGCGCTGGGCCCCGCCTCAGCCGACACAGACTGGGGGCAGTAATTGCGTTAGGAAAGGCGGTCAGTGTGCCTCGTCCAGTGCTTTCTTAAACACCTGCAGGGACGGTGACTCCATCGCCTCCCTGGGCAGCCCATTTCAATGTCTAATCAACCGTTTTGTGGAGAAATTCTTCCTAATACCCCACCTAAACCGCCCCTAACGCATCTTATCCTCTTGTCCTGTCACTTGTTGCCCGGGAGAGCAGCCCGATCCCCACCTGGCTACAACCTCCTTTCGGGAAACTATAGAGAAGGGATAAGGTCCCAGCAGAGCCACTGTTTCTCCAGGATAAACATCCCCAGCTCCCTCAGCTGCTCCTCACTGGATTTTTGCACAAGACCCTTCACCAGCTTCGTTGCCCTTCCTGAGTTGAGGGGCCCAGAACTGGACAAAATACTCCATGTCCACCATCTCCCTCACGTCCTACCTCAGATACTTCCCTGGGCCTTCCCTTTTGAAGGGCTGTCAAAGCACTGCCTGTGAGGTGAATGTGTCATAGAAACTTCTTATCTCTTTATCCCACAGACAAAATGGACTTCCCTCCTTCTCCTGCTGTCACTTGGCTTGTTCTCCACAGAGCTGGTCATGGCAGGGATCACTCACTGCCCTCACTTCATCACCCTCATTTTGTCTCCTCAGCACCTCCTGCTTGTTGGTTTGGTGCTTCTTAAATATGTTCCCAAAAGCTGGGCTTCCCCTTTCCCATGACCCTGTCAAGTGCTTCCCTTGGCTCAGGGCAGCACCTTTGTGACCAGTGGTCAGCATTGAGTTAACTCTGTGTGCTGATTAAAAACACATATGTGAAGCCACACGGCTGACTTCAGAAGCTGCTGAGACAAGTAATTAAGACACAGATATTTATTCAACAATTGGTAAAACTGTTGTACTATGTTGCTCTGACAAATACTTAATCGGCATTTAAGAAAAGTAATTGTATAAAGTTTTGGTCCATCACCACCTTCTTCAATTGTGCTGTGAATTGTGCAGTACTTTTGTAAAACCCTTCAAGGAGGGCTGTCAGCATTGTGGAATACAACATAAAATGGTGATCTATAAAATTTAGTATGTGCATAATTTTATTCTTGGAAGTAGCTTCATTTTAAGCCAAGTCACACAAGTACCAAATACATACAGACTTTATTTGAGACCACATACATACAAGAATTGGGATCTCAAATGCAAGAGGTCAGTCAGACACAATTATATTCACAGAAAACCAGAGAAGGTGGTTTACAGCACAACTACAATATTTCCTGCATGTATTCTGAAGGCCTCAGCAGGCGAAGCAGAAGAAAACCTTTTTGATGGTGGCTTGATAAATCCCATTCCTTACTGAACCAAGGGATGTATACAAAATATTTCAGTAACTCATATGAATAAAAGCAGGCAGTGTTAACAGAGCCAGTTCAGATAATTCGAAATGCTGAATAGAACTCAGAACAACCTAGGGCCGAGCAGTGTGAAAACCAGCAAGCCTTCTCTTTAAGCCCAATTATGTGCAAAAGGGCCTATGAGATATTTCCTTTAAATTCATGACCAGCTTTTCTCCTTTTAGTGTTTATTTTCTATTTCTTTACTCCTGGATATTTACTTAATCTTTGTTTTCATAGCATGGTTTTGCATACATATGCAAATGTTTATGTGGAATATGCCTATGTGGAATATGTAGACTTATTAGGTACTTAGTGTGGGACCTACTAATGTCTGTCTGTCCAGCGAATGTACGGACAAAAGATTATAAGGAGCTTTCATTCCAAGAAGGCAAATGTGTTTTCAAGCCAATGTCTTATAAACACATTCTCTTGTTTTATTTCTTTCTGTCAAAGGTTCTCGTAAACATGAGTGCCCTCAAGTACGTACTCAATTAAACAAAAAACATACTGTGTTTAAAATGGCAGAGCTGTGTTTCAGAGTTTCAAACTGTGAGTGTAGACTCTCTGCTTGGTCTTAAAAAATTGTGTTTAGGAAAAAAAAGTATGGAAAAGTGCATATTTGCAATGAGCTCAGTGGTCTATATTCATATATGGTTGTTCTTTGTAAAAGACTTATTGTACCAACTGGAAAATCTGATTTCTTCTGAGAAGGAAAATACCTGCAAATCTAATCTTGGGTAACAAAGAATTCCAAATAATAGTTGTTAGAATTATTGACTTGAGTTGGCTTTAGTAAGGAGAACTTTAGGTCTTCTTGGATCAGTTTAGACAGTAAAATAGGGATTTCCACCCTTTATCAACTTATTTATACAACTCCTCTACTTCCTTTTAATAAGAAAAGCATCAGTATAGCAAAGATATATATCATCTGAAATATCAGGAGAATACTTCTTGTTTCATGAAAATGTTAAGCTGGAATGAAGTACTAATTCATGAAGCAAAGTGGTCTTATCTTAGGAGATTTGACAGTGTTAATGCACACTACTAGTATTTTTGGGTTTATTCTAGATATCTATAAATTAGTAAGAGTAAAATATACATATAACAATTACATGCTTGGTGTCCAACATAAAAGCTATGATATTGTTGCTTGATGAGCACATTGTGGGATCAAGATCTTATTTATTTATAATTTAATAGAAAACTTTGCTGAGTGATGCTGCTCTGCTTTAGAATGCATACCTTTCAATAGCCACTCTTCTGCATAATTTACAGGCCCCAAAATTTACAATGACAAAGTGGCAAAAAGGTATTCCACCAGGAATCTAGTTTAAATTGACAAAAAATGAAAGTAACGTTTTAAACAATTCTCTCACTATGCACTAGATGGCAGCTGATCTTCAAGAATGGCTTTCTTTTCTGCTTTCAGATCTGATAATGTGGAGGGAGTAGTCATCAGTTCTTGGAGAAAATATTGTCCAGCATTGTCTTCACTCCCTTTCTAATATGAAACTGAAAAACCAGAACAGTGAGTGTTCAGATTATTTTCAGCTTCATTACTGTTTGAGCTTTTTCTTGTTGGGCTTGTTGCAGTTTATTACTGGGGAAGAATGTTTCAGTTTTTTGTTTCATATTTAGTGAGCCAGATTATCTTCTCTTAAACAGAACGTACAATACTCTGATAATATTCTAAAAATAAAGATTAATATTTCTGATTTTCTTTTTTATATGTGTATTGGGTTGTCATAGAATAATGTTCAAAATTCCTAGTTATTATAACTCACAAAATAAAAATAACTGTGTCTTGTTATAATAATTGCCTGCATACAAAGTAAAAAAGATATTAAGGTGATTATATTTTTGGTAAGTTTGACTATATCTAGTATCAGAACTGAAAATTTTATTTGAAATCATCTAATTAAGAGTGTCTTTAACATATTTTTTTCATGGTAGGTGGATTTAAAAATGTGGAATGATTGTCTATTAATCAAATAAAGACAGCTCAAAGTGAGTAGATGGCATGTAGATACTTTAGGGCACGATTTTAGTATTTGGGGAGATTCTTTGACTAAGTATAAATGCTGTATTATACTTATGCACATTTCAAACACCACACTTTGTTATAACAAAACTTCATAAAGAAATTGTAAAGACGTGCTCAGAAAAGGAGTGGAAAGAGCTTTTGCATGTCTACATGTCTTTATGGGAGGGCCACCCTCACTGTGTTTACTTAATTTTCTAGTGAGCATCCAGTCTTGTATCTTTACATGGAAGAAGTTCCCATTGCAGTTAGTAGGAATTTTGGATGGGAAGACATATGAGGTTGGGCCCACCCCTTAGAGTGTGACACAAAGGTGTGGTGAAGTTACTGCACCTTAGATAGATCCCACTGATGCTGCATCTCTGCTGGAAGTCACTGCCAGCCCAGCACAGGCATCAGAAGGAATGTGTACCTGCACCTGAAGTCTTCCAATGGTAACTCAGTTGTCTTAGCTTAAGTTGCCAAGGAAAGGATTCTATGCTAACACACCACATTTTTATTGGGAGTGACTGGAATCCCAACTGCTCATTCCGTTCTCTTGACACCTTGGGGTGGAAGCCTTTCCAAGAGGGGAAAATAGTGGTGACAGATAGTTAAACCAGGACATATTTTTCAATTTGTCAATATTTGTCTTCAGTACTTTTGACTATTGCTTAGGGGTGCTGGGTTATCTGTTTCAGCATAACGGATAATCCAGTGGTTCACTAAATCTTATTTTGGATGTGGAATGGTGAGATCCTTGTGTGGTGTTCAATATAGGAATGAGAGTAGACTGATGAGTATTACAGAAGGACCATTCAGACTGGAGGGACTTGGCAGTAAAATGGCAGATGAAATTCAGTATAAATGAGAGCTGCTGCACAAAGAGAATAGTGACCAAAGGGAAGGGTTATAGCATCAGGATAAATGATTTAATGAAAATGTCAGCTCAGTGCTTGATGTGCAAAAAGCAAATCAAATGTTAGCATTAATTAAAGAAACAGAGAACAGAACAAAAACTATCTCAGTCCCATTGTGTGAGTCTGTTCAAACCAAATTAAAAGAGGTGGGAGTAGATCCGTGGAACTTCATGGAAGGATGCTGTGGATGCAAAATCCTGTGTAGGTGCGAGGGGAGACTGGAAAGTACTCAGAAAAGGATGCTATTTCTGAGAGTTCTCAGGATGGGTGGGGAGAGGATGTCTTTGTGAGAAGAAAACCCAGGGGGATTGCTGAAGAGCCAGACTCCCACTGGTGTCAGAAACTTCCGCAAACTGGAATCCTTGGAATGAGGACTGTATGAGAGTAGTGTCATGAACGCTTATTCTTAGTCTCTGTTTCTTACCATTGTTCTCAGTTTTCTCTCTTTAAAGGCACATTCTTAAAGCATCACATACTTTTTCTTAATTTATGCAAAGAAATCTATACAACTAATTGGTTTCAGGCCTACAAAATGTTAGGTATGTGTTTCATATTCGCATTTTTCCTCTTAGAAAATCCCACATAGCAGTTACACAAATCAGTATATAGTTTATATAGATGGTCTTGCAGCTTTCTAGGGCTTTTCACAGTGCTTTCTAAAAAGTTTCCCAAATGCTTTCAAGGAATTTCCATTGTGGTGTCCAGGAATTTTCCTTGTGATTTTAAAGAGTTTTTAAGAATTCTTAGGCTTGATAGGAATTTTCCTGCTGCTTTTTGAAAGTTTTCCTTCTTTGCTTTGTAGGAATTTCTGCCAATGGCTTCTAGAAATGTTCTATTTTCTCTTCTGCTTTCTAGGGATTTTCTGAGTGTATCCGAGAGTTTGCCTGGTGATCCAGCATGTTCCCCATGTTTTCCAGGACTTTTCCAAGTGCATCCAGGAATCCTCTCTGTGCTTTCTGGGAAGACTTTCTAGAAGAATTTCTAGGAATTCTCTCTGCTTTGCAAGAACATTCCTCTATTCTAGGAATCTACCCAGAACCATCTAAACATTCTCCCCAGGCACTCCAGGAATCCTTGCCATTCTGCTATTTGAGCAGGAGCAAAACTTAAAGGCCTTAAAAAGGTTGTTCAGCAGGTCTGTTTTCCCACCCAGAATTTAGCTTAAAAAGCATTTAACACTTCTTTTTTTAGACTTCCCTTCTTCTACACCACAAATATGTGTTGGACTTTTTTCTCTCCTTTTCTCTGATTCAGATAGGCAGATTTTCTTTTTTATCTTTTTCAGGTTTTGTGATAGACCATATTGCTTTTTTCAGAACAACTATTCTCACTTCTTCACACAGTCACAGAGTATTCATGGTAGACTCTTGTTCACACAGATGTTCAGAGCAGGACTATACATATCATTGAGTGTTCACTTGAAAACTTCAGATAACATCATGTCATTTACAATTTTGATTGACAGGAGTCAGTAAAAGACCCTGATCTACAAACAAATATTTTTAATACGGAGATAGCACAAAGACTAAGTACTAAATCAGAAGATAACTAGAGTAATTAAGAACAAGATGTGTGTGAAACCCCTTAACACCCTACATAGTATCACCTGCACTCAGGTTGTTATTGTTTCAGGTTAATGCACTAGTCAGGATACATTTGGCTACCAATAATTATTTTTTTATATTTAAGTTCAATGCTGTAAGGAAAAGAATATTTTGTCCTTATTTAAAGTGTTTTTATGAAATTGGAAATGCATTCTCTTTGAAGACTTTAGAATTACATAAATGCCTTAGCAATGAATCTGTTTGTGTTATCATGGGAAAAAATCAGCTTTTAGGGAGGGAAGTTCAGTGTTTGATTATGTTGGAAAGACTTTAGTGCATTTGTTTTCATTTCCTTTTGTTTTCCTCTTTTTGTTCTAAGCCCTCTCAGGGCTAAGAGTGCACTGACAGGCTTTGATTTCCCTGAGGGACTCACCTGAGTTCCACCCACACCTCTGCCCATGAGTCCCAAGCTCCATTTAAGCCCAGGCTGGGGCTCCTATTCTGGGATGATCTGAGTTGCAGGAGTGTGTTTTCACTTGGGTCTTGCTGGCACTGAATTCCTGGTTTGTCTGGGGACCTGGTCTTGTTGATACAGGTTTGTCTCATGGCCTGGAGTCTTGGATATTTTTCCTAGGCTTGTATTGCTTGAGTTTAGGCTTCTTAGGCTGTGCCTTGCAGGCCTTGGGTTCAAGTTTGGTTACTGCTTTCCTATCCCTCCTAGAGCTGCTCCTTGCTGTTCTCAAAGTCCGTTTTGTAGCACTGCTCACATGTTAACAGTATGTAGCAATGTGTACTTTTGTTTAGAAATATGGGCTTTCTTCTTTGGGAACTGTCTCAGTTACTTATAAGGTTTTATATTTTACTTGCTTGTTGTTCAAGTTCTCAGTAAACTGCTGTCAGTTGTTATAGGTGTATGAAACTATATTAGAGTTTTTGAGTAGATACCATACACTGTCATCTCTTGTAACTTACTTCTGTGGCATTGTGTTTATAACCTTTATTTGTAGTTTAATTATCTATTGGAAGGTAGAGAATTTTATTCCATTTTAAAAATAAGGAAACATGCATTCTAAAAAGTACTTGTCATTGCTATTTTTGGAGGTACACTGAAACTTGTGTTGTTTCTCTAATGTAGAGTCCTTACAAAGTATGTTATTATTGTCATAGATGTTCTTTACACCTTCACTTATGCTTTTCTACAAATGGTGAGGAAAGCTACAAGAACCAAAGTATTAACATAATAATTCTTCACTTAGAGGGGAGTATTATATAAGGGGCATGGTCAGCAGTTGCATGCAGGTCATAATTTTGATTAAACCCTGGATAGAACTACGCTTTACAAATGAGCAAATTCTCTCTTTGTGAAGAACACCTTCAACTTTCTGAGACATCTGAGGTCTTGGCATCACTGGACAAATGCTGATTAAATTATCAAAATCTTCAGCCTAGTACCCATAATTTCATACAGAGAGACCCCATGCAGTGGTAAACCTTGAATTCTGCCTGTTAAACTATTATGTTCTGAACTGAGTGCAATGTATTTGTTTTTTTCTTCTATACCAATTGTTTTTCACTACAGTATTAATAGAAGTCCTCTGTGTTCCTTGAGAGGAACAAATAAAGTAGGAAATTACTAAGACAGCAAAAAAAAGGTCAGGAATCTTGCAATAGGCTCCATAAGGGTAGTATAAAGTGGCAAAGCAGGGCTTCTTGGAATAAAAGCTGCAGTTTTTCTGTCCTTACAGCAATGCATGTATTCCTTATGGAAATGTGCATGATTCTACAGGTATTATTGGGCTGTTACGTATCAGAATAATTGTGTATGTTTTATCCATGTTTATGCACATCTCTCATGCTTCAGTTGAAGAGTTATTTTTGAAACTTTGAAGAGTCAGTCAATCCAATTACTGGTAGAAGCAACTGTCTTTGAGGAGTGTATTAGTCTTAGCCTCTGCCTTTGGGGGTGGATCCTATTCCTTCAGCATTCTCTTTTCCCAAATCAAAGGTCTTGGAACATAGTTCTGTAGTTCCCAAATGTTGACACTTTCCCCCTTGTCATCATCTCTTAATTAGATTAATAATTCTAGGCTTGTATGAATTTTCACTTTGGTGTCTGTGTTTTTGCCTTTCTATTTTCAGGCTGCTTTATCTTCTTTATCATGGTTTTAAAATATTTAATGCTCCTGGAATGAGTCACCCTTCCTACTTCCCACTCCAGCCTTTGATTACTGATCTTACTGATGTGAGACTGTTCTGACTTACAGAGGGAGCAGGTACATGGTCAGCAGAGTTCCATACCTCAGAATTACAGTGAAAAGTATTTCAGAGAATGAAATCCTCTTTCGACACAGACTGACTTTCAAATGGTACTGGTTAAGTGATGTCACCAAAATGCTATAATGAATAAAAATGAAAGAAAATCATAGCAAGAATTTTTGTTTTCAATAATAAAAGAGCTACTACCTGTATGAATAATTAAGAGGTACTGGTGACAGTAAGGGATTACCTTGAAGGCAATTACCTGGAATTTCCATTCGTTTTCAGGTGTTACCAAGGCCATCCCTCTTCTTTTGTAAGAACTGTAGTGGTGTAGTTTGAGAAATTGCTACCAGGATTTCTTTTTCCTAATGAGGGCATGTTCTTTAACTTTTCCTGGTAGAAGAATTACAAATTCATCCTGTTTATAATGAGATCAACTGAGTGCTATGATGCAGATCTCATAATTAGACTTTGATCTTAAGTAGCTTTTTTCATTCAAGTAACTAAGCAACATTCTACTGATAGTGTCTGTTTTGGGATCTTACCTTGTGCTTTAGGGAGTTGACTGACTAAAGCTGTGCAGAAGGTAGTTTGACTCAGATACCTACATTGTTGATTTAAAATTTTGATCTGATCATGTATGGAGGTAGAAATAGACTTAGTGGAACTGAAAAAGGGAGAGGCTACAAGTGTTTGCAATAGAAATATCCTTTTTTTCAAAGGTTTAGGCTGCTCTAATTTGTACAATGAGTAGTCCTGTTGAAGTAGAACATCAGAAGCTTAAGAATGCTCTTCTGAATTTGTGTGACATGGATCCACACTATAGCAGTCATGGGCAGTGGAAAGGTGTACTACTACACAGAAATAGCAGAGAAAGGTTGAAACACAAAAATCAATCTATCAAGCCAATAACAAGACCTTAGGCAGACTTTAATTATATCACCCCAACCGATGTGGCAACCTGAAAAGCATCAACATCAGTAGCCTGAAGGAAATGTTGTTTTTTCAAAATCTTTCCCAAAGGAGGTTCTTGTCAAGTGTAATTTCATTGTAATTGAAAATGATGGTTAAAATTTGTGAAAGATTAAAGTGAATAATTAAAAAGTAATAAAGCCACTTGTCAAATTGAATCTTGCTAATGGTAAACAGCTGTTTACTGTTGTGGTCTCTGAAGCAGTATCAGTGAAATAATTAACCTGTTGAGGTTTATGGAGTTGCATCCAGTCACAACAGATTCAATTATTAGGACTTCAGATGTCTTTTTTTTGTATTTGATGGTTAGCAGAGTATGAATATTTTCCTTTCTAAAATGCAATTGGTTAAAACTTAGTTCTTTATTTCATAAAGCCGTAGCATGAAAAGCAGTACTATGGAAATTGCCAGTGCATGAATAAAACCATCTTTGCTATCCATCTGTGTTCTCTTCAGTTAGGAAGGGAGACTCTTCAGTTAGGAAACTTTTGGTGGTCTCTGCCTTTTGAAGAAAGGAACTATACACTATCTAAATTGATCTCCAAGGATACTTTAACTTTTCTCCCCTTTGGGAATTCTACAAATTTAGAACTTTTGAGATAAGTAACTTAGAAATTAAATTTAGCTTTCACATGAACTACAGTTTAGAGTCCAGAGTAGTAATCTGATGGAGCAAGCTGGTATAATCACATATGGCTGTTAGTAGTTTTTAGTGAAAGTGTCCAGAAAGAATCCTGAAAACATGTTAACTCCTGTGAATCATGAGTAGGGAATTACTCTTGAGACATATGTGATGGTTCTCTCCCACAGATCTACAAGACTCAAAGTGACTACTGATTAAATATATCTAAAGATCAATTCTTTTACTCTGAGTGCTCTAAGTAGGTCTGGTTCTTGAACAAACACTTTCATAAAACTAAAGATTCTATTCTTGTTTTTTTCAATCCATTATAAAATTAAATATCTCAGTAGAAACACTTAAGTCATTGAGAGTGTGTGTTTTGCCTGCAGTGCTTTGATTCTTTGCCCTTTTTTTTTTTTTTTTTTGGCTTTACTTTTCAAAGCTATTAGAGGTCATGCTATTCTTATGATCAGGCTATAGCCCTGCAAAGTTCTAAACTCACTTCACTGAACCCCAAAGCTGCATAAGCCATAGTTGTTTCCTGCAAGTTTAATGAAAATAAGAGGCTGAGTAACAGCTTGTGCATCTGAACCATCAGCTATAATACCCTTACCACTGGCAGCAAGAGGTTGACAGTTGAAGTCCAAATTCATAAAATTCTGTTTGCTCCATTGCCTATAGACAACTTCTTTCTTACAGTGGAAGCAGCAGCTCAGCAGGGGATCAGTAGTTATCTCCCAGAGAATTAATTTGAAAAACCCTGTTAATTTCTGTGGGATTTGGATGGAGCCCTGGCAGCCAGTTGAGGAAAAATGTGCACTTGCATAGAACAGAATGTAACTGTTGAGGATGAGCATATTTGTGTGAAGCTTGTGGAGTCCTACTGTGGAAGAACCTGTTTAAAAATTACTATATACATTTATTTATTAAACTAATGTGTGCTAATCAAATTGGTTTTTACTTTAAAAATGTATTTTTAATTTCTTTTGCTAAAGACTCTGTTCTAGTCTGAGATTTGAAAGCTAGAATGCTTTGAGGTCACTAGCAATCACAATTTTACTTTCCAATTTCTATAAATGTGTTGTCCTCCTTTGGTTTAATCTTTATCTGAAATATTGCCTTTGCATTTACAAAAGCAGAAATCTTGAAAAAACTGAGAACAGAGGGACTGCAGTAATTAAAACATTTTCATATACTTGTTTTTTAAAGTTTCTGAATTTTGCCACACTAAAATTTGGCCTCTTAGTCACTTGACAGTAACTGTTGTATGGCCAAAGCAGATGGACTGCTTGATGCTCAGCACTTTTTTTCCTGTCTTCTCTGATGTCTTGCCCTTAATCTTTCACCACTTGTACACCACATGCAGTAGACTAAGCATCCATCAATGCAGTTAGTCATAACCAGATAAGTGAGATAAAAATTCCTGACTTCAGCCCTACTTTATTTGCAAAATTTGTGCTTATAAACAGATGCTGGCAGTTCTTTTTCAAATCCTTTCTTAAAATGCCTTTGCCTAGCACACCATATTAAAATCATGCTGCTGTTATTATTGACACACGCAAGTCACACACAGAGCAGTAATGAAAAGCAGTCAAATGACTTTTGAATTTTGTATGCTGTCATAATTACAATTATATTCTTTGTATCATACAAGTGAAATTTGAATAAATAGGATCCTTACTGGGAAGAATATTATAGACAGTTTCTATTCCTGTACTTTTCTTTTTGAGTGTTCTTCAAACATCTCTTCTAACAGATTGGACAGAAATGGCAACACATTCACTTTTTCATTAGCAACAGATTTCTTATTAGTTTGAAAACTGAATAATACAGATCTTAAATCCACTGTCCTTTTATAGTAAATGATGTGGGAAGCCCTCAATCTTCAAAAGCACTTCTGTTGTGAATATTTTTGAACATGTGCCCACATGCGTTTATGGTGTAAGTGCATCTGCCCAGTCAAGACAGGATCTTTTCTTATTAACTGTCTTCTCTTTCAGTGCACAAAGATAATGGTACTATCTTATTAATTTTAACACTTCTCATCAGTTTGGTATCTCAGGATTATGGCAGATGTGTGATAATCTGAGACTGTGGCTCACTTTCTGCTCAGTCTTTCTCTTCCAGTGAGGAATAAGCTGGGATAGGATACCATATCTATCTGTTTGAAAGCTGAACTGATGCTGTAAGAATCTCTGTTCATTGTAACAGGAGTTCTTTCTCTGTTGTCCTGGCCCTCTGTTATACTTCACAGGATTTGAACCAGTTTATATGTGGCAATGTGTTTCAGTGCCTTCCTGGTGAAGGTGTCTCTGCAATTCAGGAAGGTAGAACCAGAGCAGAATTGCTGATATTTTACATTCCTGGTTCTCCAGTCTCTTAACAGACATTTTATGTAAAGCCAAGGTAACTGATCACAGAAATAGTTGAATTGGCGCAATTGAAGTTGAAAATGATGATTTTTTTGCTTCATAGAAAGGGAATGGATTTGATTTCTGATCTTTAGTATTGCTATTTTCAGGTCATCTTTAGTTTTAAATCAAGGTATTTTAGGAGTTTTAATTTTACGGTAGCCTAGAAACATTGCCAGAACAAACTACTTTCCTTGGACAGCTCAGATACTTTGTTCAGTTCATTTGGACACTAGATTTCATGTGAAACATTCAGAATTCCTGTGAGACAGTCCTTCTGCTGCAGAGACAATACTGTTTCATTCAATGACTGAATCAAAATCTGTCATCAGACTGAGATCCTCTGTAATCAGAATGCAATCGAGTGAGTAAAGCTACGTCACTGACAACACCAAAGAAAATGTGTGTGTGTTCTTTGCATCTGAAGAAGAGCTTGCTGGAGGTCATGCAAATTTTTATCATGCATCATCATGTCAGAGATGCACAAAAACAGTTTTGGTTTTGGAAAGTGGTTCAGCAGTTCACTCACCTGGAGGACTCGACACCATCTAAAATAATCTTGATGCAGTCCATGCGTACAACCTCTTAGAGCTAGAAGTTAAACTCAGTAGTTACAGGAATCCTACAAGATCTTGTACATGTTCCATTTGAGAACCTTTCACTTCCCCAGATCTTTCAGTTTCCAAAATTCACTTTGAAGAGTGACCTGAGGTGGGGCTTGGTTCACGTCACCCTGATATGCTCAACTTGGGGAAAGAATTCACTCGACTGGACAGAGCTTCCTTTGGATTTACCAAACAGTCTTCATACTGAGGACATATGTTGAATGAAGGGTTATTCATATTGGTTTCCTCAAATGTTTGGGTTTTTTTCAAAAAAACTTAAACTATTAAACTTAAACTGTTTTCAAAAAAATTTAAATACCTGTAAGTTTTGGGTTTTTTGTCATGGCTTTCTCCCAGCTGTTTAAGAACCCTAAAATATAAAAGGATATGATTACGTTGCAATTTGTGAATGCATTTCTTAACATTAAACTTATTTTTTGTTCTTGTTAAAGCTAGACTTTTTACAACCACAGCATAACTGAAAACTGCCAACCTTGATCACTGTGTATATGGGTTAAAAGCTTTTCTCCAAAAGGTAATATTGACAGTTTTGAATATATTTCTGTAATCATCTTCTATAGCTCTTCTGATACCCTGTAAATTTTAGAGTAATTTTGTCTTAAAACACAAATATTCCATATATAATCTCACTTTTCTGACTATAAAAGTATGCTCCAAAAAGGAAAACTGAAGTACTGTCCTCTTGATATGCCTCAAAGCCAGAAACTTTGTACAATGCCTGCTAAAGGGCATCTGACATCAAAGAAAAATGAGGAAAGGTGAGAGGATTCAGTCTGGAATTGGTTACTGAACTGGAAAAACTTTAAATTGTGTTTAAAACTGAAGTATTTTATTCTGCTGCTATTTTGTAATTCCTCTAGATTTTTTCATGTCTCAAAAACAACTGCTTGCAGACCTCCTGAGTGCTGGACTCTTTGGGACTCCGTGTGCCCAGAATAGGTTCTCTTGTAGTGATACCAGATGCCAAGATACTTTTCTGACTTGTCCTATTTCATACTAAAACGTCCCAGTTGTTCAGCTGCCTTTAAGTATTCCCATTCTGCAAAAAACCATTAAATTCCGTGCTCTTGTGTAAGTAGGACTGGGAGGCCTGATAGCACCAGTCCTGTTTTGTCTGGCACTTCTATAGAAAGGCATTAATTTGACATAAGTTTGGTTGGGTTTGCGTAGGTTACTTTATTGCCTTTGTTCTCCTCTCTGACTGTAGCGAAGGCCGTGGTTTTGGGAGAGACAGAATCATTGTCCAAATCCGCTTGGTACAGAGGATGAAGTGTAGGGGGCAGATCTCCAGCTGGGGATTTGCTCATAGGAATCTTGATGATATACAGACAACTTTGCTGATACTTTTGGGTTCTCTTTGATCCAAATTCTTAGCTCATGAGACATCAACACTTATTTTTCATTTTCACATCAACTGTTATGTTTTCACTCCAACTCCCTGACAGCTTTAGACTGTCTGGTTATGCTATAGGAGGAATGAAAATAACAGCTTTATCATGGGCAGAATATCACTAGTACTGTCTCCTACTGCTTTTCCTGTTTCTTTTGGAATGGAGGACCTATTTCAATGGTTTGCAAGAGGTTGATGGGCCCCAGATATCTTTGGGGAATTAATAATAAAACACAGAAAATACAGCCTGTCTTGGAAACTTAGGAGAAAGCTGTTTTGCAGTGTGAAAGTAATGCCTTCTCTTGTAAATTAGAGCCCTGCTCTCCCGCTGTATTAAAATGGGTTTGTTCAGAGCAATAGGAGGAATTTGTGTTTGTAATATAAACTAAAATAGACTGATTTAAAGTGCATGAAGCTTTTTTATATCCTTTTAGTACTTCTTACCAGAAAAAAGAAGGAAAGCTGTTTCTGCATATTTTTAATTTTCTTTCATGTGCTATAATTATATAAGTATTCATGAATCTGTATCTTCCTTATTGCTGCTTTTTAGTAGAATTTTGGCTGGAATAGATAGTGGTGTCATTTGGGCTATAAGCAGATAAAAAAACCTGGTCTGCTGCACATAGTTAACAGGTATACAGTTAGTTAAAAGGTGTAAAACTATTGGAATGCATCAGGTGTTGTAGAACTTAAATTTATTTGAACGTATTCTGTAAACCCTGTGGGTGGTGAAGTGCTTTTAGTCAGTTGAGTTCATTCCAATTAGAAATGGAGCACAATGACAAAAAGTCTGTTGGACACAGTTGGTGCCCCAGGATCATAAGTACAAAGCAGTCAGAGTATTATGTGGTACCAAAGGTTGTCATTAAGTTTACCAAACTAACCAAGGGAAAACTAGTAGTCTTACTATGAATAAAAGGCTTTAATAATCAGAGGTCCCAGTGTTTAGGTAGATTTCTAAAGGTTTGTTAAGAATTCTTCTGTCTGTGGGTGTTGAGCATATATAAAATTCTTAATAATTTAAAGGAACGTTGTCTAAAACAATGCTTACTGAAAACCAACTTGCTTAGAAAGGTTTTTCAGGGATGGGAGGTATAAAGAAGCTTTTGAAGTTTTAAAAGTCATACCAGATGAGGGAAACTGCAACTTCAGATGCTGTGATGAGGGGTATCTGTGCACAGCACTGAGGATGGGCTAAACAGCCCGTGCAGGTCATGCCACTAATTAAACTTTACTGCTTCTAAATATGGATCAGTACATTAGCAGTTATTTAAGATATCTCTACTTGGCACTATGGTGTTCTGTCCCTCACAAAAAGGAGTGGATGGCTTTTGTTGAGCTATGAATGTCTTATTCAGGAGCCTATTAATTTCCTGTGTGGAAAAACTCAAAATATTTGGTATTTCACGTGCAGGGATACTGATTTTCTGCTTGCTTGAGCTGCTGTCTCTAACTCTGATCTCAGTCTGTGTGGATGCTGTAGAGGTGCTGTGCTTTCCAGGCAGAGTCTTCTGTGGAATTTTATGTTAAAAAGGGTAAATAAGATGTTATGAAACTTCAGACTTGGACTTTTTAATGTTGGAGCACACAAAATAGTTGCTTGTATAAAGACATGTTTGCTTTATGGAAGTGAGTTTTACATTTTGGAACTTGGGAATTCAAAGGGCATATTTTCCAAACCATGAGAGGAGTTTACTTGCTTTTTGCATGAGCATGAACGTTTACCTCTTACAGTTGTTGCACAGAACTGGTGCACATAAAGGTTTTGTGTTGATTCCTTCCACTGTTATTAAGGTGAAGGAGAGAAGAGATCTCTCATAGATAGACAGTCACAGTAAAAGTTTTAGTGTTGTGTTTGTTTGCAGAAGAGTCAGACTGGTCTGCAAGTACCTCAGTTTTTTAAAAAAAATCTTATTTAAAGCTAAATGCAAAGCTTTGTAAATCACAAGGATGTGTTACTGTTTGCAAAGCTTATTTTTGTTGAAGCCAGACACTGTTTTTTCTGCTTAAGAGCTGTCTCTCCTTTTCCATCTGCAAGAAAATAATTTCAGTACTAACTATGGACCCATGACTTGGAGTTGTCTGTTTCACAGGATCTTATAGATACCTGTCGTAGGAAGTAGCTGGGGTTTTAATTGTGCTTATATTGGTTCTTACTGAATATTGCCTGTCAGGTTTTGTGGTGACTCATCTCCTCTGAGGAAGGCAATCCCCAGTTCAGTGTGTCTCTGTTCTGATTGACTGCAAGGGGATTGTGCTTCACTTTTGTATTGAGCACAACTTGGTAGCCAAACATTGCTGGGATTGCTGCTCTTGAATTGTTGACTTCATACTTAGTAGATGAACAGTAGATTGCCTGGGAGTGTCACTTAGATATGAGTGAACTATGACATACAGCATTTGTTTGGGATATGAAACTGAAGACTGTGGATCTAAGATCCCATTAAGATTGCTAGTAAAGATTAAAACTTCCATCTTGATCGGCTTCTATCTTGACCTAAGCTTTGTTCTACAAATTATCTGGAGAAATAATACTGAAGATAATTACATTTCCTACAGCTGTTTTCTTTAAAGATTATCCAAATGCATTAATGCACCTGTAAAACAAAATAAAATTAAGTTAAATGTGCTGCACTAATATACATTTCCCCACTTAAGATAAAGTGCAGGAGACAATAGAAATGGAAAATTAGTGCATTCTGGCTCTAGATGAAAATGCTGCTATTGAACTCTTTCCAGAACAACATGTACTTGGATCAGTATTAAAGGGAAGTGTTGTGCATGTCTAAGCCAAACGACCCAGTGCATTGATAGTGCAGGGCATATTTCACAGTTATACAAATACCTAAACTTCTTTTTTCAGTCTATAAAAAAAGGAAATTAGAATTTAAACTAAAAGTAAAGGAAAGCTGTCTGTCTGAAGTATTTTTGTTCTGGAATTGACTCCAGTAGCTCAGTGCTGTTCTGTTACTGTTAGAAGCAGGCTACTAACTCAGAATGATTTCAGGAAACAAGAGAGGTGACATGCTCCTCTATTTGATGGTAAAGAACCCTCAAAGCTGCATTGTTACATTCACAGGGCCTTTAGATAAAAATGTCAATAGGCCTCTACTTCGTTTCAGTTCCTAAAATTAAGGTAATATTTGGCAAAGAACAGGTCTTTCCTCCATTATAATGAATGGCAATAAAAAGATGATTGCAAATGCTGGCAACAGGAAATATTTTTCAAGGAAGTGAAAAAGAGCTTGTTGTCTCATTTCTGCTTTCATTTCATTTATCTACATCTTTCACATTGCTTTGCTTGTTTTCATTTCCTTTCTCTGTCAACCACTATTTTTGTTCTGTACTTGTGCAGTGGTTTGTCAAAGCCTGTTTTAGTCTCTATGAATCACTGAGGAATTTTGTGGAAGAAATTAAACACTTGTGTCACCAATAAAAGAACACATGAAATCTCATACCTTCTTTTAAAGAAGGCTTGTTAATAAATGAGCACACTGTCAATGTCAGTAGATGATCTTAAGCACCCTTTTTGTACTTTAGTGCTTGCTTTTTATATCACTGTAAATGTAAATAATTATAACTTAAAACATTAGTAATTGAGAATGTTTTCTATAACATGAATTACAGAATGAAAAATAGAGCAAAGTAAGAGTTAGTGACATCATTAAACATGAAAAAATACGTATTGTAGTGCTTGTGACAAAATAATATTGATCAAACACTGGGATGATCTGGATCAAATTTAAGGTCTTAGAGTATAGGTGTTTCAAGCAATAATTCTTAAGAACTTATGTCCTGAGGTGCTATGTTTGGTTTTAGCTTGACAGGTTAACGTGAAATACTACAAAATAATGGTTTTTTTAAATACCATAAGCTTTTCAGAAATTACAATATCATCAACTAGGTTAACCCAATTAAAGGATTTTTTTTCAACATCAACACTGGAGGATAATAAAAATGAGGACTTTTCACACTTTGTTCCTTCCCATTGTATTCAGCCTTAATCCTCCCATTTGCTTTCCATTAATGATCTGAAGCAACCTTCCCCTGACTCAAAACTATTTTGAGCTTTAACTGTCTGGTTCTGACAAAAAAAAGGAAACAAACTGCTCAACTTCCAATGTTCTGAAAAGCCCCCAAAATGCAGTACAAGTGCATTTTGAAATGTGTGCTGTGTCAACACATAGGATTTATCGTAATTTCAAACATTAAAACAATATTTTTGTTAATGCTTTGTCTTCTGCTCTCACTTATCTTCTCTCACTCATATTATCTCCTGATATTTTGTAGAGAAATGGTACAAACAAGAAATACTTAATATGTAGCAGAGTTTAAACTTTTGGGATGTCTCAAAGGTCTACACTATAGTGTTGTATTTGTTATATGTCTTCCTGAAACTGCTTTCTGGAATGCTTGGTGACCTTTCATTATAACAATGTTTAATACAATTACTCAAATTTGGAATGTTTTTAACTCTAAAGAGAACCAGTTGTTTAGCTCTGAGTGGTAGCCATCAGTTTTATGACTGAGCCAATTTACACTGTCATTTTTTTTCCCATGGAAATGGCATAGTATTTTCCAGACAATACAGTCTAATTTTAAATTATCACTAGGTTTGTATATGTTATACTGGAGTACAGTTATACTTCACCCCTCCATAGTATGAATGCCAGATTATATCACTTGTCTTCCACAATAAATATTTGATGTATCTTATCTGTAGGGTCAAAATTCTTGGCAGTAAGATAATATATTTTGATTCAAAGAGTCATTGGGCTCTCCTGCTGGTTTGCTACACAAACTCATGTTGTCATGAATTTCTATATTATCCAAATAAATATGCCATGAACATACACCTCAGTTAACCTGTGACATATTAAAACCCACCCAGCTGTGTTGGTACAACATTTCACCTCGTGTGCTTGGTTGTAATAAAAAGCAAGGTTGTAACACTTGAATAGAGCATAGCTGGTTTAATATTGAGACTACAAAATTCTGCAATGCATTGCTCTGTGGGATATTGATGCCTTCTAAACTTTAATAGTTTGAAATTTCATTCTCTGAGGCCAGGAAAGGGCATGATATGACTCCTATTATTGAATTTTAACTTTAATATGTTCCTAGTTCTATTTATAGCTTTTGTATCGCTACTCTGACCAGGGAAATTATTTGCTATTCCTGCAATCATTCTCAAGAACATTTCTGCTTTGAACTGTGTATGCAAAAGGTAGACTTGAGTGATAGTTTTTATTGGCTGGTAGTTTCCTTTAAGTCCCCTTCTAATACTCCTGTTACACTTTGGCTACACTGAAAATTCCTTATCTTATGAAATACTTTTTAAGCAGACAGAGATTGGGATCACAGTACAACAGTTTTTTATAGAATTTACAAAGAAACCTCACTTTTTGAAGGTCTGACACCCTTTTGAATACTGCTTCTCATTAGTTGCTAGCAAATGAAAAGTTGTCTGCAAGTTCCTAAGGAAAGGGGCAGAAAGTGGCAAGTGTGTTTTTTGGCTGGATAGATGTGGCTGCCCGTGGAATAAGTGCTTGACTTTTGGATCAACTCTCAGTTGGTCCCACTTGTGGTAGGAAGGTCATTGTGAACATGGATTTAGTGATTAAGGTGGTTGGTGTGTAGGGGTCGGAAAGTATGAGAACCTTACTTCCTGATGTGGAGACCCTGGCTAGAAAACTCTGAAGGAGTGGGGGAAATCAAGGTACCCATTAGGGAATATGATAGAGAGTTGATTTCCTTGCAGGAGATTTCTACAGAGCTTGGAAATAGGAACTTATTGGCACTTGTATTGTAAAGTTCTGCCCAGCTCTCTTTAGAAGTCTTACTCATTTTAATCACTCTCCCTCTTCCCTGTCGCTTGTAGAGATTTTCTTCTTTCAAGACATTCAGTAATCACCTGTTGTGGAAGGGAGAGTCAGGAGATCTTTCTCCACAGACTAAACTTGGACTTGCATTTTTTGGTGGGGTTTCCCCTTCCCCATTTCACATGGACAGAAGAGTTGTGCTGTCAGTATAAGCAACTTGCTGCCTGATACAGGTAAAAAAGGTGTGTGATCTTCCTAGAACAGAAGCTGAGTTAAGTCTTTCTCTAACAGAGGTTGTACCAATGGGAGAAGATTTGTAAGTCAGAAATGTTTGGTACCTTCCCTCCTTTAGGACAGAAGGAGGATTTCTATCAAGCCCCTTCAAATGAATGAAGGGAGTCTGTTTAGGCTTAAAACAGTCTATTTGGAGTTACAGTGTATGTTTGAGAAGCCAGTCACATTTAAATGTAATAAAATTGTGGCATGCTGTTTAATGTGTTTATTTCCTTTCACTGGTGTATTTTGATCATCAGGGAGATTGCTACAGACATTTAATAACCAGTTAAGGAGGATGTAGTGGGAGAATAATGTGGCAAAAGTGAGTTATAAATTTCATTTGAAAAATTATGGTACTTTGTTATATGTTTATTATATATAAAAAAGGTCTTAATTTGCTTAATCTGGATGAGTTAAAAAAGTTTTTCCTCATTATGAATACAAGGTAGCAAATATGGATTTTCCAATTGCATTTGTTTCACTCTGTTGGGAATGAATGAAGCTTGAATGTAGCACTTTTTTTTTTCCCCAGTGGTTTAGTCAAAGTTGTTTGATATTAACTGGGATGAATTTCAGGGAATGTTATGCCCTTTCTTGGAATATAGAAAAAATGTCTTAAGGTTCTGTTTATACATTAAATGGCAGGTATTTATAAATTCATAGGTGATTTCACAAACAAGTTTTGTGGGCAGAATATTAAATTATTAGTCACCAAAAATTTAAGATTTGTTTTCAGGACTTATTAATCACAAAGGCTGTGCTGACCACTACAAAGGGTCTTGTAATGGTGTATTTACAAATTTTAATAACAACAAGTATGAGATTGGTATCTCAAATTTCATTTGTTGATCCAGAAAAAAAAAAGGGTAGTTTTGCTGAAATAATTTATATAGTTGTTAAACTTGTGCAAATACTTTAGCACTGGAATAAATATTTATACTGAACTGTGGTTCATTCCTTTAGTCTCTTGTTAGAATTTTATAGGCATTACAATTTACCAAGTAAGGGTAATCTAAAAATATCAGAAGCTGTGCATACTTGGGTCTCTTTTTCTGGATGAAAGTACAGTATATGCCATTTTGCATTTAATACAGTCCTGCCTAGAGTCTAATTTTTGACTCTTGTTGTGATCTGTTTTATGTAACTTATGGCAAGTTTACATATTTCCCTGACTGTTAATACTAAATTCTATACTAGCGAAAGGTTTAGGAGTCCTTTACAAGGAACCATCCAATACCATGTGGTCATTTTGACAATTTAGAAATGGAAAAGGAAAAAAATAAAATATCTGTTTAACAAAATATCCATGATTTAGTACTTAATTCTCCTGATAATGTACATGACTGGAAGTGTATTTGTTTTTAATTTAAAACAGTTCACAAAATGAAGAACTGAAATAAAAGACTTCAGACTCAAATTCTTATTTTTAAAAATAAAACCATAGGGGAGACAAACTCGAGTGTGGATTTAACAAGGTCTTAGTTGTAAATGCCATGACCCTCTCATCATCCCTGCTGATTATCATCAGTCACTGTGGTGGTTTGTGCTCTTTTAAGTGATGTGGGTGAGACTGTATAATTATACTTCGTGTTACTGTCATGTCCCCAAACCTGCAAGAGTTCATAGTTAATTCTTTGCTTTCCTGTGGTAAAAGGCTTCACTTATGTGCAATGTCTTTTGGGCTATAAATCAGCAAAACCAATTGATAAGCGAATAATATAGAATGAAAAAAGGTAAGTTCGTGTATAACACTTCAGAGGAACAGGGATGAAATGAAGGAATTCTGCTTGCAGTCAGCCTGAGGTAGCTGTGAACAAACCCCATTACATTTATTCTACTGTACTATAGAATCTTCTACAGTTGAGATCTTAAATTATTTGTTTTCACGTGGTGCTGGTGTAAAAAGAATAACTGAATAGCTGAGACTTATTCCTCTATACCAAATACCATTTAAGTTTGGTTGGTTTATTTTTAGTGTGACAAAATACACTACTAAAATTAGTGTTGCTGAGGAGTCAGCTGCTCAGTCTTATCCAACAACAGCTCAGTCAAATCTTTAAAGACTTTGCTCTTTCTTTTTACTGTAATTAGAGCAAATAGAGCAAATTTAATTGTGTGAGAGGAATAGTGATATGTTAACAGGTTTACTATTGGGGCAAATAGGAAAATGATAGTCAGAGTAAGTAGACCAAAGCAGTATGTACATGTTATTCCAACTTCACTTTGTCTCCATAGATTATTTTTCTAGTTAAAAAAAATCAAAAAACTATACCAAAAAGCTGTTCAGAACACAGATTCAACACCACCTCTGAATGTAGTTTTCCAGTGGAATTTGGTTGTGAAGAGAGATTTTAAATATAGGGAAGTTAAAGGCTGATTAAGCCAGACAATGCAGATGTCTAAAATTGAATGGTGTGGCATAGAGCCTAAAACTAAAACCCTAAAGCTTGTGCTTTGTATTCAGAATTGACTGTGATAAGTTTGGTACATATAGACGATATCAATCAAGGAGACTAAACAATGAGTTCAAATTAAAAATGTCAGATCCTGCTAAAAATTCTTAGTTATGTCAATTATGCATTTATTAATCTAAATATCAGCTTTAAAACATCGAAAATAGTAATTACACATTCTTTCTTATACTGAAATAATACTGGTTTTCATAATGGTATCTTCTTTTCCTTTCAAAAATACACTTGGGCTATTTCTGTGTGATGGCTATTTTTTGACTGGTATGTACAATAAAACTGTAATTAGACTTGAGATATTGAACAATCTTTAAAAAAACCCCCAAAACAGCAACACAGACACCCCAACAATAACTAGATTTTGTTGTTTTAAATTCTTGTTTTCTTTTTCAGTTAGAAATCCTGATGATCAGATGAAGCTTTATAGTGAAGGGACAGATAGTGTATTGAACAGCTTCATCCAAGCGATGGAGTACTAGTGTCTTTGGCATTCAGCTGACTTGGAGCTTCCACTTGAGATACTAATTCAGAAGCTCCCTTAACCAGTCAACATATTCAACTTAAAATAGATACTTAAAAATCACATGGTTTGAATATTCTTCTTAATGTAAAGATATACATAAAGGACTTCCTGAGTGAGGGCTAGAATGTTTTGCTGTGAAGTTCGCCAAATCTAAGTGCTGATTAGAGACAAATCTACTTAAATAATATGGGTTTGGAGGTTTTATGCTAGTATTTAAAACACTTGGAATATTTATATTGTGCAAGTAATCCATATCTTACAATTCCTAGCTAGAAATTGGTTCAAATCTATGAATGTGAATACAAACAATCCAGTTTCATGTTTTTTAAATAAAGTATGCACTCTGCTTTTTTTCAAGGGTCTCTCCTAATGTGAACTTAAATGAGAATTTTATCCAGTTTTCCTTTCTGTCAGAATTCATGTTCTCTGTAACTGTCCATGCCTAATACAAAACATTCCATGATTTTTAAAATGTCTGACATAACAAAACCATCGTAACATATACTTAATATGGGTTACAAACATAACTATTGTTTTCCTCTCTGTAATAGAGCTTTCTTGGCTTTCTTGTAATCTTTTCCAGAAGGCCAACATGTTTCATATGAGAGCAAAGCTGGAATCATAAGCATCTCATTTTTTCTTTTAACATTTCCTTAGATGCTAAAACCTTGACTTTTCATACTTACTCTGTAAGGTTAAGTTTGTGAGTGTGGCCAGGGTACAGCTGCCACCCGGGTGGCTGAAACCACAGTGCCTGGTACAGCCTGCACACACTGAGTGAGATGATAATGGTGGCAAGACTTTAACCTCTTCTGTCAGATTGCACCTGTGTCTTCATGGTCTCTTTTCCTTTTTCTCTCCTTCCCCTCTCCCTTTCTTCTACTCTCTCCCCCACACTCCTTCAAATCTTTCCCCAAACAAGTACAGTTCTGCTTAATGCTTCCTTTATACAGTTACAAAGCTTTCTTTGTAGTCCATCAATTTTTGATGTTTAATTTTCCTCTTTCCATAGTAGCATTTTACTTAGACCGGAATGTAAAGAATAATCAAGATACATTGTTGCTGCTGGTAAAGCATTCACTAGCCTGTTTTGTAGATGTGTGTTTGATTGAAAACATTTCTGGCTGTAGTCCTGCCATTTAACAATGGAAATGCTCAGAATCATTGTACTTCAGAGACATTTACTCACTTAAATTTCAAGTGCTAAATAATGCAGTATAGTTGCTTAATAAAAATGTCTCATGTATAGTAGAGTACAGTAAAGTATGAATTTTGAATCCCAGATATAGTAATGTTGATATTCAGGAAATCAGTTTTCTTAACTCTTGAGTCCAGTGGTTTTTCTTAGGACTTGCCCCAGTGCTGTTGTAATTCTTCAGGATATCAACACAAAAGGTGAAAATCATAATCACATCTGTTTCCTAATGTGTTTGGAAGTCTTGAGATTTGGCAGTATCTCTATCAAATATCTCCATCTATGTGTACTGGCCAATATTTGCCTAATTATATCCTTATTTTTCTAGGTGTTAACTAAGACTCAAAATGATCTTGGCAAGCAAAAAATAAGTGACTTGGCTATGAAACAGCAGTGTGGAAATGTTTTAATTTTAGATTATTCTGTCTCTTCCAAATGATGCAAAGATCACTTCAAGAATCGTCATTGCTTAATCTAAGTTGGAGTTCTACCTCTACAAGGTAGGACTTGTACAGCCTGGTCATGCAGCATGGACAGAAGATCCTGTCTGAATGTCAAGCATAGTGAGCACTTGCAGTTGACTGCTGAGGAAATTTTGAACTATTTTAAAACATTTTAAAATGACAGCATGCTCATTTTTTCTTTGGAAGTGGTGTGTGAGCATTCATGTCAATGCAGGTGACATCTGAAAAGTGACAAGAGCCACAACAGACATCTTAATATTCAGCTTTGGCATGCTTGACAGTCCAGCAGCTTTTCAACAGCCCAGCTGTGCATGCATAGGGAGCCTTTTTGTTTCTGAAGGTGTTCTATTGGTAACAGGTTCCTGACAAGTACTTGAGTGCCTTTGAATGGTCTGTCCTCTGATGTAAGGCTCAGGTCACTCCTATCCAAACATAACTGACTTGGCCAAGGCTCGGGGACACTCAGCACTCTCCAGAGCTTGTAACCCTCTGAACAGAACCAATCCCTTATCAGCACAGAGCTTTCAAAGGTTCTGAACTGAACCAAGGATTATACTTATTTCAGTCCTAATTTTGTAGTTAATACATTGCAAATCTAAAAATGGAAAATGTACTTGCAATAGTTACTTTTGCATTTCTGCTCATAATAAATGTGGTATTGACAACATTGTGTTATATCAATGCATAGTTTAGACTGAAAATCCTTTTAATTGTTTTATAACTTATTTGAAACTTTTGTACAAGCAGTTGCAAAAGACAGGAGGAAAATCCTGCATGAGTACTAATCATGAAGGATTAGGACTTGAGAGAATATATTGTCAGAATTAGGTAAGAAAAATATAAAATTATTCTTTTTCTTTTGAAAATGTATTAGTGTAAGATAAATTCATGGGGGCATGATATGTAATATCACAGGTTTTCACATATAGACTCAAAGGAAACTGGTCTCCAGCTTGTAAAACGACCACAACACAAGGCAGATTCTACCTTCATAGATGGCATCTTGATGCTTTGTTGCAAAAAATTAATATATATATATATATATATATACACACACACATGCAGGTGCTACAGAATGTGTGTAGCCACATTGCCTCAGTGATTAGCTGTGGTATTGGATATAGATCCTGAAGAGAAGGTGAAGGTCATGTAATGGTAACTGGAAAAGTTAACAATGGGATGTTCTTCCAAGAACTGAATCAGAGAAACACACGTTCCTGTACTAAATGCCTGTTTAGTTGACAGTTCAATTTGGTAAGTCTTTGTTTACTCTTTAATCCTCTCAGTGTCAGCTGGAAAAGTGAATGTTTTTCTCAAGTAGCCAAGTTTAGGGAGTTGGTTTCTTTTTAGCAATTTGTAGGTAAAAGTGAAGTCAGTTTTGCAATAAGATGTGTTTTGTAATCTTTTGTGTGTGATGAGATTATATGTGCTCTAAATGTCTATATACACAAAAGAGGATGATTTTATGATGCTGAATAGGAATGGTGTATTCTGCTAAATTATTTAGGTGCTTGAAATTTTTTGACTTTCTCAAAAAAGAAGATACTCTATGCATTAAATTCAAGGAATGACCAAGATCACATTGTTTTATAATAGTTATGAAACCAACTGACTTACCAGAAGTTTTAAGGCTCTTGCTATTGACGCTGATTTGGAGAAAATCCTTGGAACTTGAGTGTGTATATAAAACTGTGACTGGCTGTTGAGTCACTCCTTTAAAAAACACCTGAGTCTACCAGCTGATGAGTTGACAGTCCAGCAGCTATGTTGGCAGTAGGAGATAGAGCTAATGACATCAACGTGATCAAAAGTAAGGACAAATTTAGAATTTAAAATGTTGATACAAATTATGGTTTATTAATGAATTTGTATTTATAGCAGGCCCATTACTTAAGCTTTTTCCATTTGAAGAATTACTTTTTCTGTTCTGGAAAAATAAAACCAACTCAAATCAGCCTTTATATGTGATATTTGAAAGGAGCTGTGATAAAGAAATAAATTAGTTCATCTGTGGTGAACTTAAACTAAGTCAAACTAGGGTCTCATCCAGGGTCCTGTCTTTATCAGTGACCAAGAGCAGATGCTTAGGAAAGAACAAAGGAACAAGACAACCATTCAAAATCCCTTGTGAGTCTTCTTCCACCCTTCATGTCTCGGGCAGGTGTGTGTTTTCTTTAGCCTTGGATTTCTTTTTTCTTCTGTAACTTTGGTCAACTTAAAATATGTGGTAAATTATTAAACTTCCACAATATCCTCCAAATGGTGGTTATTTTTCTAAAATGCAAGGTTATTGCTAGTTACAAAAATCTACATCAAACATAAATAATGGACTCTGACTGAAGGACTCGAGATACAAAGTGCTTGTATTTCTCACATGGGGAGGTGACAGCTGTTACTGTTGTCCATTCTTTTCATGACCCAATGTTTAAGTGTTGGATACAGCCCATGGAGCAATGGAGAGTATGAGTAGAGTTCTTATTCTCTGCCTGCTATCTTGGACATCCTTTTCATTCAGAGCATTTACTAAACACTGTATTTAACCCTCTCAACTACCATCCAAAAAGCTTACCCTTTCTCTTTCCTTAAGGAGGTTTTTTGGGTAACAAATGGTGCATCTTTTGCTGTTGACAGAAATTCTTTCATGGCTTTATTTTGCTCACGATCAGGTCTTTGTAATACCAAGTAATCCAAGCCTGTTGCAAAAGAAATATAATTATTTTACCCACTGTGAGTTGAACTATCAAATGCTGGACTTGATAGATGCACCATGAGCCTCAAAATGTAGCAGAGGATATCTGTACTGGGGCTCATGTAGTTGCATGCAAACATCTCAGAATTAATGCTTCAAGGAAGTAGAGAACTATTGTATTAGTCATTATGTTTTGATAGCCTGTAAACTATCCCAGCTGACTGTTCCTATTAAGAAAGAACACAGTGTGGTGGGATCAGAATATCAGACACTGTTAAGCATACAAAATACTTTACACTTAAGGTAGTATTTGTAGCTGCTCTGTTTTATTTTACTGTCAGATACCCAGAAGATCCCTTTTTATAGAACAATGTCCATATGAGGCTATAGAGTAAAATGTAACTTTCTAATTAATTGATGGGCATTCTTAAAATTATGTAAGATGACTTAATGATGAATAATGACTGAAGTTGTTTGCTTACATTGTTTCATCTTGCTCTGGGTAGCCTTGTCTATAAATTTGTCAGAACCTCAAATTCCAGTGGTGTATTGTTGAAGCAAGAGAAATAGCAAAATAAACCTACAGAAAGATGTATTTCTTGAACACTTTCTGGAACAGTTTTATTTTAAATTTTGCTGTGACCATCTAGGTCTGGAAAGGGTTATGATGAGTATAAAGTCAGGTTGCATTTTCTTATCTATTTTGGTGGGAAGAACTGGGAAATGGTCTTCCAGAAAAAACAATGGAAAGGGGATTTAAACAGGATGTGCAAGGACAAAGAAAAGGAACATTTTAGATAAAAAATAACCTAGGAATAAAATTATTTTGCCCAGGTTGCTTCTTAAGTGTTCCCCTGGGCTGAGAGGGACTGTATAAGCTGAGTCATGAAAGCAAGTGCTGATGTGAGACCATTCCTCCTTTGAACACTTCAGGCACTTTTTTCATATGTCCTGTAATCTAAGGATAGTGTTTTCCATTGGCAGTAATTATATGTGTTGTCTGACACTGTGTGGTAGGTTAATATGCTGACATCTGGTTTTCAGCTGCTCAGTACAAGTGAGTTCCCTCTCTCTTGGCATGCAGGTGCACAATAGGAGTTGGCATCAGTGGCCAGGAAGGAATGGGAGCAGCCTTGGCCAGGCACTGACAGCCCAGTTCAAACACCTTCAGAGGCTCTTGCAGGTTCATAGCAGACATTCCTGTTTGACAGTGTGCAAGTCCTTATGTTTTCTTCCACAAAAATTTTGCTTTCACACTGCTGTGCTTCTGTTTCGTCATCTGTGACTTCTCTGCTCATGTTTGTTTGTGGTTTTGAAGTTTATAAATGAACAACACAGTGGCTTGTCCTCTTCAGATACCTACAAGTACTGGAAGTCAGAAGAATGAGTTAGGCAGTCTAAATATTTGTGTACAGCTCTTTTGACACTTAAAGAAAATAACTATTTCTTTTTCTGTTTTGAAAACATAAATGTATCTGACTGCAGTTACTATGCTTAATGATCACCTTCATTTTCCCAGTTTAAGACATACTGTTTTCATATGTTATACAGTTCTGCCTTATACTTAGAAGGAAAAGAGAACCATATGTTGTGCTTTACTGGTAAATCCCAGGGATTGTCTGTGTGGTTGTAAGGAGTGTGTAGATAAGCCATGACGAAACGACTGCCTCTAACTCCATCTACAAAAGAGATCCACTAAGTAATTATATTAAGGTAAAGAGCTGTCTTGAAATCTCAGGCTTTTATAGATCCAATCTAGATTTCTTATGTCCTTTTTTTCCCTAATGCTCGCTCTGTGAGTACTTTTCTTCAGGAAACATTAAGCTGGTGATTTAAGAAATGTTGGAGTCCAAAAGTGGAGTCTTTGCAAGCTAAACATCATGTTTTAAAAATTATTAGTATGTTGGACTGGGAGAGTTTTATGGGAGACTATATTTTGAGATGTTTAATGGGAATCCTAAACTTTGTTTCCTGAGCATTTAAAATGTGTCTTACAAGAACGAAAACCTAACCTCCCCAACTTTAAATGTCTTCCCTTATTGATATATATCCAGAAGAAAAAAAATGTTTTAAACGAATAATTAAATAAGAAAAAAACCTAGTTTTTGAATTTGTATGCAAGATTCCCTAGACTCTAAGCAAATGGGTTATTATCTGTCCCTCATACTTTGCTGTTCAAAAGCTTTCATCTGTTTAGGAGCTTTCAGCAGACCTTAGTGGCCATACTAGTCAGTCCAATGACCTTCTCATATTGTCAGAAGCCTCCTTTCAGTTGTCTGAAAGCAAAGGACTAAAGAGTAGAAAACTGAGGCAAATATGTAATGATATTTTCTCATGTTACTTTTCTTCCTCCAACAATCTGCATCTGAAGGACCCACTGAGCCATGAGAAATGCTTTAGTAAGCATCAAAGGTTTTGTCTCCGAACATTTACTGCATCAAGCAATAAGTTCCACAACTTAAAATGAATTTCTCTGTTGTACTTGCTGCCTACTATTTCATTTAATGCCCCTTAGTCCTCGCCACTGAATTCATCATGATTTGATAGATTACTTTCCCCTATATTTGCTCACCTCTTTTTTTTGCTGAAAAGTCTGTGTCTGTGTATTCAGTGTCTGATTAATTAAATGGTGATTAGAACATCCTCTGGTGAGACACCAAAAAGAATTAGGATATGACTTCAGTTCTTAAGGTGGGTTGATCTAGCAGGGTGAGAGAATGAAAAAAGTCTTCATTGAATACCTTGAAGCATTGTTTGTAGGTTTTTTTTCTGTCCATGTGTAACTTCTGAAACCAGAGGGACAAATTGGGGAACCATTCTGGACTGCAGTCGCAGTGCATCTTCCAAAAGTTGTGCAGAGGTAAATTTAGAAAAGGTAACTACTCCTAATACTACTGGCATGGTTCCAGAAAAGAGACAATCACTGATTGTGTGTAAGCATGACTAATTGTGAAAATATGTTAGTGTTCTGAGCACTTAAGCTTTTGTGTTCAGAGGCTGGTGTGTCATGCTCAGGTAATTACTACTTTGCACTCCTTGATTACTGTGGGTCTCTGGTTATGTGCTCCTTTCTGTCTCAAACAAAATCCCTGGGTAGCTGTGCTGTATAAACCAGATGACATTTTCTGAAAACTTTCTGAAATGTAATGTACTGATGATGGTGCACACCTGAAAGCTCTTCTGTGTGGCTGTGTGCTCCTAAATACTGCTATTAGGGCAACTGGGGTTAATAGTGAAGCAGTGTCATTTATCTGGCATTCACTGATGACCCTTATGGTTTCTTTGCCTGTTCTAATTTCAAGGGCAATTATTTTAGGAGTGCATAGTATAGATTCTCCTCTATAACTTATCCTTAATAAGTATAGTAAGAATAACTTGTATAGTAAATATCAAATCTCATTGTATGACTTGCATTTAGGAAGAGTGCAGTGCAGTATTCTTTGTTCTACTCTGATTTTTCCTGTTTCAAAAAACCATCCTGACCACAACCTCTGTAAAGATGCACCCTGTAAATTATGGCCTTATTCACTTTTCAGCAGATATGCTGCTACATCAACTTTGGACGCTTGGGGGATCAGTTTTATATCTTTGATTCAGATGGTTTCACATCATGCAGATAATTGTGGTAGACATGACTTCTCAATATCCCATGGACTAGAGAGAGAGAGCCCCCTGAATGACCGGTTAAATGGGGTCACTGAATGCACTGAGCATTTTGTAAGCTGTATTTGTAGAAGGTAACTGTAGCTTCACGTTGCTTTGAAGGTCTGGGAAAGAGAGAAAATTGCTGCTTGTGTAGAATCTTCTTGGACACTTAATTCATTTGTGGCCAATTTTTCTCAATGTTTTTTATGAAAATACAGCTTTATTACCCTTATCTATCCTATTTGTGGATGTGATGAGTAGATAAGTACAGATATTACGAAACTTTTGGCAGGATAATATGTATAAGATATAGGGGGTGAAAACCATCTCATCTGCTTGTGTTAAACATGATCAGCCACAAAGGAGAGGTAAGGACTCTTTCTCTTTGCTCCTATCTAAAGATGTACACTGATAATATCAAACTCAGTAAGATCTGCTTATGCTTTTTCTTATCAAGAGTGCTATGGGAAACACAACATCTGGAAAGAATATGTACATCAGTAACTCACATTTGTCCTCAGGGTTATTGAGGGCCATGCATAACACCAGCAGTGGATTGATAATTTATTTAAGGGGATGACAGGGCCAGTGAGTTGTTTTAGGAGTGACAGAAATCTGAAATGTTGAGTCTGACAGGAAGTTCCAATTTTTTTATTTTTCTGAAGTTATTCCTGTATCTTCACATTTGAGAAACAAAGTCAGTTAAATAACTTGGCCCTTTCTGAACATTACATTTCCATACAAATTAATGTGACTGTATAAGGAAAGAATTCAAGCGTTTGGTAAAGTTTTTCTGAAATTATACATTTGGTTATTAATTGTCTACTTGCACTTTTAAAATAGCTCTCCATAACAAATTCCTTTTGTTGTATAAAGCAGCTGCTCAGGATTAATGTCACGTCAACGTCTTGGGCTGCAGGAAAAGGATGGATGAGTAAAGCTAAACCTCAAATGTCAGTGAGCTCTTTATTTTTACAGCAGAAAACTTTTGCAAGTGATCAAAACAGCTCTGTCAGGTCAGGTGAAGAACAAAACCAATTAATAGAAAACTACATTGCTTTGCCAGTGGTTTCTTTAAAAAAAAAATAATGAAACATTAACTGATTAGGAAATACTTGCAATTGACTGCAATAACAAGGATTGATCACTACCTGTATAACATTCTGAGCACCTTTTTCTGACACTTCATCTGTCTCATGGAGACTCAGTTTATTACTCCAGGTTGCCATATGCAAGAGACATGTAAGCAGTTAATTTGATAGCAAAATAACACACCTAATATATTTATATTGAGGTTTGATATTACTGCCTGTTAATGAAGTATTCAGGACTTCCGCAGTATCCATTAGAATTTTTTTTTGAAGACTAATTAAGATGTGAAAGAATGGAAGAAGGAAAAATCAGTGCTTGTCTTTGAAAAGGGAGAGAAATGTACAATATTATAGATAAGTCAACTTAGGTTCAATTCCCATAAAAAGAAAAATTACCAAAGTATTTGTAAAAAAACCTGAAAATCAAGATGATTAGCAGTCAGGCCAAATTTACCAGGGGGAAATTGTACCAAGGTAGTTTAATTTCTGTCTGCCAGGGCATTACAGGCCCTGTGATTAGGGGAGAAGAGTTTGGCACATAACAATTTGCATTTGGGATGAAGCNTAGGGGAGAAGAGTTTGGCACATATCTCAACTTTGGGGCTCCTGTAAGCAGGCTGGTAAAACTTAGTCTTGATGCATCTGCTGCAAGGTGAGTACTGGTCTGTGTTATAAAGTATTTGGAGTTAGGTATGAACGCTTTTCTCTCAAAATAGAAAGTTCAGTATTGAGTGGGATTTGGCAGGAATCAGTCCTGGATCAGGTGCTACTTAATCTTTTCATTAATAATCTGGATGATGGAATAAAAACTTTAATTGAATTTGCATTTGGGATGAAGTTGGAGGGCACAGAGGTTTTATTTTAGGACAAGATTTAAATTGAAAATTATCTTTGCAATTTGTGAGGTGCTCTATGGTGGGAGGGTGGGGGGGTAGGAAGTGGAATACAAGTTACAGGGATGACCACAAGATCCAGCACAAAAAATTGAGGAAAGATCTGCTGCCTAAATCCCATAATGGCAACAACTGGGTAAGTAACAGCTCTGTAGCAAAAGATCTTGGTGTTACACTAAGATTCAGTGGGACTTGACAGCGCTGCAGTGTCATAGGAAAGGGGGAGACCTTACAGGGTGTGTAATGAGTGTGACAGCCTGTGTGACTTGTGAAGTCAGTCTGGTCTGTCCAGGGCTGTTATGGCCTTGGTATGACGAGGCTTGGTTGTCCCATTTAAGGGAAGATGTGGACCAGCTGCAGAGAACTATTCACCAAGGTGAAGAATCAGAATTATGAAGTGCTTAGTAGACATAACTTAAAGGGAAAGGCAAGTGTAATTAGGCTTTCTTCACTGAAACCTTTATATCAGTCCTTTGATATACAAAAAGCTGTTGCAAAACCAAAATAGATTTATGTCTCTTGTGAATAAGATGTATAAATGCAGCTAAATTAAACTAGATACTTGGTAAATTAAGACAAAGAGAAATGGAATACAGTTCCTGAGATGTTGGTATATCCATAATTCTTGACATTTCCAGCAATTTCTTATACAGACTTGATACTATCTTGGGGCAGAAAGTGGTCTAGATGAAGTCTTGACTTCCAAGTCCTAAGATTTCATGAAAACAGTTTTATTTACTTACTGATTTTTTTGGTTAACATTTGGTTTCAATCTCAAGTGTGATTTTTGTCGGAAAAGTTGTTTCATATGAAATGTTTCATTCTTACATATCTTGGGGCAAGAAACACCTGTAGTAATGATGATTTATAAGCAACTTAGCTCAGCAGGTCAGTGAAAGTACATTTAAATTGGAGTGGTGTACATATATAGCTGTATGATGTATTGGTGTACACCTGGATAAGATCTGAGGTCCATGCTAACATAAAATAAAGATGAACTGTCATGTTGATGACTACTTCCAGAAAGTAAAATATTTACATTAAAAGATAAAAGTAGTGCAAATAAATTGGAAATGAAGAAAAAACATGGTTACTTACAGCAATATGGAGAGGAAGTAGAGCTTCTTGATGTTTTGTTGTTCATAATCCTGTAATCTTCCTATATCTCAAGCTGTTTCTGGGTGTCCAAATAATTCCTTTAGCCAAAAGGTTTTTATAACAGGGTAAATTACTTTAAAAATACCTATGCAACCTGTGTCATTTGCACACTGAATAAAATAATGCATTGGAAGATAACTAATTCCATGCATTATTTTGTAATTGTGATTTATATTAAAATTTTTCATTGACTTTGTAGTGAAAAAGAAGAAAGCAAGTTAGTATCTTTTGATTTAGCATAGTTTCCTTCCAACACTGTGAAGGTGACAGTAACTTTACCGTTTGCTATGAAATCTGTATTCTTTGTACACATAATCCCTAGATTTAGACTATTTCAAAAGACTAAATTATTTGTGGAATAAACAAAAAAATTCTATACTTATTTCATTAAATAAATCAATGACAACTCAGAAGTTAGATTTTACAATACTGTACAGGATGTGGTGATGTTGTAAGAAAGCATTATTCATTTGTCTTGGGAAAATCTGGGAACAAGTCTTGCCCAATGTAAGAATTATTTTTTAAAACCCCCCAAAACCCCAACCCCAAACATATCTCTGACATTTACTTCATAGGCCAAGAGTTCCAATTTTTGCTGTGCAACAGACCCATTTCAGCAGATTTCAAGTGGCTGAGTAATGTTCTGTAAAGGTGAGTGCTTAAGAATGTCCCCTCAGAATCCTTCTGTTCCTTTGGTCTGGATCGTCCTTATGAAGACATTATTCTCTAAAGAAGTTGCTTGCACAATACTGTTGATGTGCTCAGAGATTATATCTTCTTATTTTGCGGGGTAGGGGGAGCAATTGTTAACATTTCAAAAAGCTATATGACACATTTAGTGTCAGAACATTTGTATTGTAAGTCTTGTATTTGAATATTGTTTGTTCTTTCAAATGAACAATGCTCATAGAATGCTGGTTTTTCTCCCATGATTGTTCACTGTGCAGTTGCCTTTTTTGCAGAAAAGTGTCCCTGACTGTGTCCCTCTAGAAGATAAATCATCTCCTGAAAAAAGCCTGAGATAAGGCAGCTGAAACACCTTGTGAAAATGTTTCTTTCCTTTTGATTCTGAAGGAAGTTGTTGAATACAGTTCAAGGTCTGCATCTAAAAGATGACTAGAATTAGTTAAAATGAATCCCAACCACAGGGGATTTAGGCTAAGCACCTAGACAGTGAGAAATGGGTACACTATGAGAAGGTAATTATTTTCAGCCTTTGATGTAAGTAAATGATTTAATTTTAACAAAATGTGGAGATTAATTTGACTCCTTACTCCTTATGCAGACTTACAAACAGGTCCACGAACCTCAGCAGTGGTACCACCACGATGGTAAGACAGTTTGACAGGACACTCCTACCCAGCAATAGGACACTTGGAGTTGTGTGTGAAAGGGCAAGGGTAGCACTGATGTTAAAAGCAAATAGTACCAGCAATGCGGAGAAGTTAATTTTCTTGTCTATAATATTCATGTAACTTAAAATAATAGTGTACCAATGCATCTTCCAGGATAAGAACCCAATCAAGTTTTGGGGTAAGTTGTTCATCATAGTGGCTGAAGCTTTTTTGCTTAGATTATCTTATCTGTTGTCTAAAATTTGAATGCCTTACACTGAAGGAAGAAATCAGTCTTGCACGTCTTGCAATCAGCCTGCACAGGCATTTGCATTTATTTGAACTTTATTTGAAGGATGCTGCCTGTAGAACAATGTGGTAGTGTTTGGCTGTGTTACAAAGCAAATTCACAAATGTACTGAAAGAACTCAGGCTATTTGTGCGTGTTTTCAGAAGAAAAATGTGGGTAGGGTTTAGATGAAAACTGCTGCTTGATTCACTAGACCAGTTAGGAGAGAACTTGGCTGATAACACATCAATTTTTCAGAGAAAAAAGGGGTTATGTAAGCTTATGTAAAAATACAATAGAACTGTGCATTCAGAGAATGAGTTCAAGGCTTTTAGAAAGAGGGAGCTCAATCCAAAGAAAGAAAACTGCTAGCTTTATTTTTGATAGAGACTACTCTCATGATTTCTGTGGGCTGTCAGCCCTGAAGCTCATTCAGATGGCATGGTGTGCAATGGAACACATGCAATAAATTATAAAACTGACATAAAAGGAAAAATTATAAAGAGTGTAAGAAGTCTGTGTTCAGTTTTTTCCACTATCAGTTAATATACTGGTGGTGGTTAAGGAAAGTACCTGAGGGAACAGAAAGATGAAATTTCAGAGTAAAAAAATCCTGCTAAACTCCAGGGTAATGTAGACTGCTGCAGAGTTGTAGGAGCTTGATGTTGCTGTAGTCAGTGTTTTGTGACAAATGTAAGATGAAAACACTAAGTGTGCTATTTGTATGTATTTATGAGGAATTGTTTGTTTGCACAAAAACCCAGTTGGATTGGATGCTTAATGTATTTGAACTCCTAACAAGGACAAAATGGGGTCATGAATCTCCCTGATCAACATGAGTATGTACATTTATATGTATGCTTTGACAAGTGTTGCTGACCCACAGAGTTTTTTTTTTTTTTATTTGTCCTAATAAGTCACAGAATGCTTTGAATTGTAATAAGTCCAACTCCCTGTCATGGGCAGGGACTTCTTTCACTAGGTTTGGTTACTCAGCCTTACTTGGAACACTCCCAGGGATGGGGCATCCACAGCTTCTCTGGGCAACCTGTTGCGGTGCCTCACAGTAAAGAACTTCTTCCTTAGAGCCATTCTAAATCTACCCCCATCCACTTAAAACTGTTGCCCTTTTTCCTGTCCCTGCAGACTTTGACATGAGCATTGACACAACTTGCAGGAGGATTGTTCCATGATGTTACTGGGCGCTGAGGTGAGGCTCACTGGCTGGTAGCTCCCATGGTCCTCCGTATTATCCTCTTTAAAAATGGGTGAGATATTCCCACTTTTCCAGTTATTGGGGACTTTGCCTGACTGCTGTAACTTTTCAAATATGATAGAGTTCTTCACAGCTACACCAGCCAATTCTTTCAGGGCCCTGGGATGCATCTCCTCAGATCCAATAGACTGATTTGTGTAATTGAGCTGTCAGTGAAATGAATTGAGGTGCATGGCCATTCATGCAGTTGTGTATATAGGATAACAATTTTAGAGGATATTTCTTCTCAGTCTGTCTTCATCAGTCCCATCTTCTTGCCTTTCTTTTAGTTTCATGTGGAGTCTTTCAGTATATTTCGGGAATGCTAATAAATGTACTGAAATGAATTTTTAAGAAAACACCCCTCACCGCCCCCAATCTCTTTCTAAATCTACCTATAGTCTGCCAAATTTGCTTTGTGATGCTGAACAATTTATAACTACTGGAATGCATTTTTCCCAATGGCATGAAACTGCTTTTTCTTGCCTAATTCTATGAACACAGGGGTCTGAGTTCTAAAGTGCCTCCTAAAAGTGACACAGGCTCCCTTTAAGACTTTTGCCTGTGGTTCCAGAGGATCATCTTGAGGTGGGTTGGGTTGAAATAGTGATTCAGTTTTCTCACTGATGACATTAAGAAGAGGATAAGAGTATGTATGTCTGTTTTTGCCAAGTGTTACATTATTCCTCGGGAAGGAGGGTATCTGGTGCAAGTTAAAACACACATTTGGCCGCTGTAATAGTTTTATCTGGGACACAATCTTGTGGCTAATAAGACCGATGTTAATAGTCCTCTGCAGTGACATTACAGCACCCATTTACATTCTTTTTTTTTCAATTACATTATTTGCTCCTTGGTGAAAGCTTTTTTTTTTCTGCATTGCTTGTTTATCACTGTGATATTGCAATAATCATCCCTGCACTGTGAACTAATTGGTATTTCTCAACCACAAATGCATTGCTACAAAGTTCCAAGCAATGATTTCTGTAATTAAACTCAGTTGCCAGTTTACTTTACTTTGCTTACATTATCTGGTTAGGCAATCATTGTCTGGAACATAATAAAATAATCTAAATTACTGTTCTTTTAAGAATAAACCAAACAATAATTAATATGCTATTGCTTCCTTAGGGAGATTCTTTGAACATTTCAATGGAAAAAAAAGAGAAAACATAAAGAGAAATAAATAGAATATAGGAATAGTGTTGCCATATAGGAGTATTTGAACACTTTACTTCATTCAAAATGCTTAGAGAATGTTAAAAAAATAAATAAAATTTAAAACCTGAAAGATTTCCTATGGCAGGAAGCCTTCAAGGCAAAAGTGTAATGAATCATGTGAGGAATATTGCTCAAGTGCAGTTCCTGTTCTTAGAATCGAATGAGCTGGGCCTCTACAAAATTGTGGTATTAAGCGTGTTTGTTTTGTGTACACGTGTCTGTGTGCCACTTTCTTTATTCAGTCTACTATAGACATAATTAAACCAGATTAGCCTGACAAATGCACTGCAAACAGTGTAACAGCAGCATTCTTCACTGTAACCCATGGTAGACTTCTGAAAAGCAGACGGGATACACAAACACCTGGCCCACAGCAGGGCTCACTGCCCCTAACAGACACACTCTACTGGCTGATTTTGAGGTAGTCAACTTTAAACATTTTTCATTATGTTTATCACATTCATTTCTGTTCCTAAATGAGGCCTTTAAATCCTTCAGTAAGCAAATAGTGACACCCCAGCAACCAAACTAAAATACACCCCAAAAGAGCTAGGCCTTCTCTAAAGCAGAGTGCAGAAGCATTTCATACTATCAGTGCTTCTCTGTTTAGAACAGACTTCATGGGTTAAGTTGTGATTGAAAAGTTGGCGCTTTCTCTTGCTGAGTACTCTACCTGTATGTAAACAGTTATAGGTGTTCTGTGCCTCTCTACATATCTCAAATATATTTGCCTTTGCCCTGAGAGCAATGATAAAACCCTGAAGATTGACTTGCTAAATTGTTGGATGATACTGTTCAGCTGGAATGAAAAAATCCCTTAAAAATGCTCTTTTTCTCCCCACTTGACAAATATTTTTGATTTTTTTGCTATTAACTTCTCAATGAAGTTAATATCTTTTCCTGAATTCCTGGAAAACTGTTAGTATATTTTGTGAACAGCTATGGAAAATAACACAATAAGTGGCTAACACTGAATAGCCACTATTTTTTAAAAGATTGCAAAATGTACGTTCATTGCAAAATCCACTGAACTTGGGCCTGAAGTGGGGTTTGTGTATATTTTAGAAATATTTTTTGTCCTAAACTAAGTTGTTGGAGTTCCCTTAGAATATAAAAAGACATAGGGATGTGGTTTAAGTTGCTTCCAACTATATTGAAAATGAGAAAAGCTGTGGAAAATCTAATTTTTCTGGAGGAGATTAGACTTGGATGCACCAAATACACATTGCAAAGGGATTTTAAATGTTTAAGTATCTGACAGACACATTATGTTAGAAAGAAGCACTATAAATTATGAGAATGAATGCACAATCCATGATCTGTGTGGAATGAAAAAATAAAACTAGTGATGTTATTACTGGGAGAAAGAATGTAGGTATAGAAAGAAAAATCTACTTCCATTGAAGTAGAACTGAACTTCCATTGTTGAAGTTCAGCAGGATTTTCAATGATATGTGAGGCTTACGACATATGAGACAGCTTAAGATGATTTAAAACAAAAGAATAGTACAAATTATGTTCAGTAATTTACAGTTATGTCTTGTCTTTCCTAATGGAAGCACATAATATTTGTGTGTTCAGAAAACATATGTGACTAATGAATTTGTAGAAAGGAGCACCATTGCAACTAACCTTGTACAAGTAACTTGCTCATATTCTTAATAAGGTTGTAAATTGGCTTCAGGGCATGAAGCTTGATTATTCAAAACTATTTATATTACTAGAAGGTTCTAGGAGCGTGAAACTCAGAAGTATTACTGTGGTTTTGCTTATGGCACCTAAGAAATGTAATTAATTCAATTATTTCACATGTATCCTTGTTGAAACCATAAAATGAAGGAAGATATCAGATTTCTTAAAATGCAGTAGTAAAGTTTCTTGAAATTATTGCTTCTGCTGTACAAATGGAGGAATTAAATTTACTCTATGCTAATGTTAATTACCTAAGGCAAGATAATTCAGAGTTGGTGTTTTCTATCAGCTCATTTGATGTACTGTCTGTATTCTATTGTACTCTACCTACTAGTGCCTATTTGGTAAAATGTGCTCAAAGGAAGGATCAGACCAGAAACGGGCAGGGTTTGCAAGTGAAGACATTCATGGGAGCTTATGCAGCTCCAAATTTGACAGTGCTGTATTTCATTAGCACGAACTGGAAACTAATCACCAGCTTGGCAAATGATATGAAGAGGTGTGTAAGAGAAAGCAGTAACGTTCAGCTTCAAATCCCATTCCAGCTTGATTCCAGCCTGTCTTTAGGCTTAGAACTAGTTGTTTGGAGTTTATGTTGCTGATTTTGTGGTGCTGAAGAACAGGTTTGTTTGTTTGTTTTTTTTTTTCCCCTTTTGGGGGACAGTTACAGTAGTGACCTTTGAAATTTGTACAGGCTTGGGCTGAGGATAAAGGTGTTCCAGTGACCAGTTTACTAGAGGGGAGAAGTTTGAGTCTGAACACTTCTGCTTCATGGGCTCATTCTCAAGCTGAACTCTGCCAATTTTCAGAGAAGTCTTATGGAGATTTGGATCCTGTTGATTCTAAGCCTGCCAGAACTTTTACTGCTTTTACATATATAGCAATAATAAAAAAATGACCTTTTATTTCCTTCAAAAGTGGCTATGGGAAGAATTATATTTACAGAAATAGTAGGTTTAGAATGCTTTTTAACAGTGTGGCCTATTCTGCTCAAACTTCTAGAATAATAATTCAACTTTTTTTTATTGTTGCTTGCATGAAGCTGAAGCAGTGATAGGTTATGGAAGAGATCCAAGGATTCAGCCTTTCCAAATTTGGTATATAAAAGAAAATATAATTTCCAATATGAATCTTGAATCTAAATCTCAAAGACCAGATGGTGGTCCATAGTGCTGTCATAACATCAAAGAATAGAATTTGATATAGTGAATTATGGAATTAACTACAGATTGAAGGCTAGTGCTGAAAACCAATTGCTCCTATATAAGTATTAGAATGTTCTCATGGATTAATAAATAAAATGAGAACTGTGTTTTTCTGTTTAACCTTAGAAAAAAATAAAATACAAAAATAACTGTGGGTTAAATCTTTTGCTTCATGTGCTTGTATAGTTCCATTTAGCCATAAGGGGTAGAACAGGATATAGAATAAGCATTTCCAGGACCTATTTTTGCTTCTCCTTTGAGTTAGTTAGATCTTGCATCAGAGATATTCTTTGCTTATTTCTTTGCTTTCTAGAGTACGTGAGCAGGGATTAGAGGGAGATTTTGCTTTACTTTACCTGCTACACATTAACCAAGCAGCTGAGATACTGCAAGGACATTATGTATAGTAATTGCTGATAGTGATGAATTACTGTCGTTGTCCTGAAGGACAGGGCAGAGTAATTAATTCGGGGGGTGTATCTAAAGCATTTTTTCTTTCTTGGGCAGAGTTGTGTATCTTCTTTAGAACTGTAACAAAAAGCTTCTTTTTTCTGTACCTCTTCACAAATAAAGATTTTGCTTTTTAGTGTTAAAAAAAAAGGTATTTTCTTCTAGTTTTTGCTGTCTTAATGGCCTGAAAATATCATGTGCACATGTGCAGGATAGAACAGATTTTTTCCAGTGAACTCGTTATTACACTTCTCTTTGTAGAATTATAAATATTGGCAGTTATTTCTTTAGTGTCAATTGAAGTTCTTATAGTTGTTCCCAGCTTTGCTCTAATGCCATGTGTATATCTTTTAAGCAAAATGTGCTCTGTACTAAATGGCTTTGTTTAGAGTGTTTCCAATAGAAGTGTCCCTGCCACATGTATCTGCTTGGTCTGTGTAATCTCTTGTAGAATGTTTTCTGGCATTGAACTGACAGTGTATGTTTAAGCAGACATACTTTAGTTTTTTGCTAGTAATAAATGTATAGCTTGGGGTATCCTCAGTTAATTATGGGGACAACCAAATTTTTAATGAGGTGTCTGCAACCAGGCATTTGGCTGCGTATAATATTTAAAAAAAATTGCCGAAAAACTTTTGTGAAATGATTTGGGTATGGTGAAACATTTGTTTTCCTTTTTTAATTGTTCTATTTTGGGGCTAAATGTCAGGTCTGCTTGATGTTTGTGAGAACATTCCCGTTGAATTGGGCAGGAATAGCATTTGGCTGGAACTGATTCGTCTTCCAAGGCATTTCCCTGGTTCTGAGTGTGTACTACTTGAACAGACAGCATTGGATTTTCAGAGTATTCTGGAGGATCAAGCCGTGAAGGTAAATCTAAACAGTTCAGGGAAGCAGTATGTAGCCCTTCAATCACTTAAACCCTGTTTTGAAAGCACAGGCAAGGCTTTGGTATAATAATGTTGTCCTTGAACCTGTGCTCAGCACAGGGGGAGTGTAATGCTTGGAAATCCAGGTTCCCTGAAGTCAAGGAAAATCTTCCATTGCCTGCAGTGGATAGTGAGATAGAACTATAATAATAATTTAGGACTACAACCTTCTCTGGATCAACATGTTTAGTGTGGGTATGTGGGTAGTCAGACATATATATTTCTACATATTCTTTATGGAAATATATGGAAAATGTTTGCCTGCATATATGCTAAGGGAGAAGAGAGATGTTCCTTAGTCTCATGAAATTACTTAATTTCTTCATTAACAAAACAGCTTATTTATGAGCCAGGAGAAACAAAGTGTCCTTTCCTAATCCTGCAGTTTTGTTATTGGTTTTCTCACCTCATGTGTGAGTGGAATTGAGGTTGTCACCTCATTGTGGTCGGTTCCACACCTTTTTCAGGGTAAACAGCATGCAAACTTGTATAAGCAGCCTCTGAGCCAAGGCCTTTTTATAAACCAAACTTTAATTTGTTATTGTTCTGGCATCTATGAATGTGTGTGAGACCATGTGGGCTGGCTGTGGAAGGGACTATAAAAACTAACAGTGGAATGTTCATCTGGAGATGTTCTGTGTTATTTATGAAAACTTGGGGCCCAATCCTGCCACCTTCTCTCACGCTAACCATCGCACTAAGGTCAACCAGTGATTATACCTCTTTAAGGATGATTTCTGTGCATAAAACTTTACTGGATTTGATATATGGATGGAATTTTCCGACTTCAGAGAAACCGTGTCTGCTGGCATCCATTGGATGTTGAAATTGGTGCCTTTGGAATTAAATAAAAACAAACTCGATGTGATCTCTAGGGGAAAAAAAGTGTTTGTACTTAGTTATATCTTCTAGTTTAGAGGTGTTCTCTGTAAGGACCTCATAGCGAACACCTGTGGGATTTGCCAAAGAAAAATCAAGGTGAGAAGTGGGTTGCATGTCCTTCTGGTGTCCAGTCCTTGATAAAACGCTGACTAAAAGTAGAACAGGAAGCAGAGTTCTCTGCTGAGCAATACAGACAAACTAGGTAGTAATTAATGTTTGAAAACAGTATATAATCCAGAGGTTGTTTTAGGGGTAAGTTTGTAATTTGTGGATAATGTAACGATATTTATTCTGAAGACTAATTTGTGTCAACTAAATGTGATCATCCGTTTAGAATCTAGAGCAATCTGAGCATTAGGGATACTCCCCACTCCCTCATTTTCTGTCTTCACCTTTACACAAGCAGTCCCAGGTAAAAAGTTTTTACTGCTTCACCAACAAGTTGAGCTTTTTTGTTTGTTTTGTATTAGGCTTATGTATCGTGTTTGTTTTTTTTCCTGCTGCTTAAGCATCACTTTTTCTTTTTGGGAAATACATTAAATGTGGCCTAAGAACTATAACAATTATAGGTATAAAACAAAACTAATTTTAGTAAATCCATTGAGACATATGGTTAAAAATTCCATTGACAGCATGATAAATGTGTCTTATATTTGGCATAGCTTTAACATATCACTTTTTATTATTTTTCCATAACAATCTCTCACATAAGTAGGCCTATAATCTAAGATGGTTTGCAATGCAGAGTGTGAACTGATCACAACATGCAAACAGGATTGTCTGTGGTCTGGAGTGTAACCTGTAATGCTATCTTTGAAGTTGCTGTGTTTATTTTGAGGCCTGGCCCTGGGGACAGTATGAACTGGGTAAAAGAATCTGTTACCCCTCACAAAACTGCAGCTTCTGACAACTAAAGGTGCAAAATTCTCCCTGCTAGTTCTGAGTTCTGGCTCCCCATGTAGTATCACATTGCGTTCGGGGCCAAACAACAGTCAAGACCAGTTGTTCTTCAGTATAAGACACATTTTGAAACAATTCAGATTTGGAACTGATTTCAAAGCCATTTAGATTTCTATAAGGAATGCCATTAAAAAAACTGCCAAACACAAACAACCAGTTTAAATGCTGAACCAATTATTTATGTACATAGGCTGCATATTGAAATGGTTTTAAATCTGAACTAGTTCATCTCAAGCAGAATCAGTTTGGTAAAGGTATCAAACACATAAGTGCTTCATTGAACAAGGCATTTTCCCTGCCACTTGCTGCCTTGCCACTGTTTTATTCATAAATCATCTGAAAAAAGTTTTGGATGTCACTGCTTATGATACAGCATTCCACTGAGGAGGTACCACTGAATGTAGTCCTCTGTGTTCCACATTATGCATAACAGACTGTAGCAAAGTAACTTTATGCATTTCTCTTCTGCTCTCTGAATAACCAAAAAATTTAAGTGCCCTTTCATAGCAAGGAGGATGTTTGGGCCCATCCCTGGGCCACTCCCGCTTAGCAGTAAATATTCTATGTGTAAAAGAAAAACTCTTATGGGATTTTTATTTCTGCAAAACTGCCCAGGACTTGGATATCTTAAATATCTTGAGAATCAGTAAACAATAAGCTTAACTTTCAGTGCTAAAATGTACAACATCTATATCTTTATGTGTAACTTCCTTTAAATCTTGATGAATTTTAAGAGTAAGGTACAGCTGGTCTGATTTTAGGTTTTCTGGTGTCAGGATTTCTCACATTATCCCAACAAGAAACTTCACTCAGGTTCAGCTGGAACCAGCTCTGGGCAAATGGTGGCAGTGACACCTTTGTGCAAGTACCAGCTCTGACTCTGACAAGCTCAGTACAATGGTGCAAAGCAGCTTTCTGTGACCCCTGTCTGCTAACAGGTGGATTGGAAGGAGATCTCTTTATTATGTCTTCCCTCTTTTGGCCCTCCACGCTTTCAGTAAATCATAGGAAACCATCTACCACCCGTCAATCATTAGTTTTTCCCTCTTGGAATGAGATTGTGTAGTGTTTGCAATTGAAGGAGCCTCATGACCTAGACTGGGCCCTGCAGTTGCATCTTATTTTATTAAAAGGGGTATCTGGCAGAAGATGGAGCAAAACAAATCACTTTTCATGTAGTCAGCCACAGTGAAGTTAAAGAGGGAAAAATTACAAGCCATGATAATGTCAGCAGTCAATATTGTTTGTCTTTACAGAACCATAAACAAAATCATGCAACTAGTCTCTAAAAGGTCTCGATGACAGCTCTGGTAAATTTAAGCAATCTGCTACAAAGATGAAGGGTATTTTCCTGTTGCAGATTCTCTCTCTCTCTCTCTCTGAAACTATTTAAGTCTAATTAACCTAGTGTCAAACTCTCTGATTTCCCTCCAATGTTCTAACACAGGGCCCTAAACAATGTTGGGTTTTTTTAAATACCGTTTTCTCTTAAAATGTTTGGTTTTAGAATTTATCCTTTTATTTTCCTGTATACCAAAATAAATTACTACCTCAGTTATATAGCTATGACACTGAATCAGAGGGTACCTACAAAAGAAAAACAACTTTTTGTCTAATACAGAAAGCATGTGCATACAATGGCTGTCTTGTCCTGGCTCAGCTTGGGTATTAGCATCTCTTGTTTTTGCCAGTCTTTCATTCCCTTCCAGTGTGTGAAGTTTCATTTCAGTGAAGCCAGTAGGAATGTTCCTTCAGTAAGGAAGACTACCTACAAAATATTAATTTTCTAGAGTTGTATTCTTGAAATGTCTGCCTATCTTATCCTGCAGTACTGACAGTAGACTAACTTCCCTATCTGTATCCAAGGAATCAGGAGGGTTGCACTGGCTGTTCCTTGCTTCAGCATTTAGATTACCAATACTCTTTTACAAGTTTGATTTTTAAGCTTTGAAGGAAGGAGAAAAAAGTTTAAAGTAAGAATGGTATAGAGACAGAAACCGAGTTTTCAAATTGTTCCATTTTATTAAGCAAAATCTTGAAGTCGTGTGGCCTTCAGGCCAAATGCTATGAAAGGACTGAAAAACCCATAGTTAACTGACCTGAAAATCTTTCTTAACAGAAGAAGCACAAAACAACTGCAGCTCTTGTTCAGATTACTACATACCTACCTAACTCTTTTGAAGAAATCAGTATTTTTTTTCCTTAGTTTCCCAATGAGGAAAAAAACCCAACAAAACCCACAAAAAACCCATCCCACAAGTCTTAAATGCTAACCTGTAATAAAGATATATTCTAGTGGGATCCACACAGCTACACAGTGTGAATATTTTTGGGACTACCTCCAGTTCTTTGAATGAAGAACGATAAATTGAAAAGATTTCTGAGCAGTAGCATGTTAGGAGAGATAAATTGTACCAAATGCTTAAGTAGCATGTAACTGTGAAGGCAGCCTCTATATTTCAAACTTTTCAAGGGAGATGAAAGGTTGGCCCTATTTTCCAGTTCATGTAGAGCGTATTTGCTCATCAGCTCATTACTTTACCAGGGGGATCTGTGCTGTAAATTCCTGGGATAGCTCTGAGCAGCCCTCTGCACTGTCCACGTTCTGTGCAAGTAGCCTGACAGTCAAGTATAGGAATGTTAGCTACAGATTGTGATCACAGAATTAAAAATAAATAATTCAAATATTGCACTTGCAAGAAGCACCTTATGCTATGAGTCACCCTCTTTGGTATGCATTCTTTTCTCAGCATTTCTACTCCATCAAACATTTAAATCTCAAGCCACTGGTATAAATTGGAATGACTTTTGAATGTATTGTTTCAAAATTTATTACTTTAAGGTGTCCATTTTGCTACCGTTAGGAAGCTTCTGCTAATTATCTAATTGCTACTGTTAGGAAGCTTCTGCTAATTATCTAATTGATTTGGTTTATGTATTTGCCTCAAGAGGATTTGGCTCTGCATCTGGAAGTTGTCCTGACATCTGAACCCTAAGGAGTAGCATTGACGAATGTTAATTCATCTGAGGGTGTAACTACCTATGTACAATGTTATTTGTTTGATTGTTATAGGTACAAATCAGTAGTGCTGGTGTCTAATCAATTTGGCAGGGATTTTGCTGGTCAGCTATCAGCAGCAGGGCAAGTTTCTCCTGTGAAAGTACAGTTGCATTTAAAGAGTAAAATTTTGTACGGGAAAGATGGACTACTAGTGTAACAAGGCAGTTCAGCTCTTCTGCGTGACCTTTCTAAGAGACAACTAACAGCACTTGATTCCTTGTGATTTTATTTGGGTTTGTTGGCTTGTACTGTCTTTAGATATTTGAGCCATCCTAAGAAGTTGATTTAACTGCATTTGAGCGTTTCTGAATACAGAGTTTACTTGATCAAAACTTTTTCAGACTTCCCAAGGGATCAGGATTAGATTCTTCCCTTCCCAGGATGGTCCCAAAATGTATTTTGTACTAGGTCTGCTTCTGCTTGGCAGGACCCCATCATCAAGGACTTCTCTTTGTTCTCACCTGCCTTAATACAGTGCAGCCAAGGGTGATTGAAATTTGTAGGTGTGTGTATTATGTGCATCTAAGTTCGGCTGTGGATGTTTCATTTATTTTTGGCAAATGCTAGATCAATTACTTGAAGTGTAAAGAATGCATTAAATCACAGCTCAGCTTAGAAGGACACTCACTGGTTTTTAAGGGACCTTACAAGTCTGTTTGTCTATTCTGAGACTGACCCTTGCCTTCTCATACCCGTTTCAGCACATCTGTCAGAATTCACACCTGAAAGGAGCTGTAGTAAAGGAAAACATTTGCATAACCAGGCAAATAATGTCAGCATCCTTTGCTGTCAGAGTCTGAGTTAAGGTCTATGCCCTGTGGAATAGAACATCTGTCCTCTAGTCATGTGTTGTTTAACTTCTTTTTTTTTCACACTTATTTCCTACATCTGGCACCTTTTGTACAGATGACCACCTGTTCTTACAGTCCAAACCAGCTGTTTGACTATGTTGTATTGTTGAGATAAGATTTTACTTTTTTACTTCTCTGAAGTGCTTACAATTTTTAGCCTCTGATGCTCTTTAAAGTTCAAGTGCTTTTGAAGATAAGGCATATTGCAGACACAGCATGTGATGGAATAAGTGAACATAGAATGTACTTTACTATCTGTTTGATCTCTCTAGATGCTGATAATTGGTGCTGGCGTTGCTGGGCTGACTGCAGCAGTAGCTGCCAAAGCAATGGGAGTTTCTGTCAGGGGATCTGATACCAGGTGGAGTAAGAAAATTGGCTTAGAATCTAGAATACTGCTTAATTCTTTAGAAAATATTTTGGTTAAAGTTCTGCTTTGCTTTGCACTGAAGCATCCAATCTGTCATTCAGAAACAATCTGCCAGGTTTCTCTGTCATGGCACTAGCAGAGTTTTTACTCAATTCATTGCTAATTAACACAAACTTCAAATTATTGAGTATTCAGAAAAAAAGAGCATAATTCTAAAGCGCTTAAATATGCTGTCTCTTTACTTCCCAGTTAAAGTAAAACATCATCTTCCTCGTTCCTAGTTTCAAATTTCCTTTTGTTCCCTGCATGTTGCACCCAGTCCATCCCAATTCCTCTGAGTGTGGGTTGTGTGCATGCTCACATATGAGCTGATTAAGCACTCTTGTACCTGCTGTTATTTGCCAACCAGTGTGATGAAGTGGTATTGATATCAGTACAGCTCTTATTCCAGAGAAGATTCTGCTTATAACTACTGGAAAGCACAAACATATGTCTCTATTAGCATAAAATAATTAACTACATATTAAAAAAAATATTTTAAAAAAATAATTAACATACATTACTAAAAACTATTAATGAGTTAAGACTTTAGGATTAGGTTTTATTTGATTTTTATTCAGCAATTTAAAGGATTTGCTTCTCCTTCCTAATATTTCCTGGTAACTTTGAATTCAGACTCAAAGCAATTAATATGTTGTATTTACTTCTGAAAGCACCCATGTATGGGTAAATATGTATCTCCATATTTACCATCTTTGCTTCTGGTAAGAGTCATTAAACTCATTTAAACTTTCTTAAACATGAAAGTGGGGAAGATACTTCAATTCTAATCACTGGGAGTAGGATGGCATCAATGAAAGAATGGTGACTAATTATAAGGAGCTGAGGCTGGGAGGTCAAGTAGAAATGCCTCATCCTGCAGGATTTGACATTTGCCAGTTCTGTATTATACAACAGCATCTAGAAAAAACTCATGTACAGGGACAATGCAAATAACTCTCTAATAAATGAAAGAGTAACCAGTGTCATAGTAATAAAGACTGCCTTTCCTTGAAGCCACTATAAGTCTGTCATGGAACAAAAGTGTTGTGGAATAAGAAAGCGAAGTCTTTCATAAGTAATGAAACCACAAATTGGAATATTATTCAGACACCATTCCATCCTTGAATGTTTCACGCTTTGTGACTTTCATAAGCATGGTAACATAATTTTTAACAATTACATCCATCAATGCTTTTAAATTAATCCCTAGAGCTTTATTAACAAGAATTTTGAGTGTCTAGTTCCAAATATAGGAAAAGAAAATTCAGAGATGTGCTTAATTTCACTATTCTAAAACAATTGCAAAGAACACTTTGTAATATGAATGGTAGATCTCGATGGATTACTGTTAAAATTATTATAATTTTTATATGAAGACTAAGCTCCAGAGTGACATAGAAAATTCATGCAGTGTATTATGGTAAGATGATATGAAGGTGCAACTAAATTCTGCCACAAGAACATATATTAAAGTATTGTCTAAACATTTGAAATATTACCAGTTACTCTTTGGTTTTGTCTTCTGGGGTTTTTTTCTTTTTTCTCTCCCCCCCCCCCCCCCCCGAACAGTGCAGTCTTAAGTGGTGATATACTAAGAGGACGATACCACTTCCAAAATGCACGAAGATGTAATCAACCTGAAGTTTTTTCTCTCATATTTTCAACTTATTTCTTTAGTTCTGAGTATATTTTTCTCTTTAAATTGGAGATTATGATTTTTATGTAATGATCTCATTCAAGCAGTTAAAGTTCATTTCTACCCCGTTTTCTAGCACTGTGTCATTTGTTTTCCTTTGTAAAGACCCATTAGGTTAAAGCAATTAAAAACACTGTCATTTGAGTATTTGGGAATTTACCATCTCATCAGGAACCAGCTTGGGAAGTGGGCTATGAAGCAGAACACTTGCAGGTTTCCCTGTCCTCTGGGTAGTGAATAGGTGCAGTGGCCTGTTATGGAAAGCCAGGGGAAAAGAGCAGTCCAGCCACAAGTATTTCAGTTTTACCTTGACCTGGCTCCTCTGGGGCTGCTGCACCTGCCTGCTACACAGTGACTGACCCTGTGGTGTGCATGGAAGCCAACAGGGGATTTGAACTGGCAAGTGTATGTCCAGGTGGCTCTCCTGGAATGGTGCAATGAAAGCAAGGAACAACAGTATAGGGTACAGCATTCAAGATGAGAATTCAATGTAAGTTGTGTTCAGAGCATGGCATTAGAATACTTTTGGGGCTTTTTTGATGCTCTGCTTTCATAATAACACGAAGGCATGTTAGAAACATAATATTAATCCAGATGTACTTGCAAAGAATTCAAGTTTCGAAGGTATCTCTATCTTCTTCCTTGTGATTGACTGGAGTGCAATTAATCTGTGAAACACATTGTGCAATATGATCCTTATCAGACAATCATGAGGTGTTTTTGAATTTGAAAAAGTACTTGATTTCTTATTCTCAAAAATAAGCACCATATGGTTTTGTAACCAGTTCCCTGACTGGCCTCCCAGCTCATTTAATCTCTGGCTTTCTGACAAAATTGCTGAGTTTCTTTGGTCATGCATCAGAGTAAACTATTAGTTTTACACAGAATCCTAACTTGTAAAAGAAAGCTTTAGTAACTCATGTCTGTAGTAATATGCAAATTTGATTTACTAACGTGTATAAAGCAGGCATCTGATCTGTGGAGAACATGTGAAAAGTTTCCAATACATGAAAGCTTTGACAACTATTTATTTTGCCTTCTCATCAGGGTGTGGTGAAGACTGGTTGCAAGGACTTGCCAAGTAGAATGGCTACTCAAGCCAGTAGCCTTTTTTCCAACAACATCTTGAAATTATTAAAGCTTTTTCTCCTGAGAAAGAATATTTTCACGTTGAACAAAAGGGTGATTTAGATTATGGGACTATTGATCATGTCAGTAGAGGAATTTTGGTAATAAAGGTGAGTTTCAACACTACTTAAACATTTTTGATAAAAACATATAAAATGTGTTGTGAAAGCTGTGACTTTCTTAGCGAGTTTAGTCATTCTGAAGAAATGTTATCATTCAAAGTCGATCTGATAAAGTGGGGAAGGGAATTTCTTACTTCTTTCAAGCAGTAAAATATGAGGCAAAAAGAATTATAAAAGTTTCAATACTGTAAAATTACTGCTGCACTTTAAGCTCATATTTTTGAAGAATGTGTTCTGAGAATCAGCCCCTCTCCTGATCAACTGAGCTGTGTCTTAAACAGCAGGATTTCAAGTGCTGGATAGTTTATGGGCTCAAATGTACTGAACAAAGGTGCTTGACAAGTAGGGGTAGGTGGGCTCTGTGTGTTTCTTTTTTCTCCTTCAATGGCACAAGGACTTCAACGGCCAAGTGGCCTGATGACACTGACTCCCTCTTTGTGCCGAGATCAGAAGTGGAGATTGCTGCTTACAAAGATGGTGACCTTCTGTTGGGACAAAAAGGGGCTCAGCCTGAGAATATCAAAAGTATTTCAGGCCTGAGATCCTTAGGCTCTATCCTGCATAGTCTGTTGTAATGGGAGCAGCCCTCATGTCTTCCTACATCCTTTGGCCCCTTCTTTGGGAGGAGAAAAGGAACCAGATATACAGTTAGATCAGGAGGGAGCCTTAAGATCTGTGAAAACTGATATTATTTGTGTGCTGGCTGCAATTTTCTGTATGCAAGATGTTTCTTGAGATAGACTGATTCTTTTTCAGTCAAGTTTATTTTGGATGTAGTTAAGAAGAGAAATTAATTTCTGTAGTCACGGTGGATTGAAGATTGACAGGAATCCATATTTGCCTGCAGGTAGCGTTAAACCAAAGTACAGTCATGCTAAACTTTAAATATTGGCAGACTGGAATTACTTTTTGGCTAAGGAAATGTTTGTAAAGAGAAGCATATTTGTGTCAATTTTAAGGAATCTAGGATGTGGGTAGGTTCTTGTTTAGTGTTCATTTGTTGTGCTTTTTTTGGTGTTTGTTTTGGGTTTTTCTTAAATTTTGTTTGATTGTTGTCCTTCTTCAGTATTCAGTGTATTACAACTAAAATATATGAGGCTAAATTTGGTTTAGTTAGAACACCAAGATGTTTCTTACAGCATTCAGTGGTTGGTGCTATTTTACAGATCAAGTGTTATTGTAATCAGTACAAGATAAAGGCTAAATCCCATTCTATCTACTCATGTGAGTTGTCCTACTAATTCCAGAAGGATAAATGAGTGACTGACAGAATCTTGCTGAAACAGTCAACCCACAATATAAAGAAAGGCAAGATACAATAGGGATCCATCATAATGATTGTTTTTGTTTTGCAGTAGGAAGGTGTAAAGTATTATTTCAATAACCTTTCAGGAACACCACCTTTTCTATTAAAAAAAACCAAAACACGAGAACAGGAAGAGTCATAACCTTATAATCTAAGAAAATTATGACCATAACTGGAATTTATATAAAAAATACAAGACAATTACATTATCTATATTTCTCATTGCCAGTTTGGCATTTAAATGATAAGCCATGCTGGGAATAATTATGTAAAAGTAAAGTGAGCTCCTGAAAAGTGGTGTGGGTTAACATTGAAAAGCAGCAGACGGTGGTAAGTCAGAGTTTCTGACACATCATGTCACTTTTCAATTAAATGAAAGGCTAAAAATGCAACCTTTCAGGATCCTTGGTGAATCATTGTATGCCTTTTGTTACCAAGAAATTTCTTGTGACGTTAATTATGTGTGAAATAAAGAGCCAATATAGTGTAGGTTAGGGACCCAATCCAGTCCCAATTCAAACTGACATAGGCTGATCTTAAAAGCTTTTGGATCAGGGCAGTATGGAAAGTTGATTTTAAAGGAAGAAAGCAGAGGAGGAAATCTGTTTCACTCATTCTTTAACCAAACTTTGTGCAGCATTTGAAAGGTTTCGCCTACTGTTTCCTCCCAGGCTGATGGACTTAGTGTTTTGTCCAAAGTATCAACCTTGTTTAAAGATCTATTGTCCTTGATTAGCAGTGGGCAATTTGCATACAAGTTGTAAAGTTTTTGTTAAAGACTTCCTAACTAGTACCAGTGAAAGTTAAAGTCCTGTGACTTCTAAGAGTAAGATTGTAATATCTTGCTATTTTGGGCTTTGCCTTGACCAGAGGAATTAATTGTGTACATTGATTCGCTCAGAACATACTTGGGTACATTTAACAAAATGTTGTGCAAGTGATGACAAAGCACATCTCCGAGTAGAATATTGTATTATCTTGGATTAATGACATGATGGAGTCTTTTCCTAAAGAGGGAAAAACATTTTCTTAAACCACTAACACATATGGTCAAAGAGACTAGTACTGGAAGCAATAATATTTTCTCCCAAGGAAGTATTGTTGAACTCTTTGTGTGGTCTGCATCTTGTAACAATGTTCAGATGCTACACTGTGGTCTATATTTCTACTAATGCAGTAAAGGTTGTGAGAAGTCACTGGGGAATTTATGACAGATTTAATTTTGGCTTTTTTTTGATGAACCATTTCTTCATATTTGCCCAAGTGGAATATTTTTTATTTCAGAAATTTAGTTTGGCAGTCCCATGTGCATCTACCGGATCCTGGGGTACCCGCTTCATTCTCAGGTTGACCAAGAGTCTGTTATTCTCAAATTAGTTTTCTGGCAAAAACAATGTATACAAGTTAGGAATGCAAAAGCATGTGCAGGAAATGCCTTCTGCTGCCATGGGTGTCAGTGACACAACTTCAGTGCAAGTAGGGTTTGGGTTCTACGCCTGTTTTTTATTTTATGACTAATAAAGAAAAGTGCTTTTTTACTCTTCTGAGTGCATAGTTTTTTCTTTATAGGTTTGGCAAGTATTTTAGGACTGTTTGTTTCTCCTGCTCCTTTTTTTTAGTCAAATAGTGACCATATTTGTTCTTGCTTGGAATAGTGGTTATCACAGTACCCAGGGAGTCACACCTGGCCTCCATTTGCCTGCCATATCAGAAACAGGATTTATTATTGCCACGTGTTGTGTCTGCTGCCTTCTCTCTGATGCTTCTTTATTACAGATTTGAGTTCAATTTTATTAGGAGGGACCTGCAGGAAACCAAAACGTTAATGACTTAACCAAAGTGAATTACAAATGAGATTAGAATTTAAGAGTTCCTGCCTTAAAACTTTTACTCCAGGCACTAAACAACGCTGTTCTCATATTTACTTCAAATTCATGATGCATATTCATGCACAGAAATTTTACTGGCAACCAAAGGATTCTATAATGATCATATGGGAAAGCCAACAGAAGCATCAACTTCGTATTTATACCCACTGTCTCTACAGTAAATATACATGTTTTTGTGAGTGGTAAGAGGACCAAAGAAGAAAATGTTTAACAGAATTAATGGGAATAGTGAGAAGAAGTGATGAGAAATAGAGTCCAGTGCAGGTATGTGTGTCTATACCCTTTGCTTTTTCCTCTGCACAGGACCAGCTTCTTTTTGCATAGTCAGCCCAAAAGGGAAGATATCTCCAAAAAAGGAGAATGTTTCTTTAGTTGATGAAACTATAGGTCAGAGGGTACATTTGGGCATGGGTTTGTCATGCTGTCCATAGCTATCTGAGTGGATGTAGCAGATCTTACAAATGATGTAGCTGGTTTCTGAGTCACAATCTGTGGTCACCCAATGATGTGATAAAGGTGGAAAAGAGACCCTGAGTCATGATTTTTTTTTTTAGTGATTAAAGATAAGAACCTTCATTCTAGCATTCCTGTAAAACACTCCCCAAAAATGCCTGTAGAGAAAAAGTCTGCATTAATAGAAAAGAAAGATATTTTATTTTTCTGGGGAGCTGGGAAACCTATGGAATAGGTAGAGTTTACAACAGAAGGATGGATTCTATTTAATGGAAGATGAAAGGTTTTGGCACTTATTTAAAAGATTATAGTCTAGTTTTCAAAACACAAGACAGAAAAGCAGACGGATTAGATTTCCACCTAATGTAGAATGAAGTTCTGTAACTCTCATGGAAAGACAAAGATAGAATTTGTTCAGTAACCCAAAACTCGAAGGGTGGCCTTGGCTGGCAAAGCCAGGCATGTGAGCAAGCAAATGGTCTCATCCTGCTGGGAGTATCAGTGCTGCAAGCAGCGAGGAACAAGAGAATGTGCAGAATGAGGCACCCCGGCAAACAGTCATCTAGGAAAGCCATTCACTTATATGGGCAACTATTTGTCATCCCTCTTCATTATGTCATGGAATCTCTTATCCCTAGGGCCAGGGAAACTATTTTACAGCCTTTTTGTTTTCTACTGTCCTTATTTGAGCATATTCCTTTGACTGTGTTGTGTTTCATTCAAGAGAAAACAGCTCTGCATTTCCTGCTTCATAATGTTCAGTCAGTTACAAAAGCAGAAATCCATTCATCAGAGAACTTAATTAGTTTGCAGAGGTACCAATCTGTAGCTAGTTTAGAGTTTAAGTACATCAGGACAGAGAAAATATGTACTTTTATTTGCTATTTTTAAAATCCATCTCAAGATGCATTTATTTGCTATTTTTTAATCCACATCCAGATGCATGTGTTGATCAAAACTTATTAAAACTGAGATCTTTCTTATTAGAGGTAGAACCTAACTGGCATTCATCTTTGCTATAGATAGAGAAAGGAAGTATTTTGGGAAGAAAACAACCTGATAGTAATCAGACCTGAACTGGTTCTTACCTGTGCTTAAAGCTTCCAGAGTCCTAGAAAATTGTTCAGCACTTACCCTGGAAGAAATAAGGTGTTGGATTTCATTAATTCTTTAAAGTTTTTCAAATGGTACCAGCAGTGGGGAGAAATCTGATTGATGTCCTGGACCTTGTCAGAAGGTTACATGGCAGTCAAAATACACAGGAACAAAACTTCATTTTTTGTTGTTTCACAGTTAGTTTTGCAATGGAACCCCATTCTTTGAAATTATATTGTATTATCATAATAATAGAGTAGCTTGTGTACTAAAAAAATAAAAAAATTCCATCTGGGCTATAATACATGAAAGGAATGGATCAATAAAATCTTTAATAAATGTTTCAAAGACTGAGAGAGCTCAGACTGAACTGCAAACAGTAGCAGATATTTTCAGCTTATATTCTTCCTGCAAATAAAGGAGACTAATTCTTACACTTATATTTTGACCTCATTCATTGAAGGTCAGGTTAATAATTAGATAAACATGGATCAAAATATGCTGCACTGGTGCTCCTTAAGCATAAGGTGTAAAATCCTTGTGGCTAATTTTTTTCAGTTGTCTTACAAATGAACACTTGAGAGATGTTCTGGGAAATTTATGTTGTTTTTAGTTATGTTGCATCTTTTCCACAGGCCATGGTAAAAGCCTCATTGATACAGTCATGCAGCTCTTCTGTTTAATCCCAGATCTCCTCAGGATACAATGTCCATAAACTTGCTCCATCTCAGTATTATTAATATCCTTATATGACAGTTTCTGTTCTGTCAAACTGAAGCCTTTGGACTCAGACTCCCAAAAAGCCCATAAATATTTCTTGCAGCTACCAGCTGACAGATGGTCTTTGACCTTTCCAAGTGTTCCAAGAATGTTGTTGGACAGCAATATCTGTCTGTTATGATTTGAGCATCATTGATTTTTCTGACTACATGGTTTTGGATCATACTTTCAATCCATTCAGTGTTGTTGGTTAAAAGACAATTTATTATTTAAAATTAAGTCACCATGTGTGCTCTTTAAATATCAGAAGGATGACTGCATGTTTATTAAGTGAGGTCATGTAGGAATTTCAGAGCATTTTTTTATATCAAAATGTGAGAGAATCAGAACTTTGTATTTACCTTGATAAAAATTTTTTTATGGGTAAAAGTATTATATAATGACCAAAAAAATTTAAATGTGCACGGTGCAGGGCAAATCTAACAAACAAACAAAGGTAGATTTTTTTTTTGTCTTTCAACTTAAAATAACGTGCTAAGTATTTTTCTGTTGGGATAGGGTATTAAGAAATAAGCCTGAAAACAATAAAGACGAAGGCAGTAATTGAGGCATTGTAGACTAATATTAGAAAACAATGCATCAGTGTTGATGATAATTGAAAACACGTCCTCAAATATATGTCAGTGGATCCTGGAACTGAGTGGCTGGGATGCTAATTAGTTTCATAGTTGCTCAGTGGATTGGTGTTTAAAGAAATACAGGAACCAAAAAATGTGAAGAGAGGAATGTGCAGAAGTCTTATAATCAGAAACGGATATTCTCTTCCATTAATAAACAAAGGCGACATCTTTCTCATCTTTAAAGATAAATTATTTACTCTCAGTCCTGGATATTTTAAAGTAGTTTGAAGTACAGCAATACTGTGTTTGATTTTTTCCTTTACTTTTTGGGTTTTTTTTTGGATTTTCCACTAATGTATTTCAGCTCTTTTGTGTGCTGTGCAGAAGTGCTGGCTGAGAACACTTCTGGATTTGGAAATGGCCCTGGTATGATTGGGGTGTCAAAAGTGCAGGAGCAGAGAAATCCTCTCTAGAAGTGCTCTGGGTGGCACAATGGCCATGTGCACTTCTTACACAGTGTATGTGCTCAATCCACAGCATCCTTGTTACTGATTAATTTCCTATTCTTTCAGAGGATAGGAAGGTATATTATGAAAACATGAATTCCTAAAGATGGCACTCTTAACTAAGGGGGAAGTATAAGTGAGGGAGAAAAATCTTAATTGCTGATAAAAAGCTTAAGTTTTGCTGAAATCAAATGTTGTTCTAAAATGAAAAACTGGTGTTCCAAAAAGCACTGAACTAGTTGGATGTTTTTGGAACCTCCCACTTGTTTTCTCAACCGAAACAATGTTCTTGTTATGTATCCACCAACTGCCTCAGTTGATCTGAATTACAATAAATTTGTGGGAAAAGAAATGTTTGAAAATTTTGATTTAGTTTTAATGCTGATTTGTTAAGAAGGATTTTGTATCTAATACTATGGAAGCCAATAGAAATTCTCAAAGGTTGAGGCTGAAACTTGGTAAGAGAGAAGCAGGGAAGGCACTTCCTCTTTGCCAGTTTGTCACTTAGATTGTGACAGTTTCTAATGCATCCAGAGCTGTTTTGCCTGCCTTGATTCTCTGTAGGCAAAATGTGTTCAGAAACTCTGGCACATCCTCATCCACACAATTCTCTTCCGTACATGAGAAACAGTGGCTTCAAAGGAGCTGTTCTGGCTCTGTTTCTTACAAATTGTCATCCCAAAATGTTCTAGCAATGTATTTTTGGAAAAGACTTAAATTAGGTTAAAATTTCCAATAACTATTATATTTCTAATTCATTGTATGAAAAGGAAAACAGAATAAGTAAACAGTCCTTTCTTGCTCAATGGTCTGTTTATGCTGTGAGTATGAAACACAATGTAATATTTTATTTTGGATTTAAATAATTTAATTTTGCAGGTCTTAGTATTGCAAAATGAATTGAAATATCTGACCTTCCTCAGCTTGTAGCTGCATTTCACAGTCCAGTTGGTTTGGCAGCAGCAGCTCTTACATGAATTGCCAAGTACGTGATGGAATATCCACACCTTGATATTCACCCTCCTGCCAAGGTTCTCCAAGTGGTGGCACATCTGGGCACTGTTTTGGGGTGTAGCTTTCAGTGCTACTTTAGTGGCTTATGATAGATTGCTGGGTACTCTTTACTGTGGTCTATAATGAAATTTAGGATGCAGTTCACTAGAGGCCCTTTTCTGTTTTCCTCAAAATCCAGTTGAATCCTAGGAGGAGTGGGGGGTTAATTGTCTTAGGTCCTTTACAAGGGGAGGGAAGTAGTCTTATACAACTTAGCTTAACAAATTTGGTAGGACTGGAACGCAAGGAGAAGGAGGTTACTGACTTTGGCTTTTGTGTTGATTAGGAGAGATGCTGATGTTGATCTCAAGGATTTATTTATTTGTTTTTTGGATTTACTAAAGAATGTTTGTTTAACTGAGAATCTGACTTAGGTTCCATAGAGCTTTACTCCTAAGAGACTCATGTGAACAACTATTGGCTAGAGGAAGAGATCTTTTAGTTCTCTAAGTAGAAATTACTTTCTACTGTGAAGTTATAGAGCTATTGAAGCTTTGTGTTCTGAATAATTACTGTCCTATTTGCTACTATAAAGCAATCATATCAAACTGGTTTTGTTTTCTCATAATTAACAAGGCTGAAATAAAAGGAGTCACGGAGTATGACAGGAGCTGGAGCACTTCCATTTCTGAGAATTCCTTCCAAAAAAAGTTCTTGTCTTGTATCTGAAATGGTTGGATCTTTCTTTCAGCTAAACTAGTGACCAAGAAGACCAGTATCTCTGGTAATTTAATTCTGTATGTTTATCCTGTCTTAATTTCTAGTGCTTTAGCATTACAAATATTTTTAGTGCTACAGTCACTACAGCACCAGAGCAGCCATTCTTGCTCCCAGGTTTGCTGAACTCAGCACCACTTCTTCCTTGGGCATCACTAGTTGGCTTGTTTGGCTTGCTGACAGCATCCATGGCTAGTAGGATAAAGTTTTGCACTGGATCCAAGCTACACCACTGGATTAGTGTGCACTCCTCAATTATGGTAATAGTCTCAAGAGCAATTCTTGAACTCCTTCATTGCAAATAAATGTAAATTTTGTGCACGAACATCCAGCGCTCACTGCGTGGCAGCCACAGCCCAGCCTTGCATGTTAACTGAAAAAATTGGCATAAATGATGAGGAATCAACAAAGCACTCTGCAGAATGTTTATCTAACCCTATAGAAATTCCATAACAAATCTGCAAGACCCTATAGCATCCCACAAACCACACTGCGGAGATCCAAAACTTTTTAGCCAGCAGCAGTGCCGTAAAATAAGCTGTGGATGTTTACCTAGTCAGATGTATATGTAATCCTAGCCATTGCTATAACTGTGGACTAGTGTTGGAAAGAAATAAGAGAGTAAGGGTTTTGTCCTGCAAAATAACAAATGATTTCAGCTCCTATTATGCCTGTATAATCTTCCAGCAAAAATTCTAAAGGCACATTTGCTTACGTGACCAAACCCAATAATGATCATAGGTAACAATCTTCTGCTAACTGAGTGATTGAATGAACTTTTATTTGCTTTTTTTCACTTAGTAAATATTTTTGGAATTATATCATCTCTTGAAATACGGATTTAATTTTTCCTTCCCTTGTGTGGTGCATATGAGATTGCAGGGACTGACAGCTGTAGGTGGAGCAGATATGCCTGTTAATCAAATGCCAGACAGTTACTCTAGCCCTGTGTGCAGAAGGTTTTCTTCTTGGCAACAGTCTTGACAATTGTGGGTGTCTTGACTGGTTCCTCTGGATGGAGCTGTCCTGTCATGCACTGTGTGTGTGGTAAGGAAATGCCACTAGTTTTCCCCTTTTCTATGTGAAAAAAGACCAAGGCATCTCCTTCGGAAACTTTTACAAATAAGATGTTACAGAATATTGGATGACTGGACTGGCTCCCTGACAGAATTTTGCTCATAATGGTAGTAAATATGAAAAGTTATGACAACTGGATAGAAGTCTGGTGGGTTTTCTAGATTAGAATTTGGCAAACAAACTCCTGAAATGCCAAGGAGAGTAAAGAAATCAAACTATGTCTGGGTTGCATGATGCGTAACACTGCAGAGACACCCAGCCAACTCAAGGATTGCAAGCAATACATGTGTGCTAGGACAGCCTTTCCTCACTTTTCTCCTGTTTTTAAGTAGCTTCATTGCCTGTAGCTCAAGCCCTTCACTGAACAGTGTGAATGTGCTACCAGCTCAGTTCTGGCTGGTCACAGGCTGCCTCTTGACTGGCACTTAAAGTTGGCCTGGAGAACAAACTACAGTCCCTGGGAGAGTTGACTCCTTCCCATCACTGGTTATCTTTATACTTATCTTAGTGTGGCCTGAGTTCTAGCCCTTCTCCATGTAAGCAGTTCCTACTACACTAAATCTGGCAACTGAACTTAAAAAACAACTAGAAAAAACAACAACAGCAATGTGATTTACTTGTGAAACCAACCATGTAAGTTAATATTTTATAAAACACTGAATGGCCTTCACTGAAAGATCTCACCCAGCAACTGGCTCTGAGGAAATGAGAAATGTGCTGTTTCATAACATGCAGGATGGGAGACGTTATTTAAACAAAGAGTATCTTTGTTTCACTAAGAAAATGTTAAGGTAGTTTAGGGAGAAGAAGAGAAATTGTTTAAAAATGGCTGAAAAACAAGGTTTTCTCCAAAGCGTATCTGAAAATCTGTTTGAAATGTGATTTTTATGCCAAGTGGGATCCTGAAGCTTTCATAAAAAGAAAAGGCAATGCAATACTGAACTGTTGAACCATTTCTGAATTGGCTTCACAGCTTGTTAAAGTAAACTTTAATGAGCTGAAGAATAACGCAATCTGACTTCCCAAACAAACTACATGGGAACTTACAGCAAATGAACTATTTATTTTGGGATTCTTTTAATGGACTTGGAACTGGTGTTTTGACCAATATGCTTATTTAATATATTCACATTTAGGCCACTATCAGAGCTTTGCCAAATGTCACTTTTGGGTGGATATGGCACAGCATCTACAGCAGGAAGGAAACCTATGGAAATTGTTGGAACCTGTGCTGAAGCTGGATTAGGCAAAACTATTGAAATGATAAAGGGGTCTAATTCCATCATTACCCTGGGTGAGAGTTCAGATATTTGCTGTTCAAATTACTCAACAGTAGACTTTCCAAGATACCTTAGGTCTTGTGTAACACTGTGCATATTCCACTGTTCACTGTCACTTTAATCATGTCAAAATCATGGTTCCACTTCCTTGGATTCTGTCCAATTCACACTTTTAATCTGAATACTAAAACTGGTCTCTTCTCTCCTTATATACCACCTGTACCTCATATGATTTTAGCAGTCATTCCTTCCTGGATTTTGCCCATGAATACAGATCTACAATCATTAGCCAGCTTCATGCCTAACCATGTCTGTTCCTATGTATATCCCTGTTTCCTTGGAAGCTGGAGTGTCCTGAGCTTTCCAACAGGGTACCATTTTTCTTTACCTTGAAATCTCGTCTGAAAGTCTAAACCTGCTGGGTCATTTACTTGTAGGCTGCCTGAGTGCACACGGTTAAAGCATTGCCCAGCTCTACTTTGACAGCCCTGCTCTTCTGTCTTTGATGCTTTTGTCCCTGATTATAACTGTTTCAGGCAACAAATTTTGCTTTTTTTGTCTGTTGCAGATTTGTGCTAAGTATTAACTGTTCTTTTAGTGATGTGCAAATATGCCAGAGGCTTGAAAATTTGCATTACAGACAACACTACAACATAAGCTAAGAAGGGAGTTACAATATTGTTTGGTGAGCAAAATACAAGGCTGTACTTCTTTTCTATGTTTGCAGTGAAACCTCTTTTGTTCAGATGTATTAAAAAAGCACAATATTTTTGGGACTTGGTGCCCACTTGTCACCAGTAAACCCATTTAATAGCATGTCCTGGGTATATGTGATACTATTGAAGGCTGAACACCTCCTGATGTCATGAATTACAACCATAAAAAATATGATGGTTCAAATGAAAAATGTTGATAAGTTCAAGTATCACAGCATATGTCTTGGCAGTACTAGAGTGTTCATTCTTTTGCAGTGATACAGCATAGGGCAAAAGGGTTCAACAAGGCCCTAAGACTGCAGTAATCCTAATTTCATCAGGTTTTTGTCATATCCTGGAATTCTGAGGTTTTACTGTTGGTGTATATTCCACTTCCAGTGTACGTCAGACCCGTTCTTTATGATTGGACCTTAATGAGCAATGACTCATTTGATCTCTGCGGACTCTGCTGAGAATTTTCCTCATCTTAAAATATAATGAAGGTCTCTAGTGAGGAGCTGGGGATAGTGGAAATGCAAAGAATTGGGCACAGACCTCAAAAGTCTTTGGTTTTTTACCCTTTGAATTGTACTGGTTTATAGCAAAGAAATATGAGATGAAGTCACTGCATTTACTTCACTGGACCTCCCTCATCATGTTAATTCTCATTAAAAATAGAAAAATCTTGCTTTTGCTAAAAATGGGTAACCCAGCACAGCCAAGATTTGTGCAGGGTAATCAGTTATTCAGTCTGAGATTTCTCTAAGAATGAATGGCAAACTTTGGCCAACATTCATTTTCAATTTGCAGCAATAACAAAAATATTTGTGTCATGATGTTTCAGAACAGTTTAATTTCTGTAGGATCCACAGAAAATATTAACAGAAATCGGGAAACATTCAGTTTTCACATGTCCCAACCACAGTATAACAGAACCACTGAGTTGAAATGTGCCAGCTAATCATTCCTCTTTCATTGTAAGAACTCGCAAATGCCTATGAAAGGATGTGAACAAAAAACGATGGTTCCAAATATGTAGCAGAAAATCCTTAAATAAAATAGTCTTTAGGGACTGGACTGCCTGAAGCTGTTGAACGCTTTGCTGTGTGCCAGCTGATATGTTTTTGCACCTCTGCTAAAACCTGAGGTGAGGCCTAGGTCTTCTCTCCCCCAGGTTAGGGGCATTAGAAGTGCTGGATATCCCTACGGTTGTAATCAAGCCGACTTCTCCAGCTGACCCAAGAATACAGTTGGCTTCTTTCAGAGGCAGCTGCGTGCAGCCCTCAGCCAAATGGATGGGTCATCATGATGAGGGGCCTCTGAAAGGAGAGGGATATGGAAAAACAGGAAGAGAAACAGCCAAAGTGCCTCCCCCAGCAAAGCAGGCTGCTGTAGAGAGTATCGTGAAGTGCAGTTTGTTTTGTATAGTCACATAAAAAAAAAAGACAGAAAACACTCAAAGTCCTAGAAATTTGTTATGAGTCAATATGTTGATATACTCTTCCCCTGAAGATTAAAGAAATTATCTTTAAGAGCATCAGAGGCTTTATTTGTAATAAAATAGTGAATTCCAAGTAGAATACTGCATTGTTAAAAATACAAACACAAAAAAAATCAATGTTTAGGGTGTTAATGACTCATGGTTTTAATTTTCATTGACTTATTTGTCTCTTTCGAATTTTTTTTTTCTGTGTAAGTCCTAAATTTGTGAAGATGGCAAACCTTTCGTAATATATTCCACACTGCACAAGTAAGGAAGGATATAACAGCTGTGAAAATTTCTCTGGAGATGCATGAGCTGTAGCATCAGGAATAAAGGTGAAGATGGCTCTATACTGCCTCTAGGCCTTTTATTCTTTCTGAGGCTGCCAACTTTAAACTAGAGACTATGTAGGTCACTGACAGCTGGTAATTTCAACAGCACCTTTTCAGGTCTTTATATCACCTTGCACTGACCATATTTCCTTCACATAAGAATTCTTCACTGCTTTATCTGGTTTAGAGCTGCTTTGCCTCACTGGGCCCAGATTTAATGGATGGGAGTAAAGCTAGATGTGATTTCGTTCCAAGCAACCATGCAGGTGACAGCTCATAAAGGAAGGTTTACAAGCTAAGTTTAGTACCATGGGATCCTGAATTTACTGCCTCTAGAAGACTCCATATCAAATGTTTTCAGCTGACAATCTTAAAATGTTTCTGACTCACTGTTCATTCTATAAACACAAGGAAGGACAAGATTACGTATAGTTATGTTTCATAAACATTTGATATAGGTGTAGCTTCATTGCTGTCAATGAGGATAATCTGCTTGCACTGATGTATGTAATGATGTAAGGTTGTTGACATTACATTTGTGTGCATTTTAGGAGCTTAGAAGTAGAAGGGAAATCAGACATTTCTGTGATACATTGCTTTTATTCCCTTCTATGCTCAAAGTAGACCTATGGTTGTCTTAGACCTGGAGGCTGTTCTCCATGTAACAGGACACTAAATTCCTCTGGCTCATGCACCTCAGTCACTTGGAGAGTCTTGCAGAAGGTAATAAAATGGTACAGCCAGAACATCATCCTCTAGTTGCCAGGCATTGCCAGCCCTGTGGTTAGAAAGGTTGGGAGAAATGGAAGCTGTAATGTGGTGCTGATTTTAATATGGACTCCAGGAGACTGAACAGATACACAGACTAATAAACTTGACTTTACTGGGCAAACTGTGAACAACTGAAAAAAACCAAAACGAAAAAAAATTGGTAGGCATGTGGGTAAGTATGTCTGGCAGAGGGATTGCTGTGCTTGTGCAGATGTCATATTTCACAAACCCAATAAGAGTTCCTTGAAGGACTGAATGAGCATCAGGGTTAGGGAGGTTGACTTGATACTGCTGGTGCTAAAGCTGTAAATTAAACACTGTACTTTTATCAGTAGAGTTACTCTAGAAATGTACCATTCATGACCACTGTGACTAGAGGTTTTAGGAATTACTACCAATTTTTAGAGCTGTGTTCTACCATCTTAACCGAAGCTGTGGAATCTCTTGAGCTACTAAAATGTCAGGTCCTGAACCTACAGTGGATTGCGTGTCAATGGAGTGCTTCCTGCATGTGGAGCTGAGGAGCCCAACGGAGCAGAGACTGTAGATCTGGGCTGTCAGTGAGCAGTGTTGAAACACACTATGTGGTATAACATGAGGGACGTCATCCTCAGATCCCACATATGTGCTCTGTTTAGCAACCTCACCGCGGCCTTGCGTAAGGCTGCCTCTTAAATCTTAGCAATATTTATTTCTATGATATCTTGCATAGAGAATGCATGAAATTTTTTTAATAGTTTTCATTAGCACTTAGAACTGCCAAGATTGGATTCTAGGTTTGAACACCAACAGATGGACTTAATTTTTTCATTCAGATGAAACAACAAACTGTCATCATTTATTGTCTGCTTGATTAATGTGCTTTGGTGTTGTCTTGATAACTTGAAGCAGTGGCTTTTCCTTTCATAATAACACATTTTGTAATATATTTCCTTTTTGTCTCAGATACAGACTTGGCTCTGGTCAGTGGTGCAAATGACACAGTAAACTCAGCAGCCCAGGAAGATCCCAATTCTGTTATCACTTGCATTCAATACTGGAACTCTGGAAGGCAAAATAAGGTACTAAAAACCAGTGACAGAGTTTAGTACAGTGCTAGGTATGATATATTAATTTTTCACAAGAAGAGTGCCAGCATACAGAGATATAAACAAGAAATGTCTTTTCTAAATTGATGCCTCAGAAGATGAATATCCATAGGTACATGTTTAACTGAAAATGACCACTGTCCATACAGAGAAGGCAGAACTTTGTGGAGGCCTTGAAAAACAAATCCTGGCCATTTCCATCTGGCCATCCATATGTTGGAACAGTTAAAGTATTGGCCGCTTGAATCTACTCTGTTAGTTTTCATGGGCTTCGAAAGATTAAACATTTTTTTCTTTGTTACACCATTATTTTTTCAATGAATTCTTCTTCTAAAATGAGCAAAATTCGCTAGGCTATGCCTACCTTAGAGAGCCTTCTGCGTTCAAGAGTTGGGCAATATGGTTTTGGTGGCAAATTCCCTGGCTGCTTCAGGCATCGATTTTAAACCAGCTTCCCAGAAAAAGTAAGAAATATTCAAGGAAAAGAGGAAGCCTCTGGTAACATGAAGGTTTCTATGTTATATTTTTTTGCCAAACAGTCATGATACAATAGAATGCAAGCATTTTTGTGCTCTTACCCCATTTAAGTATGCAGATCAAAGCCAATATTCTAAACACACTTAGACACGCGTGAGGTTAAAAGAGGAAGTAACGTGATCCAAGTGCTTCAAGTAGACTGAGGTGCTTTACATGATGTTTCTGACAACTGAAGCTGTATCAAGTTGCTTCCTTGTCTGCTGTAAATATAAAAAAAAAAAAAAAAAAGAGACTGTAGCATTGATTGGGCCCAAAGGAATCCTGTGAACAGAGAAAGCTGCATAGAACGTTTCAGCTGCATAGACTAATCGCTGCAAAATGAAGGTTTAGCTCAGTTGGAATTCACGCTGCATTTGCCGAATAACTTAGTCATAAAACTGAAACCTCAAAAACAATTTTTGAAAGAAATAAGATGTCATTATGTTCTTGAATTTTTTTTAGGAGCAACATTTGAAGTGGCGGCTGAGTTTCAACTTGAGCAAACTTCTTTTACTGGAACACAAAGTGTTTGTCTTCTGCAGAAAAGATACTAAGGATACTTTTTTAGACCTATAAGGAGTTTGATTCTCTTCAATTGCCTAGCATCCCTCTCCAAAGCAAATAACTTCAGAAATTCTGCTAAAGCAGACCTTTAGGCTGTGAGGGTGACATTCAAGTACAGCTAAAAAATCCTACCTCACTTGAAACACTTAAAAATTGAGTGCTTCTAGGAATGTTTTTTTTTTTTTTAATTCAATTTTTAATTGAGTAGAAGAAAGGTTTTCCATATGGAAACTCATTAGGAGGAAAGCCTGAAGGGTCCTCAAGTATGCTTAAACCCAGGACTAGTAGACATTAACAGATTAATGTAACTAGAGATTATATTCAATCCTTGTTGTTATCATGTCATTTTGCAAACAAATGAGGAGTCCATGTTATTACCTCACAGAGAACTTGTTTTATTGAAGTTATGGGTTATACCAGATCATAAGTACAAACACATTCTCCAGAGTAAAGGCCAAATCTTATCTCATTTTGGAAAGAGAGAAGATATATTATAAAATTTACAGTTACATTATTAGATTTACGTGCTGTTGTTTGTAATAAAATTACCTTGAAATATAGTAAATACTAGCATAAACTGAGGAATTTATAAACTACTTGCATAATATTAATTAAAAAACCTCAGAGAAACACTAAGTCTGTCTTGATTATTTTATTCTCCAGTAAGTCATCAAATGCCAGCAAGAAAACATCACGTTGCATGATGTATAACAACAATTTTCCATCAAGGATCATGTAAGTTCATGTATGAGGTGCTCATGCCCACTATTACCCAAGGCAACCCTTTTTCCTTAGTACCATGGTGGGTGTCCTCTTGCTCCTTTCTCCTCTCCTAAAGAAATGGTGGAGTGTGATCCATGGCATTTCCCCTGTACAGCTGTAGTTCAGCAGTCTCTAGAGTTTAGTTTGCAGTTTTACTCTTTTAAGTACTTTGTGTCCTGTTCAGCCTAGGTGAATCCAATACTTCAGCAATACAAATCCAATACTTCAGCACCGCTTGGAGCTGCAAAGAAAATGTAATAGGTTGTGAGAGAAGTGTAGGGAGCTTCACTAGACTCAGCAGCAGCAATTCAGTATAGTAATAAAATATAAAACATTATTTGTTTTTCCCCTTGTATTGTTTGGAGGGATAGTACAGCACTTGTGCTGCATAATACATCCACACTTACATGAATTCCTAGTCAAACTACTCATCTATGTACATTAGCAGGCTCAGCTATATGCCTCTCTAATTAAAGTATACATTTGCTCTATACAGTTTAATACTGTAAACTCTGATACCACACTTTGATTTTCTTTATGTTCCCTAAGACAGAAACAGCAACAGAGAAAATATTTGGCTTGTGTCTTAATGCATTTATTGCTAGGAGAGAGGTATATATTTATTGACACGAACACATGTACACTTACTTCTCCATGCGTACATATATGTATTTACTGCCATATGTGTACATCTATCCCTGTTGAAAAATTTCACCATCAGAACCTTTGAAGGAATAGTTCTCAGCCTTTTTGTTTCATGCTGAGTTCAACTGGCTGATGGGCCAAGCTTCATATGCAGAGATTTGTTATTCAGAGGCAGAAATTAACTTCCTAGGTCAGGGAAGCACAGTGCACAGGACCGTGGGTGGAATAGGACTCAGTCTGGGTGTACTGGTGTGGAGCATTCTCTTCTGTGGTATGTTTCTAAACATCCTATTGCAACACCAGTGGTCTGAAAAGTCAACAGTAAAATCATGTGGTAACTGCATCAGTATTGCTAAAGTTAGACAAAAATTTCCACTTTCCATGAGGTGAAAATACAAAGTCTGCTGTCTGCTTTGCATTAGAGAAATAGTCCCACCTCTTGCTGTGGAACTCAAGAACTATGTGAATTTATTTCTGGCAGATAGTGGCAAAGAAATCACACCACTGTGAGGGTTTTTAGTTTAAAGTGATACCCTACTTTCAAAATCCTGCAGCATCTCATTTCTCTTCGATATCCCTAAAATGGCAGCAACGTGTTATCTTTCCCAACAAGCGAACAGGAAAAATGTGGTACACTTTTCATATAAACACTTCCTTTGAATGTCAGTATTACTAAGTGTCACCAGTCACAATTCACATTCTTATTAGTTAGAGCATTGGAATTTTACTAAAATGGTGTCCCTGAAGACAAGGGGTAACAGTTCAGGAATTATGCTGAGTTCTTCAGTAACTTAATAGGTGACCTCATATTCTGGTATCAGTAGATCAGGGGTTTAACTGCCACATGATCTTTTAATCTTAGTGAAAAAGCTTTCCTGTTTTAACTATGCTGCAATCACTGTTAATTTTTGTGTCCCAGAATACTCTGAGACACAAGTTAATGGTACCTGGGAATGTATTAATTATAGTAAATGATGGGAAACTAATGGAAATCTAACCCCATCATTCTTTTGGCCCTTTCAAAAGTAGGGATACTTAGGATTTACCCATGACACTACATTTTATACAAGTGAGCTATAACTGTCATTTCTGTAGACTAATTTTTTAAGCAGTCAAGCAAAATACTGAAGTTCAGTGCAAGAGCAAAGCAAGAACAGGTCACTGTATTACTCTGCAACTGGGCCTGAAGAGCACTGTGGCAAACGAGATGGACTCCAACTGAAAAATAATTGCAAGAAGCAGCAGCAAAGGATTTAAATAAGGTAAGATTACAAACGCTTTGGAAGGTTGTGCTGTAGATTCCAAGCTGGCATCTCTCTTCACTCTCAATGTATCTTTACCCCATGCACTGACATGACCCTTTATTCAACCTCAGCTTGGATGACATTTGTGCTACCTTCCAGGAAAGGAATTGTTTTTTGCAGCTCCGTCTCTTATTCATTTTGAGAGAAGGATTAAATGCTCCCTCTGACCAAGCATACAGGCATGCTAAAGTGAAGCCACTTCATGCTCCTGGCCAAAGAAAGAACAAAAATACCCACAATAAGCAAAAGCAGATGGCTCCAGTGGCAGGAAATGAATGAGCCAGACTGCAGGTAAAATGGTTCTCTGAACACATCGCGGAGGGTTGCAATGACAGGTTCTTTGTTATCTGGGGCCTCCCCACAGGAGGCCAGATGTCTTCTGTTGTGAAAGGAGATAGAGATGCTCTTCCTTTTCCTCCCCCTTTAACTTATGGCTGTTTAAGTTACTGCTAATGGAAGCAGAAGCCTGTTTTCCCCTCTTGGTCTCTGATGTTTTTGGAAACAGAAGAGATAGTCAGTGAAGAGGTACTGTGATATGAAAGGAAAGGCCCAGAACTGGCCTTTACCTCCCCATGACCCTCATTTTAAAGAACAGGGAGGTCAGTGCTGCTAATTGCACTTGAAAGGATTAACCACTTAATCGCTTTCATTTAGCAGAAGAAAGTTTCTTTAGTCTCAAAGCTGGAAAAATGTAGCAGTGAGATGCTTTCAGTGTGAGATGGATGACTTGGTTTGGCTTCTCATACCAACGTTGGAATTAAATAGAGCATTTCAATATTTTTATATATGGGAGAGAAGGGGGAACTATATCTGCTGCTCAGACAGGACAGATTTGCTGCAGAAGTGACAATAACCTCCTTCCTGCCCCCATAAAAGGTTATCAGAGGAATACCAACAGACATTAACAAATTACAGATATTAGGTGTGTATCTGTCCCTTGGTATAATAAGTGACTTCTGTGTTACATTGAGGTTGCACTGGAAGAAAAAAATCTGAACCCAATTCCTGGACACAGTGTTCCAGATTTAAAATAGTTCCTGTACATTAATTTCACCTTAGAATTAAAATTAGTTTTCTTTTGGAATAGTTTCTTAATTCCCATTGTTCAAATGAAGTGAGGTACACAAAACTTAAATTTGGAAACAATTTTTAACCTTATAAAACTATTTTCCAAAAGTAACAAAGAACAGCGCTTATACAAGCTTTTATCTGACCTCTGCTTCTTAAATAAAAAACATGTTTTCAGGGAAATGTGTCTTGGAAGTAACTCCCCTCTCCCCCCAGATTTTTCTCTCTGGTTCTTGTAAAACATTAGGTCAGTGGGTTCATTTTATTTTTGTTTGTTTAAAGTGGGTGAAAGTTCCCTTCTCAAGCTATTATACTTGTGTGATTTTAAAAAAAATATTATAACAATCTCAGTTTAAGAAACACATGAACAGATGGAAGTGTCAAAAGACTATCAAAATTCATACCAAAGGAAATAGCATTAATCATTTCAAAAAGCTAAAATAACCTTTCAATAGCAATAAGAACCAAATGAATAAGTGGTGTTGTTTCAATAGCACTGAGATATGACTGCTGGTTTTTCTCATTGCCTGGCACAGGAGCTCAATATAAAGGTAGATCCAAAAATTCTCTTTTTCATTCTGACTTCAGGCCTGTGTTTCCCTGGTGCTGTTATAGCTCATGCCCATTTCATGTGCACTCCTGTAACATAAGCAGCACTTCTGTTTGCAAATGGAGGAGGTTTGTTTCCATCATCCACTGAAATGCACTGAATGAAATGAATGAAATGCATTTCTCTATGCATTCATCTCTGCAGATAAGCACACAAATCTGAAGTATGACATGTGAAAGTGTATTTGTATCTTGGTTTAAGCATTATTAAGCATTGTTGTAAGCAATATTAAGTGATTTCAATGTGCTGAAGCATTAAAACACAGCACAAATCAGTTGTTCGAGCCTGTATAGATTGCTATAGATGTGTAGGCGTAAAAAGATTTCCTTGAAGTATTTTTCAAGACTCTATTTCTATGTTCACCAAGACATGAGAGTGCCCTCCTAGAGAGTATGCCACAGGTGATAACAAAATCTTTGAGATTTTTTTGTGTGAAAAATAATCTATTATAATTTTTCAATCTGTCATTTGACAAGATTTATTTTTTTCTTAATTTCTGAGACTATTCAGAAATATTTATCCAGCTTATCTTGTACCACTAATGAAACATTTTTTCTACCATAAGACTATCATTTTTATCAACTTGATTGTTTTATCATAGTGTGATAAAAATATACTCATGTAACTCTGCTGGTAAGGTACTAGCTCAGGTCTGTCACCTCTGCCAGCACTGCCTGTCCAGTAAATCATGGCAAAACTATGTTCCCATGTGATGACTGTGACAACAGTGCTACACCCACCAGCAAACTTCCATCAGCACTGAGAAATTCTCACCTGTGCTGTTCACATTTACATGATTACTGCAAAAAAAAAAAAAAACCACAGCAGATTCAGTCTGCCTAATTTAAGAAAGTCTTGTCAGAAATGTTGTGGTCAGAATCACCATGTTCTCTGTTTCTTGTCACTGCAAATTACTTTGTGCTGAGTCCTCCAAAAGGATCAACATTTTCAGACAGCTCCTGCAGTGCAATGTGCCCGTTCTGCTGCTTCAAATACAAGCATGTGGCACCTGCAAAATGTTACTACAAAATATGCCATAGTGACATTCATTCAGGTAGTGTTCCCCAAAATAATATTATGTAATAGTAATAAACACTTTACTAAATTTGTTTGAAGTCTAAAATTACCCAAGAAGTTGAGAATAATCTTAATGTAACAGTATGTGATGGTACTACAGAAATAATACACTGTATGTTTAAAGAGACCACTTTTTTATTACTAGAACAGTTTTCCAGATTTAATTTTGAAGGTACATAATTTGTATTCAATTAATGTGCTCTTTCATTTTGTATTGGTGCAACTCTCCCCAGTTAAATACCACCCTATTCATTTCCATAAGCTTTTGATGCCATGAAAGTGAAATCCTTATTACTGTGTAAAACAAAGAAAACACCTGACATGAACTATTAGTAACAATAAAAAGCTAGCATCTTAATTCACTTTTACAGTTAGAGAGATCACTCCTTATGGCAAGAGGGGTCAAGTCCTCCTATCCCCACCTCAGGAACTGTGCTCATCATAGTGAGCACATCAGACCTGTAGGATGAAATCCAGCAAGATTTAGCAAAGTGTAACTGTTTTCAAGAAAGTAACTGATCAGAGTGCTCATCTGAGTAGTTCTACAACCTCAAGTGTACAGGAAGAGGTTTGCAGGTTACTTCTTGACAAACACTGTTGCCATTGTACAGTCTATTTCCAGATTTCAGTCAGACAAAAATAGTTATGTTTGTGCAGTTTATCATCACAAAAAAAAGTTGTGTCATGCAGCTATAGACAGACATCTTACTCTTTTCCTGCACAACACTTGGCATTTTTAATCAATGTGTACATAAATGAAAAGAAAAAAAGCAGATTATCATATTGTCCTTCGTAGTTCTCTTTCAAAATCTCCTGATGATAGTCCACAAGGAAATAATAAATGGCTTCTATTGTGGAGAGGTACGTGTCTGGCTTTCCTTTCTGATGACGCCAAAAACAAGTTTTCCTTGTTTTCAATTCAATTTGTAGCAACCCTGTCAAGGACAAAAGATGAATAGATTAGACAATGTGGATTGGTGGCCAGGATGCCAAACAAGATTTTAGTTTTGTTTTCTGATTTTGCTGCTGCCCTGCTGGATGCCTGCATGCAAATCATTTCTCTTCCTCCATTTTTCATCTGTAAACCTCAAGCAATAATTTTATTGTTCTTTGTGCACCACTTTAAAATTAGATGAAAAAGTACAAGCTTACAATCCTCATATTTACACTTAATTACAGGTTATCCTTTCATTCCACAGCCTTGTAGCCCTCAGTAAACTGCAGGGTCTCTTCAGATGGCAAGAGTGAAACCCAAACCTACCAAGACTCATCAAGGTTCTTAAAATTATTACTTCATCTTTTTCACAGTTAATAACTTTCAAGTGTAAAACAGAATCCTTCAGACTGTTGCTGACTGAGGACTCTTTGGAAGAGTAAGTAACTTTTTTCATTCATGCTTGTTAAGTAACTGAAGTCTCACTGAGATTACTCAGGAATAAGTATGACAGAATCTGGTAATTAACTTTATTAGAAACTAAAAGCATTGCCCCTTGAGATGGAAGAAGGAACTTGGTGTCTGTATGGCACATGAAAATCTTTTATCTACCACAGTCTCTGTAACTGTTCTATTATTCAGATGAATTTTAAATGTGTATCTTGGTTTTCATGTTACTTAAGATGCACAAACTGTTCAAAACTAAAGCCACCTTTGTGTGTAATCACTTTGTAACCAGGATGGACAGTTGGATTATAAAGAACAGTGGATATACCTGTCAATAATATCAAGAGCAGGTTGTAAATTTACTTTTTCCTAAATGTCAAAATCTGATATTGTGTCACACGAGGTGGTTTAGCACAAGTAATAGTACAAATAACAACATTGTCTAAGAACTGCTTGGAAGTTATGGGCAGAGAAGTTTCAGTAAGGTCCAAATTCAGGAACACAAACTGGGCTATAGCCCAGCACTTGTAATCCTATACTTTCTACCTTCCAACTACAGTTAATTCTTTCCAGTGTAACTGCAAGTTGTTCGCTTTGCAGTTAGCAAATGGATGATATCCTGAACAGCAAAACGAGTCCCTACTACAGTGTTTTAAAAAAACTTAAACACCACAAGATTCTGTCCCTAAATTTCAATGTTATTGTTGGCATTTTGCAAACAAAAACTTAACATAGTCTAATTATTACCTCTAATAATTCTATACATGTGAAAGTTAAAATAGTAGTAGGAAACTGCATTAAGCTTGTTTCCCTTGTTTTCAATACCTGAATTCTCAGCCATAACCAAAGTGAAAACTTCCATCAAATTCAGAGACACTTCCGCCTGAATAACAGTGAAGTAAATTCAGGGGACGATTCCTCCAACACAAACTCCCACATAGTTGTGGTTTGAACACAACCAAAAGTTCGTGGAAGGCAAGACCGTGGACACTACTGAGCTTACCACAAATGCAGGATCAGTTAATTTCAAACAAAACCTTTTAGTAGTTTTTTTATAAAAAATGAAAACAGAGGGGGTTAAGGGTTAGAGTTTACCGAGCATGTTTCATCTGTACTGTATATCCAGCCAAAGGCAACGTTTTATTACAATTATGGATCCTTCATATGAAAGCTTAAAATACTGATGTATAAGCTAATAAACATTTGGCTTATACAAAGTGGATCAAATTTACAGGAAAAAATATCAAAGTAATCTGTTTCTTTAACAACCATGTTGATGTTGCCAATAAGCTCCATCACTCATGTGAGAAAGTAATTATTAACATTAGATTCAACTGTTTCCTTTCTGATCTAGAGACCACTTTTAATGAAGTAATCAATCCTAGACATTAGCAGCTTTCAAATATTTCCTGTCTTTAACACAACTGATTTAGTTTTGCTTTCTAAAGATATATTACACCACTTTTACAAGAAGATATAGAAGTACTTTTTTTGTCCAAGTTCTCAAGGCTCTTTTTTTAACAAGATTGATGTACTCATTTGCTTTCTCTTGCAGTACAATTTGCTAGATTTACTCTCTATATAAATACAAGGTTACAAAACACAAGGTTTTTCTTTAAATTTTCTTGGCTTCATTAATGTTTCCATTCAGTATTTCTTGTAACTTAATCTTTCTGAATAAGTATAGCAATTACTTATTTGGAATTACAATCACTTCTTTTTGAACTTTAATATAGCAGGAATATTTTGTTGGATGATGACTTCATCTGCAATTGAACTGAAAAATGACAACAGTTCTCTATTTTCCATGTGTGTACAGCATAAAAACGTCATCAGTTTATGCCTAAGGAAACTCTGCCCAGTTCATCTTTGAAGTGAACTCTGTAATCTCTAAAAGGATTGATAATGCAATTTATGTTCTGTATGAGGGGCACTAAGGAAAGTAACGTGTGCAACTGTTACACCTGATGTGTGCAGGGGGATAAAATTCTCCCTATAAGAAAAAACTGACTTTCATGGCACTATAAACCTTACAGCAATCCTGAAAGGTGCTCAGGGAGACAGGACTGGAAAACAGCTGGAACTGAAATGATGTTCTAAAAAGGAGGGAAGTGTCCACTAACTAGATCAGCACTGTCATGGGGGAACTGGAAACCATCCTTTGAGAGCTCCAAAGTAACGCAAATCATGACTTTTTTACTGAAACATTGCACAAGCTCCCATGGAAATCTTCAGTTCCCCTGGATGCCTGTCACTTTTTTTTAATTCATCCTCTTAAAATAAGTTCCAAATGCTTTACAGAAACGTGTAACATGCAATTACTCTAATTGTTACAGTAATACTTCAGTGTAGCTGATAGAGCATGTTTTGTGTTAAAACTAAATACTTGTAACAGGATTTTAATTAGCCAATCCATTATACTAACATGTGGGATTCTTTAATAAACTGACTAGACAGTAAGACAACATTCATCTTCCACAGAAGACAGTCTGTGAAATTCCTTGTAGGATCCAGTGCAAAGCAGGCACTAGTAGTTATATATTGCATATAAACTTGACAGGCTGCCTCCCAGCTAAGTGCACCTTTTCCAATAATGAAAGTGTTTTCAAACTCCTATTCATCTCCAAGGAAATGGAATGCTATTGCTAAATAGTTTTGCCTTTTGTGGATTTAATTAGAATTCTTAAATGTAAACTTCTTGTAATGAACCTAAGACAAAAAACTTCTGCAGAGTTACGAGTTTCTGCTTTCAGAGTTGGGAGGGCAGAGAGGGCCAGCAGGGATTCCCTTTTTGTCCGGAAAGTAGTGAGATCATCAACATGTAACAACTTCACTAGAAAGAGAACCCAAGCCATGACTTGCTTGTGCTGTGTCTCCTAAATCCCTGGTTCACCTTTCAGTGGCCTGTCTGCCACCACTGTGTACAAAAATGCTCCCCTGGGTCTCCTGAAAAAGCAGCTAGAAAAGAATCCTTCTTGACTTTCTTCAGAGATAACTCAAACTACTGTTCATGTCTAACATGAGAGCTTCCATTCTGTGAGACAAGATTTGTTCCAATAGAGAAGTGAGAGAAATAAAGGTAAATGCTTTCTTCGGTATTATCGTTTTGCAAAACAAATTATATGGCATGAAAAGCAATGGAGTCTTTGGCTCAGGAAGCATTTACAGTCCTGAAACAGGCTGTCAAGGCTTTCGTGCACAGTCAGATATAGGGATAGATATACACTTATATCATGCTCAGGTCTGATATAGACATATGTCCCTTTAACATTTCTGCAGCAGTAACATCTCAATATCAACCTGTATTCTTTACCTTGGAGTCGTTCGTCAGTTATTATCTTGTTGGTTTGATTCCAGGTACTGTCAATAAATATTATTTTCTTCAGTCTAGGGGCTTCATTCCTGCTGCTTGAGATGCATTCATTTGGACTTTTTTCTTCTTTAGGTTCTATTTTTGCTTGCTTAAGAACTGGTTCTTTGGAACAGTCATCATCACTATTGCAGACACCTTTTTTAGTGTACTTTTGGAGATGGAAAGCAATATCTTTTACTGAAACTGAATTGGGGCCAGGAAATATAAGTGCTATCTGAATGAAAAGAAGAGAGAGATCTGAGTGTCAACAAAATCTAATAAAACACCAGGAATTCTTCCATTAAAGAACAGAACCTTTATAAGCCTGCCTAAAAACATGTAAGTCAGGACAAGATTCAAAAGTATCTCTTAAAAAATATTCTATTTTCTACTATAATGTTAAATTTGTTAAAAAACATGTTAATTCAAAGTTTAAATACTGCAGCTGCTGAATATGATGAGCACAACACTGCTGTGCTGTTTAACTAACTGTTGTTTAACTTACTGCAAGTTGAATACTTTCATATGAGGGCAAAATACTTCTGATGGTACACAATGAATCCACTTATGTAAGGTGGTGATGAAAGGAAATTCAAGGTGATTAGATAGTGCTACAGTTTTCTTACTTCATGTCTCTTCCCTTCATATTCTGGAATGCAAGGGTATTTATAAATTGTAACATCATCAGGTGCCAGGAGCTTTGCGTGCACAGCAGTGCTCTTGCCATCTGTTTCATTTGGGTGCTTGATAATGTCAATCTTCAAAGGCAACTGGAGTTAAAAAAATAAAAAAGGGACAATATTTATGATTATATATAGAGGTATAAACATTTGTACAACTCTTATGCAAAATTCAGGAGAAATCTCCATGGGTGTGTAATTAAAACATATCTGAAAATTATGGATGATATTTTTGTTTTAACAGGCTTGGAAATAGCTACAGACAAGTGACAGGAGGCATCTTCTACATTCTCTCAGTTTATGGAAATACCTGAGAAGCAGCATGGTACAATCTCTAGAAACAGAATCAATAAGGTAAGATGGGGTCTTACTTTGGGCATGGTTCTAAATATGAATACTTATCTCTATTCCAATTGCAAAAATGTCCATTTCAATGAAAATACACCTAAATCCATTAGGTCACATTTCCAAAGTACTTCTAAAGTATTTTCACAATGCTTTCCATCTTGTACCTTCAAAATACATCTTAGTTCCTAGCTGATTTTACAAAATGTCTTAGTCCTGTTTGTGGTTTCTGCAAGTATTTAAGTTGAAGGGCATTACCCTATTTATCTATATTTTGAGAGTGGTTATCTGAATTATACAACTATGACATTTAGGAATGCCCTTTAAGTCACATTTTATGTAAAATTCACTCTTGGTTATGGACAAGTCATGTTCTTTGTTCACAATATAATCTGTTGTGGTCAGAGTTACCGGAAACTGAAGAACGAGCAAGAGCACTGTAAAGAAACTTCCAAGAACTAAGTGAAAACATGGCTGAATGAGAAGCTGAGTGACTTCAGCTTGTATTCTCATCTAGTAGATACAGGAGTGTTTATGTGAGGCCTGGAACATTTTCAGTCTTTCTACATGCAATTCCTCAAATAAGAATAATAATTTTATCTAACTGTAGTTTATTCACACTTAAGCTGTGTTAAAAGATGAATGTCGATAAAGAGTAAGTCAGAAAAGAAATGGTTGCAGACAGATTTTTAGTTACTGTGGACAGAGAACAGGCACAAGAACATTATAAAAAATACATAAGAAATATTAACCTTCACAGTTGGAATTTCTTTGGTAGGGACAGTTTCAACAGGAACAAAGCATGTATAACAATAAAACATCCTTGAACTACTGCATCGGGGGCATTTGGATCTCCCACTCTTTTTTGCCTTTTCCAGCACTTCCTGGGATGCTAACTGTAATTGTTGAAGAGGGTTATCTTGAAATGATGATGAAGTCTGCAGTTCTTGGCTTTCCAAACACTCAGTGCTTCTTTTTGGTCCTTGTGTGGATGAACTCAAAGACATGGTTAGCTGAAACACACAGTACGTTGTTAAATAAAAATTCAGTTACTATGAACTAAATTACTGAAAATTATTCTGTATTATGCTATTTAACAACAAAATACTCATCAGAGAAGGTGTTTCCTACAACAGAAAGAGTAAAAAAATCATCTCATTCAGTTATTATAGCACCAAGAACTCCAAAGAGATTTCAGGAGGGCATGAGACAAACAGCTGGAAAGAACCTGAGATCTGCCTCCTTAATGCACACATATGCATGTTTGTAATTTTACTAAGTTATCCCACTCACTCAATTCCTGCAGAAATATATTTTTTTCTATTCTTAGGATCAGGGACTAAAAGGGACTAAATGCTGCCAAATAGTGTTTACTTGGAGGAGCAATCCCTTTAGTCTTCAGCATGACTACCAACAATGAATTACATGTCTACAGGATAGAAATCTATAAGAAAAAAGTTAATTGTATAAATTTAGAGCTCTATCCTGAAACTTATTATGTGTGGGCCAACCAAACACCCTGAACGAAATCCCTCCTGGTCAGAACTTTGTGAGATAGAAGAAATCTTCCAAGAGCAAAGCTTGAGGCTGAAAAATTAGAAGAGCTAGAACAGGGTTTTGGTGCTCCCTGTACCCAATAGCAAGTGCTGACCCAGTCTAGATTTGTTCTGCAAGTTTCTCTTTATTTAGTACCATTGATGGATTTTTTCCAGGCTTTCTTCCACACTGGTGTTGTCTCACCCTCTGCAGCTGGTGCAGAATTTTCACCATGTACTCTGAACGATGCATCAGAACCATGACCATGTGCCCACAGCCAGTGCAGACAGAATTAGTGCTCTGTGAGCTCAGGCTCAGAGTCACTCCAGGCTTTAGTAAAACCCTTCTGACAGATCACTCAGGGTCCTCTCTGATCTTCAAAGCAGGCCCCAGTCAGCAGCCTGCACAGCCTGCAGTAGTTACAAACTGCCTTTTGCACTTTGTGCTGCATCACTGGAAATGAAAAAAAGTCATTCTCAGTATTTACTTTCAGCTAATTTAGGTTTACTTTTTCATGTCAGGGACTGCACTAATGAAATGATGTCACAAAACAGTCATGTTTAACAAAAACAAACAAACAATAATTCCTGAGATGTGATCCAAAATTAAGTGTTTAAATAAAATCAAGTGTAATTTAATTGAAAAATAATAAACCCAAAAAAGTCAGCTAACTTTCCAAAAAAATTAAAATTAATGCCAGAAAAATTATTATTGTCTGGTAAAATTATATACTCATGTATGCTCTGATACCTTCCCCTCCCCTTCTGACAAAGTCTAACTTCTGAAAGGTCAGGGGCGTCCATTCAAATAAACACAAAATCTAACGTGCACACAAAATTTACAGTGCAATTTGCTTTCAAATCTCTCTGAGATAAAGCAAATATACATTACATCTCAGACCAAGCCAAACTATTATCAAGTTTCCTCAAGCAGCAGAGAGGGCGAGAGGCCCTGGAATTGGACATGCATTCCCAGCCTGCAAACCGATTCTTTTCAGTGCATAAAGCCTTACGCTCTGTGGTGCTCAACGCTGACACCCCGAAGCACTTTTGTTACTGATACTGACACGGCATCTGCTGTGGCCTCACCATAAGAGCTGTGCCCAAGTTCTGTTCATACAGTACTCTTTGCAGAAAATGACAGCAACAGAAGTCACACAACTTGTAAAGACACTAATCTCACTTCAGACATACTTTTAAGACTGTAAATAACTCCATCTACACGTGATCTCCAAACCCACACTCGAACTGCAACTCCGGGGCAACTCCGAGTCCCGGTCCGGACACCTCGGGGGTTGTGTGAAGCCCTGGGGGGTGTGTGGGGTGCCATGAGCTCCCCACCGCCGTGCCCTGCGCCCGCTGCCCCCCGATGTGAGCGCAGCGGTCACAGCACCGCGGGCTGAGGGCAGTGGAGGGCACCGACCTCGGGGCCGGGATCTCTCACGGGAATAACAAAGCGCTCCCGCCGTTCGGGCACATCTGAGCGGCCCTTGTCCCCAGGCCCCGTGGGCGCAGAGCCGCTTCCCCCGCGGGCTGCCAGAGCCCGCCCGCGCACAGCGCGGCCCCGCAGCCCCTCAGCGCTGCCTCCTCCCTTCCCCCCGCGCCGCCCCGCTCCTCTCCTCGTCCCCTGCCCCGCTCCAGTCCTTCCTCACCCGGCTTCGCTCCTCCGCGGCCCTCGCAGGCCCCGGAACGAAAGTGCCGAGCTCAGCCTCGGCGGGAGGCGGGGAGCGGAAGCAGCCCGGGGGTGAGCGCGGCAGCTGCCTCTGTACCGGGGATTTGTGTTTGTTCGGAGCCTCCCTCCACCCCAGAGTGGGATTTTTCCAACATGTTGTGTCGCAAAAACCTGACCAGAAACCACACACACAGTTACTGGGGAGCGGGGACAAAGCCGCCCTTCCCAGCTGGGTCCGTGCCAGGTGTTTCCCGCCCTGTGACATGTGCCCAGCGCTGCCTCCACCGTGAGGCGGCACCGCCTGGGAGAGCCTGGAAACCGCTGGGACGGGAGGATGCGGCTTTGTGTCACTCCCTTGGGAACTCCTGGAAAGCTGGATTAGTTGGATTTTTGTTTTACCTGTATTTCCCCCCCCCACCTAGTAGCATATTTATAGCATACCGGGTGCTGGAAGGATTGTGCTGCTGCATTCCTTCTTGCTTGTTCTGCATCTCTCCCTCCAAAGAGGATAGGAGATCTTCTCTGTGGAATTCCTTGGCCTGGTTGAGGATGCTGCCCCACAGTAGCATTTACCCAATATTCAGTCTTTAGTAACTGCATTTTTAGGCTGAAGTGACTAAACTAAAACAGTAATTTTGGTATAGAGAATATTTCAGCGAAATGAAGTCTGTGATGTATTAGTTGCAGTAGCTTTAGGGGGAAAAGTTGACATTATAGGCAGATTTTATGCCAAACTTTGATCTCAGTTACACCCCAAAAACCTCACTGACTTCAGTGGTATTACATTCAGTGACAGAGAATGCCTACCAGCACCCTGTTGTTACTTATTTTGTTTTGACTTGATCAGTTCTTCATGCTGGCAGCATGTTGTACCTTTCACTAGTAGGGAAAACCAGCTACATTTCACCATCCATATTTTTTATCACCTTACGCTGAGAGAATACCTTGTGATGTGTAGTAGTTAATTATGCCAAAAGATTTCAGTATAAAATCTAATTTTTTCTTTAAAAGGTATATTTCCAAGAAGAGCAACCTGACATAAAAATGGAAACATTTCGATTAGGAATACTGTAAAAACAAAATATTAATTTGTTTTAATTTCTAATTGGTATTACTACCTTTTTAACCTGAAGTTACAGAATCACAGAATGAACATATGAGTATTAATAGTCTCCTTACATTCAATAGCATTTCATTGATTTTTTTTTTAAGAAATAATTTGTCTTGCCGCCCTGCTATTAAGATAGAACATGTTGATGCCTTTCAGCTCTACCAGAGGGCTTAAAAACACATGGATTACTCTGTATTAACACTTACTAAGTTATTTCAGGAAAGTGATCAATTTGATGATTAACTTCAAAAAACTACCTTTGGTTTCAACAACTTGCTCAAATATTTAAGCTGCTTGTTTGAATCCTGTGCTAGATCAAGGAACAGACTTTCCTCCTGTGCTTCCAAAGCTGTGCTCAACAGATGGAAGGCATTACTGGCCCTTCTGAGAACTTAAATTGCACATGATTTTATTTGTCTCTTTAGAAACATAATGACCCTTTTTTCTTGAGTTATCTCCTTGTCTAACTAAAATGTTATATAGTCTTTTTAATTACTCTGTGTCTGCTCTAATGGGCCTCCCTGGCCTATTTCAGTTATTCTGTCTCTTGGAGATGATGTAATCCCCTCTGAATGCAGTACATGGGACAGGAGGAAATCACAGTCTCCTTACAGTGATGCCAAAATTAGAGATTCTTAGATGTAAAATGCATTTACACTCCTATTACAATTCCTTATGCAAAATAGAGTTCACAGATCACTTAATCTTTGCATTTGTGTAATTTTCAGAAATAACTGGTTTTGCAATGGACTGACTGCAGATGGAATGGCTGAGTTGTATCTCTCTTGATGAGCCTTACTCTTTGATGGGTAAGCTACACAAAGATTATTCCTTCAGTGTCATATGTGAGTGTGTGTGTGAACATGTTCCACTGCACATCAGTCCACTCTCAGATTTGAGGCAGAGAATAAACCCATGTTACTGCCCTAGAGAATTGTGCTGAAAAAGTATTTTCATTACAGTGGCCCAGCTTATCTAGAGGAACATCCTTGAAAAGAGTACCTGAAAGACATTGGGCCAAATGAGTGTTTACAGCTTTCCCTCAGGTTGCAAGTGTCAAGTTCATAATTTAAAAAAGTCTAATAAGGCAAAGTCCCAGTTTTGCCTGTGGTTTAGGAACATTTTGCTTCAGGTCTAAACAAAGTGCAGGCAAAAGTCCGTGCAAACCAGTTCTCCACAGGTCTTGGTGTTGTGAAGAAAGGATGAGTTATATAGAAAGATCAAAATGGTGACTTTTAACCTTCCAGTCATTCCAGTGATGCAGCAGGACTGTATGCAGACACATTTAGATATAGATCCAGATATATGTAAAGTCTTTGCCTGATTAGAGCTTTTAAACAATAAAATTATCAATCCAGCCTCTATTTCTACCTGAACATTACTGATTTTTTAAAGACATTGTTACCGAGCAAAACACTGCAGAGGAAATTCTGACTCAGACAAATGAGATGGGGAAAGCACAGGAGTGTTACATATTTTTAATTCTTTTTATGGATAAGACAAGAAAGATTAAATTTTCACCTTTTTTTAACTTGGATCCAGAAATGGGATTACACCTATCTCTGTATGTTTGTTGGGGGAGAAAAAAAAAACAACTCGAAAAAGTCTTTTTTATTTCTTTATATCCCCAAAGGTATCTGTAGTCACCTGAAGTATCTTTAGACCATTGCTTGTTATATGAAGTACATTCACAGTTCATAGTATGAATTAGCTAAAATATTGTTTGTATCATTGTGTGACATATCATTAATTATGGTTTGAGTATTTAAACATTTTTCAGGTTGCCAAATATATTGCTGGGAAGTCAAATGTTAGAAATATACAAGTGATTTTTTTTTTTACCTTACATGTAAAAAGATACATAGCATTCTCTCTTGTGAATATAGTTGGACTTGGAAGTCAAAGAAATATCTCTGACACCAAACTAAGTCAATTTTTCTAAGACTACGTGAATTCAGATATATTGGGTGATGGAAATTCTAAATACTGTGTAAATATGATGACTGACTTAGCCACAAAAATTGTAAATAAGAGTTTAGAGTATTATTGCAACCCTAACCTCTCTAGTTTTCTCTTTTACTCACTTCAGTGCGAGTTAGGCATGGCTTTAACTACTTTAGTTACTTCCCTAGCAGAGAAGTGAGAAGTCATAGTCTGAAATCCTGACTTTTGACCCATTTTGCATATAGTTGTTATTATTAATAAAAATAATTTCTTGAGCATTAACCTATCATTAAATAGTATTGTACTGATTGGATTTCACAATCTATTTTAAAATAGTTCCTAACTGATAAGACTGAACAATATTATAAATATTCTGAGTGAATTTTGACTGCTTCACATTTATAAATGAAGGAAACCTAATTCCTGTCATTTGTCCAAGTCAAAATACTGTCAAGCTGATAAAAACAAGTTGTGCAGAGTGAAGGAGAGATTTAAAATTCAGGTTCTTGAGCAACCTTCATAAAGTCTGTGTCTAAAGAGTGGCTTGTTCATAGCACTTGCAACTAAATATGTGCACAAATGCAAGATTTTTGAGAAAAGTGTTAAAAACACACAGAGAAGCATGTTGGTTGAAGTTGACAATGTACAAAAGTAATCACCAGTCCTGCAGCATATAAAAGGTTGTTTTTTGTTTTTTGTTTTTTTACAGAAAGCCTGATGTCTTGGCACCCAAAGAATGGCTGGAGATCTTACTACTTGCACTGGATCAAAATTTTATAGGAGTTTATAATCTACAGCTATTCCTGTTAGAGGTATTTATAATACACTGCCAGAAGCTGATGCTGCTTTCTGAAATGCCAATGCCTTTAGAGGACTGATTAAAAATTCTTGTTTATTTGTGCTTAAATACATGCAAATATACCCAGATAAGCAAGATGCAAGAAATATTGAAATCTTGTTAGCACTTCTTGACACAGTTCTGGCACAGCTGAGACTCAGTGCTTGCCTCCTAAAGTAGAAGGAAAGGTTAGTCCAGTGACTTCCTCTGCTTTGTCATTGTGGTTATGTACAATATTTTTGTTCTTACATATTTTTTAATTATGTAGTAAATTTAATACAACAAGTGTGACTTGATGCCCTACTAATTTTGTGTACCTTCATTTTTGTGTTTTAAACTTCAGATGTTTCAACTTTTAGTCCTAGATTTATGGAAAATTAAAAAAAACCCCCACAAACAAAAACCAATAAAAGCTTGAGAGACTTGCAGATACCTGACATATGGACATCAGTCCCTGTATTTCAAGAACCTAATGTTGAAATACCCAAAGAAGCTCTTTTGCTCTTTTCAGTAAAAGCCAAGCATTTCCCCTGCAGGTTTTTTCCCTTCAGTATTTCTGCGAACTGAAAGAAGTTCCTCTGTGCTTGTGGATTGTGTTTCAAATTAAAATCCTCATACCTTTTACCTCTGTCTAGTTTTGATTTGCTTTGTGGCTTTAGGATTTTTTAAATCCCTTCATTCAGATATTTTTTGTTGTTTTGACAGAAAATCGTTCTCAAAGTTTGGAGATGTTTCTTTCTCTCAGAATAATCTATTGCAGTGTTTCAGGGTTCTTCTGATCATGGTTTCTCCTAAAGCTTAATATATAAAATAAATTCAAGTATTCTTAGATCTGTTATTATCAAATAAGCTGCATATTCCCCAAGTACAAAAGTGATTTAGTAATGAAGCTCAACTGCTGTAGATCCAAGATTAACTTTTCATGTGACTTTAAAGAGCTGTAGTGGAACATATGAAGAACTAATTTAATGAGCAGGTTTATATCATGAAACTTAAAACAAACTTTTAGATGAAATTGACTGTTTATTTTACTTTGCTTACTGTCTGTAATGGTGCTAAAATTTATAAAAGGTATGAGTTTGGAATATTTAGGTTAAGAGAATAAATCAAAAGTGTATGGGTTCTGTTACCTCAGGTGATCACTATGTTCTTTATTAAGAAGAGACGGAAAATATTCCTGTGGCAGGACACTGGGATTATGTCCACTGGCTTTGATTCAGCACATCACTTGGATTCTGTCTTAATTGTTGGCTGATAAACTTAACAGATGCTTCAAATAATGTGTGTTTTTAGTGCTATTCTGAATCAGGAACTACTGCAATATACAAAAAAAAAAAATAAACGTTTAGAGGAACAATATATTGGAGTAAGAGACGGAATTAATTTACAAATATGTGTTTCAGTGCTATTCCTTTGTGTTATCAAAGCCTTGCCTTACAGGGTACATAAACATGAGCTTTAATAATGCTGTGCATTATTAAATAATCACTATACAGTGCACAGCTACATCTGAATTTGTGCTGAGACTTTTTTCCTGATTTTTTTCACCCTTTGAAGCCTGACCAAGACCCCTTCTTCCAGAGAACTGCAAGATTTTTGTGGCACATTTTCTGCTTGTTCCTGGGGATGCTAAAGATGCTTTTTCTCAGGTAAGAGTACAAGTAACATTTTCAGTGGTATGCGGGTAGATGCTGCATTTCAGCTCATAAAATGTTAACATGACACATGAGCCAACTTGCATCCAGACTGGCAGCTTTTGGCTGCAGAAGAGAGCTGGAAGAACATGCATGTAAGAACCAGAGAGAGCAATCATGGGCAGTCAGTAAAGGGATTTTTTTTTTGGCTTATAGGATGTGTGAATAGTAAAATTAAATTATAATATTGAATTAGATTATTTTAAGAAATTACTTGATTTTCATGAAATATAATATTTAGTTAAATATTAAAAAATATTACTTGTTCTGCATCCTAATTTTAACCCTAAGGACTTGTTGAAACTGTGTAATTAGTTGAAATCAGTATCCTCCAGTTCAGGCATAACTGGGAACTTTGGCTTTTGTGTTGGTAAAGTAAGTTTTCAAGAAGTGAATTCTCCTATTGTTTGTACAGTTGCCTAATGTCTCACACAAATATCAAAAGGTTCTACTTTTTTTTCTTTGGTAGAAGGTCTTTGCAACTGCAACAGTTCACTTGAATATTTTTACATTAAGTAAAAAAATTGTAGTATGAAATCCCTTTTGTAGACTTTTTAGATAGAGACTTATTTTGGCAGGTATATCCTGATTGCTTGTTGCAAGTCATTTTTGATACTTTCTGTGAAGTATTTCCTGAATCTATTAAAAGTTTTGATGACGATTTTAAGGAGGCATTGGCAGACTTAGTTTTTCAGTGGGTATCAGGTACTAGTAGGTTTTTTTTCTTCTACCAGGTCTGCATTTCAGTGAGAATCTGTTGCTTTTCCCCCTAGTAATTGTGTGCATATATACACACAGAGAAAGTTCAGTACTGGCAATAGTACTGTCAAAGCTGGATTTCTCTGCTCAGTTATAATGATGATTATGATTTCTTAGTGGCCCTGAAAGTGTCTCTCTATAAAAAATGGCCACTTTTTATAAATATTCTTACAGGATTCAGACTGTACCTGTCCTAGAAATTTCTATTGGAAGTAGTATTATATTGCCATTAAAGGAAGTAGTATTATATTACCATTAAATATCTGCATGTTTTGACAGTAAAAGTTTATGATTTTTAGATTGCATATGTCATTTGATATCCATTCCAAAACTTAGATTTAGAGCAGATTTCTATCTTTACTGCTCATTTATTTAGATTTCATGACAATGTGGATTTCATTATCTTGTATGTTGAAGCTGATTGACAAATGCAATAGAAATATGTTTTTGAAGTAGATATAAAATACAGAAATATTTTTCTCAAAACCTTTCTCTCTGTCAGTCACTGTTTGTTGGGCAGAATTTTCTTTTTAGTTACAGACAGAGAAAATTGTATGTAGAAAAAGATCACCCTGAAAATTTAATTTAGAGAAGTTTTACATACATCAAAGTTATATGTGCTCCAAACTCCTAATGGGTCTTTAACTTGGAAGAGCTGGGTAAACCCACAGTATTCTCTGTAATGTGTAACCACTATAAATAGATAATGGATAGATTTAACTGAAATTTAGTCAGACCAGAAAAAAATCCCAAGACTGGGAGACCACTGCTATGGCAGAAATTCTGTATCTGCATGAGACTTATGGTGTGGGAGCTGTGTGAAATTCTAGGGGAATGAATACTGAAAACCACAGAATAAAGTCAATTAAGTGTTGCTGTGAGAATAATTCACAACCTCAACAAAACCTATGCAAAAGTATTGAATTACCAGAATTGGAACAACCACAAACTAAGGATATTCAGCCATGTGCAAAAACAAGGAGAAGCAGAAGGGAGATAGCAAAAACTGTTCTGGTTAACTTTAACTATATGAATATAATTATTGCAGTTAACAGGCTTGGATTCCATGCCTGAAAGTTGACCGTGGGCATAAAAATTTGCCCGTTGGAGACAGGAAATAAATAAATTTTAATTTCATTTGGGAATATTCATAGGGTGATTTTCAAAATTAACGTAAACATTTTTCTAAATTAAGTTTTTTCTTTTCAGATCTAAAACCAAGGAAATGGATGTGGAAGAAATGGAATCTCAGAAGCTTTAAGGCTGCCACAGTAAGTCATACAGTAAAGATGCTACTGCTAACACACAAGCTGCTGCATCTGCCAGTTCTGCAGCAGCCAGTGAGTCTTGTAAATATTTTTAAACACATATTGCACGTGATCGTACATTTTTGGAATACAACGTAGAGTACGTTGCAAAATCTTAATTGTCTACAGAAATTATCAGTAATATTTTCAGGGTGCAAAATCAAAATGTTAAAGCAATTAAAAATGAATTGTGAATTTTGGTCAACTCTAAGCGTATGTCCTGCCAATATACTGATACTTCCATTTGATTAAACTGTAAACACTATTACAAAGCATTTAAAGGAGCTGCTCATCTTCCATCTAGTAAAATCTGATTTTTTGATTTGTCAGTTTTCTAATACTAATGACAGATAATCATTTTTCTACTCCTTTCTCTGGTGTCTGGTTCCTATTTTCAGTATATTTTGCATTCCAGCCTCTAACATTTACCCCTTTGTCTTCACTGTCCTGACGGGATCAGACCTTGCCTTTTATTGTTTCATAGTAACCTACTGTTCTTCCTCATGGCTACTATTTGAACTTCTTTTTTCAAGCTTCTTTTGCTCATGTTGCTTCTAACTTGCTCCCTTTCTGAATGTTATCCAGCATTTTGTTTCTCCAGGGTAGCCAGTTTCTTCTCTCTTCCCCCTCCTTGAAATGACTGTTTTCCTTCAATCATCTACAGCCATAATTTTATGCTTCCAATCTTCTCTTACTCCTTTTCATCCTCCTTCACCAACCATAACCATAATTTTTCCCACTCTTGCCTTTTCCCCACTCATTGTTTTGTTTGGTTTTTTTTTCATGTGCTCATATGCTTTTTCTGGTTTTAGATAATCCCCTGTTGTCAAGGTAGGAAAACCTAATTTTTGTTGCAAAACAATTTAGAGGGAAACATCTGAGTGAAAACTCATAAATGTGCCTTCCCACTCGCCAACCCTTGCCATTTTCAGTGGTGTCACTCTCAGTGATTTTCTCAGTGGATTCAGTGGATTTTCTCTATAGTTATGTTCAGTGTTTAGGAAAAGATAAGAGTATTGTCTCTTGTGTCTGTTAATGCTAAGGAGAGAAGTTTTGGAACGTGGTGTACTCAGAGAACCCTGAATGAATTAACTACTGCAGACGTGTCAGAGGAAGGGAAGTGTTCTGTCCTGTGCCATGACTCCCCAAAAGCTTTCTCTTTACAAGGACAATTAATGTGGTTTCTTTAAAATTGAAAGCCAGCGTTGCTCTCAAGTTATGGTCTTGAAAGGAAATTCTTGTTTACAGGATCCATTTTTTGTGTGTTGCTCACTTTGCAGTACATTTTTTAGAAACAGAAATGTATACATCTTTTTGAACAGGAGAACACTTGAGTGTTTTTTAAACCCCAAAGCCTAAACCCAGTGGAAACATTTGTGTGATTTTTATCCATTCCAATGATTTTGTTCTGATATAATCATATTTACTTTTAGACCTTGGTCATTGTATAACTTTATTAGTATATGAAAACAAGAATATGAAACTGAGTCAAAAGTGATTATTCTTGAAACAGCTTCAATAAATCATGTCAGCTATTGATTTTAATAACCCTTCAAACCTTAGGGAGTCTCTTTAATGACAGTAATTTTGAAGTCACTGAAGCTGTTTTTTCTTCATGTTTCTTGCCAAGATATAATGACTTGTTTTTTCCTGTGACAATAAAATAAAAGGAAGAAGCCTCACTCTTTTAGCCCTCCCTGTTAATACTTTGTTCAGTGATCTACCTTATTGCTTTAGGCTTTCACGGTGTTCACAGTTTTGATCAATAATCACTTATTTTCTTGTATGACCATTGGGAAGTCAGTTACTTGTCCAGATCCAGTTTGATGTCTAGTTTTTTATGAAATCCATAGGAATAGAGTGCATAGGCAGGTTGGCTGTCATAGTAATGTGTCTTACACAAGAATTGAGTGTCCATGGTTTTCAGATGTTCCCTTTCTTCTACAGGTCTCACCTTTTCCTGTGCTGTGCTATAATATCACAGCAGACATAATCAAACTGCCAACCCTGTTTGCCACCTTGAACAGAGATAACAACCTAACTGGGACAGTGTGGTGTCCTTTGTAGCGACAGAAGTCACTGTGAGTGTGGGTAGAAACAGCTTCAGCTCCTCTGCTGTCCTGCTGTGATTACTCAGGTAATTTAAAGCCACTGTGGGTCTGTGTTTGATGTTTTAGCAGCGTGTACCAGGCTCGAACTTGTTTTTCTCGCTTAGCAACTGGGACATTGAAAATGGCTTGCTTAAAGTGATATAAGAAATTTGTGGCAGAGCCAGGTTTCAAAGACCAGTAGATGAGCCCTGAAGACTCAGCAGTCACTAGATTCCTGTCCATCCAAACTGGTGCTGTCCAAGGTAATAGTGAGTTGTGTTTATGCTTAGACAGCCAATTGTAATTGTGAACGGAATTGGTCCTGAATTCTAATTAAAATTATACAATGTAACATTATAAAAAACATTTCTAGTGGTATTAAATATATTACTGGATTAGTTGGAAGAATAGGGAAGTCATTCTTCTGTTCTACTCAGAACTGGTGACACCACACCTGGAGTGTTCAGTTTTGGACTCCTTAGTTACAGGAGGGACATGGACATGCTGGAGAGAGTCCAGTGCAGGCTCACAAAGATGATTAAGGGACTGATGCATCTCCCCCATGAGTAGTCTGGGAGTGGTGGGACTATTTAGCCTGGAGAAGAGAAGGCTCAGGGGAAAACTTATCAATGTAATAAATACCTGAAGGGAGGGTGCAAGAGAGAACTAAGCCAGGCTCTTTCCAGTGTTTCCCAGTGACAGGACAAGAGGCAATGGGCACTGGCTAAAAGAACATCTTTTTTCCTGTGAGAGTAACCAAGCACTGACACAGGTTGTGCAAAGGGGTTGTAGGGTCTCTCTCTTTGCAGATATTTAAAAAATGTCTGGATGTGGTCTTGGCTCCAGGTGGCTCTACTTGAGCAGAGGGGTTGAACCAGGTAACCTCCAGAGGTCCCTTCCAATGTCAACCAGTCTGTGATTCTGTGAATAAAGTGAGACAGAAATTCTTTCAAATAAAGGTGGGAGAATGAAACAACTGTGGTTGGGGTTCTTCCCATAGGAAGAGGGATATAGGCTGGAAGTAATGCCTTTGCTTCTGTATAAAAACAACAATGTGGAAACAAGACATTACATAAGGACTTGCAGGAGCTGTTCAGGGAACATCACACCATGCCTGTGTCAGTCCATTGATGGCATGTGGTCACAAATCTGAGATGCAAACCACTGCAGACTGGTCTGTAGAGTGAGCTGTTTTCAGCGTCTTCTCTGCAGAGGTAGAAAAGATATTTTTGTGTTTTAGTCTTGCACTATTCTGAACACCCAAGTGACACAAATATTTCCTAATTTTACACACTTTGTTAGCTCCAGAAAGGTTAGTCTGCAGAGGACTGTGCCCTTAAAACTGACCAACCTAACTCCTCAAAGATGTGGAAGCTGTTGATATATGTAAAGTGAACTTGTAAGGAGTTTCACAAAGCTATCTATCTGGTTACTGGGTAAGGCAGATACCTACCCTCCTCCTATAGCTGAGTACATTAGATATGTACTTTCTATTGAAATACTTTGAATTTCAGCAGCTTCCTTAACCTGACCTGTCAAGTTCTCAGTAGGTACCATCAGCCAACCCTTGGGTACCTGCTGTTGCCAGGATCTGGAACACCCTGAATAAAGCTCAGTGTTCAGGTCTTTACCCATCTTCACTAAAACAGAGTTTGAGAAGTGATTGTAAAAGTGAGGATTCTTCTTTGATATTGGACTTCAGCTGGAATACAGTGTAACCTTTGTGTGACAAGTTTATGCATCTTCATTCTAACTCCTCTGCTTTTCTGCTTAGCACTGGAGGTAAATAGTTATTCTCATGAGGAAGTCCTTTCATCTGAATTGAGTAATTTTTTTCCCCTTTGTGTCAAGAGACATCCTTTTGAAGTGCCAGGCCCCTAAATAAAAGAGTTTCCTTAATGAAACAACGAACTTTGGTAAGCTAGGATCTACCTTCCAAACAGAATTGAAGGAAATCTCCTGTTTTAGGTCTGGAATGTAAGCAGTTATGGAATTTCAGTGTCTGGAATGCTTGAGATTTACAAGCCAGCTTTCCTCAGCCAGGTATTTATTGTGAAGTTATTTACAGAGCTCAAGACTTAACACTTGGTAGCTTTAATAGTGTTAACCCCCCCTCACCCCCTCTAATATTTATAAGTAAATTCTGCAATTTTATTTTATGTAAGACTATGAATTTCAATGTATGGTGTTAAAAAGCTTTTTTAATAATTTTGCTGTGGGGATATTATTAAAGCTAGTAGAAATATCTTGTTAAAAACTCTATGGAACTCCTTGAATATTTTCCCATCTGAGTTTCTGTTTTAAATACAGTCCTAATTCTCAGCATTATTCCACTAACAGCAGAAACAATTTAGCTTTGTTTCTGCTAACAAATTCACTGTCTCCACTGTTTTAAGTAAACATATGATTTAAATAGCTATTACCTTTTAAAAATCATCCAATGATATAAACAGTTGAATTTTCTTTTTTTTTTTGCTATTAAGTGTTAGTTTAAAAAAAGTACATTATTATTTCTAAGAGTGGATCTCAACTCTGATGATGGCTAATTTGGGGAAAATCATCTAAGCTGTCATTTTTATTTTCTACATTTCATATGTTATGAAATTACTATGGTTTTTGAAAAGTTAATAGTGAGGAGATAGATATCCTAGGCTTGTTTATTGAGACTTAGAAATATTTAGATTACTCAGATACTGGTCATTGAGTGCAATGAAATACTGTGGTTCTCATTACTTTATTGATTTAATATTAACTTACATTTTGCTTCAGCTTATTCAAAGAGAATATACATGTTTTCTTCAAAAAGTAATTTCAAACACAGACAAGTGTATTTTAATAATTAATGGATCATGTAGTAATCTGATTATTACAGATGCTGTGCAGAGCAGTGTTTTAAAGTACTTGCAACAGAACTAAAAGTGAGACCATGTTGTACCATATCAGGTGTTCTAAAAAGTCATGGAAATTGTCCAATTGTCTTTTTTTATTGTGTATTTACACTGTTTTGCATACCTTTAATGACACACAAGCGATGAGACAGATGTGTACTTATCCCCCTAAAGTGGAAAATGTGTTTGGTGTAGTTGTTTCAAGAAGAATAACTTTCCTATGGAATCTAGACTTATTCAGGTTGGCAAAGAGCTGCAGGTCTCTTGTCCAATCTCCTGCTCAAAGTAGGGCCCACATTGATTGTGTGGGGCTTTGTCCAGTCAGACCTGGAAAACCTTCAAGAATGGATATCTGGCAGCCTTCTGTGAGATTCCTCAGATGAGATTTGCTCACTGCTGTGTCCCAGAGTGTTTATCAGCACTAATGCAAAAGATAAGTAATTAAGTAGAACCTTGCTGATTAAATTTAAAGAGCCTGTGTAATGGAGCAGTTCCCATGAAATGGGAGTGGCTGGTGTAGGTGCTGCGTAACCCTCAGAGCTTATATTTCACTCCTAAAGCCCAGTCTGTGCACACTGTGTAGTGTTGGTGGCAAACAAAGAAAAAAGCTGCATGAAAGCCAATGCCTCTGAAGGAAAAGCAAGGAAATTACAATTGAGTTCAGCTTTTATAACCATTTTGTTTCGGTTTTCTTGAACCTTTAGTATTATAAAGGTTAGTAATGAACCATATCTAGACAGAAATATCTCTTTCTTTTCATACAAACATGTTTTCCTCCCACATGGGATATTGTATTTTGATGTTAACATTAAACTGTGATGTAATTGATGTGATAGGCTTTTGTGAGGATTTTTGACATCTGCTTGAATTCTTATTAAATCCTAATAGATTCTTTTTATTATCCTTGTGTTTTAATAGTTCACTGCTGTAGATCATCAGTTTACATTTTCTGATTATTATTTCCTAGTTTTAGCACTGAACTTTTTTTTTTTTCTTGAATTAAAAATAAGTGTTTCAGAAGAGATTTTCTGAGATAAAGCTACATTGAAAATTGTTCACTTTTTAGATCATATGACTGTGATACTGAAGAATTGCATCATTTGCAGTCAGGTGTCTTTCTGTGAACAGTTCCCTCACAGGACACATTTCAGTTATGACAGCTGTAAAACATAAAGCAGCCTTGGCTTACCTGGTAATGATGGTAACATAGGGATTCATTATAGAAAGCAGTCAGCAGTAAAGGCTAATTACAGCTGGGGCTCAGGAATTTTATGACTGTGTTTCTATATCCTTGAATTACATAATCAAAAGAGCTTGTCTACATCTGGTTTTAATTTTAAGGGTTTTTTACATATATGTTCACATATTAACATGCACTTACATTTTAATTCAAACTTCAGTAGAGCTTTTAAGCACAATCTTAATGAGATGTTATTTTCATTTTTATTTCAAAGTTTCAACTAACCTAGTTTAAGTATAAAAACTTCTGCTGGTGTGTTAATGTTGATCATGAGTGTGAACTTGGTTTCATGTTTATATATTCACAGAAAGCAGTACAGACAGTTATCAGCAATAAAAGCTTTTCATTGTACAGTCTGTTGTGATCATGGAACATGTGATAGATAAACCAGCAAGGGCACAGGGAAGGTTTACTGATACAGCTGTACTGACACATTTTCCTGCATGGGTCTCTTTATATCTTCTTTGATTTTTGACTTGCTAATATCATAATCAATTTTCAAATTACACTATTTGTTAAACAAGTATTTTTTAAGAAAAAGAAATATTTGTTAAAGTGAATTTTTGCTGTTTTCTGTGAGTTTGCTGTTTTCTTTAAAAAGAAAGTGTTTGCTATAGGAAAAAGTGGTAGACTCTAAACACTTGTAATACAGCATAGGGCATTTAAGACCATTATTAATTAACTTGACTGTATCCCAGTCATCTGGCAGCTGCTTCAGCTAATTTTTTGATGATCTTTATCTAAGTGCAATTATCACACTACCAAGAAAACATGTGGGGAAAACTGAGCAGAATGAAATGATATAATGCATTTGTCATGTGGGGCTTAGTTGAACACTTTCATAGCTGGAAAATTAAGATGTCTTTTCTTCAGCAGGTCACACTGATTTTAGCTGCAGTTTCAAACGGGTCATACAGGCTCGTGCATATTTCTGTATCTGAGAGTATTGCTTCGACCATCTGAGGGTTATTTCCATTACCTACTGGAACTGTAACCTTCTTTCACCTGGCATAACTCTGAGCCTTTAATCAGCAAGAGTATGTGGCAAAGATTTTTAAGATTTTTGCATTGTTTCTTTTGAGATGTCTATTGTGTGATTTGCTGCAGGCTGTCATTTTTGTCTGCCATCCAATGTATGTTGGCAGGAGGGTTGTGTACTAGTCTTTGTGTCTGGTCACAGAAAAAAATTCATGCATCTCAGCCAGACTATTTTGTTATTCCTTTAGAATTAAAAGCATATGAAACAGATGCAGCTTAATAAGTATCTTTTTTTATAAATAACATTTAAATAACTTAAAACAATAAAGTTCAAATACAACTTAAAATAAAGTTTAATGCTGTAACAACAGAAAAAGCATGTATAAGGATGGAAAAATAATATTGAAAGCTGTATGCCCTAACAGGAATTATACAAAAGATAGGATATGTTACATAAAAAACCTTAATATGTCTGAATTTTTGCTTCGTCGTTATATAAAATGTTAATTTGTGAAAAGTGAGATGAAGTACATTATTTATTCTTATTTTTATTTTACATACACTATTTGAAACATCTTTTAGAGCAGCATTAGGTATTTGTTTCATTAATAGATAGGAACATTTTGTGTTAGAGTAAACTTAATTTTTCCAAACTAACTCTTTTATCTGAATACAACAATAAACATTTACAAGATTATATTTTTTTTCTGGTCATATAGTTTATGTATAGGATATCAGTTTCTTGGGGGAAGTATTTAAAATACTGCTCAGCCTCCACATTTTCTATTGACTTGATAATCTGACAACTCATTCCAGCAGCCTTAAAGTCTGACATATTTTACACAACATTATCATCTGCTTATTATTATTATAGCAGCCATATTTAAGAAGCAGATAGGTTTTTTAAATAAAATATTATCAGATAATCAAGTAATGACTTATTCTTCAGGGTAAATTAATTTAAGAAACTACCCAGTTACAATGACTAAGATAAGGATTGTACAACTCTTTAGAACTTTTTACAACTTTTAGTTACTAAATCTGGTTTTGTGTATATTTTCAAATCTTTTTCATGTAGTCTCTTAAAAATAAACATAAATGCGCAAGTCCAGCTTGTTCAGTTTCTCAGTAGTATTCCAGCCTCTCTTGATATCTTGTCAAATAGTCTTCTTAAAATTAATCTTCCTGCTGGAACTAGTTCTTTATAGATCATCTGTGATTAGGATATTGCCAGAGGAAGAAAGTGGGATGCTCTGTGTTCTTTCTTTGTTTTTTTACCTTTCATTGGGACCCCTTTGTGGTTTAGTGTAACAAACATCTCCTTTCCTTTGTGTGTCCATTTTGCAGAAGCATATGTGTTATAGTGGTTTTCTTCAATCAGTTCTATGAAGTTGCAGTCCTCGTTGCAGACTTTCTGTTGAGAGTAAATCATAAAATAGAGTAAGATAAGTACAAGTGATTTTAAATACTTAGGGAAGATGGCAGATGCATTATAACCCCCGTGTATTATCAATATTTTAATAAATAAATTTGACTTCTGAAATCTGAATGTTGACTATTTTGAAGAAGTATATAAGCTCTAATCATTGAATTAATTAAGTGGGTGTAAAATCTAGTGTGGCATGTATGAGATAAGTACAGGATACATTTTACTTCGTTAGGAATCTGTTTTATAAAAAACCATAAGGATGCTACATCTAAAAATGTGTATCTTTAAGATTTTACAGGTGCACATAAGAGAAGTTTGCATCCATACCTTTCCATAGAGTCTTCCTGACTTGTTCATTGCCAGGAAGTATTCACTTTCCACTCCTTTGATTGCCACTATTCCAACAGCCACTGTTCGGATTTCTAGAATACCTGCAAAGGCACATGGCAAGGGCTGTAAAATGGTTGGTTGTTGTCCAGTCAGCCTAGAAGGTTTAGCTGAGCTAATATTCAGTAACATTTCCGTGCATATTGAAAATCTGCACCAATTGTTCTTGAAAAACAGGAGAATTTTGTGTATTCATGTGAAAAAAGGGCTAGACTTAAAAAAATCCCTGTATGTGATCATGTCTGCATAAAACCACTTAAAAAACCTGAATGGTGATAACTTTTAAGTATATTCTGAAGCTGTGATGTCAGTATAAAATTTTTCTATTTTCAAAGAATCAGTGTATCTTAGAATGTATCCGGCTCATGGTTTCATTTGGAGTATATACTCAGCTGTCAAGGTTCACAGAATTTGTGTAAAGCCTTTATTTTGAAGTCTTGTGTAGCAGTATCATCTCCTTGAAAGAGTTTAAACCTTAGAACTTGTGAGTGATAGAAAACAGACCACACAGTGTCTTAAATAAGATAAAGTATTTGCCTGACCTTTGTTGTGCTTTTATGACTGATTGGAGCTGTAAAGATACGTGTATTTGAAAATCATTAAAGGCTGCTCTAAGAACTTATTTATTCAAACCCAGAAAACATTTAGTGTTGTTTTCTAGAAACTATTTTATTTTCATCTCCCTGATATATATCTCTGTGGTCACTATGATACATTTAAGTTACCTGCAACAGAAAAAATATTCTTATGTTAGTAAAAAAGAAAAAAATTTAGCAGAGGCGGGAGGATGGTGCAAGTTATTAAGGAATACCCGGTTGTTTTCAAGCTTAAATATTATTCATGTTGTCTTAAGCGATAGTTTAGAGTTAGATATCTGAGTTTGAGCTGTTTCCTTCCACACTGAGTCACTGACAGAACTCTGCCACACTAACTGTCCTGTGACTTGTTCTCCAGAATGGGGCCTTTCAAAGGCAGCAACTCCAGGCAAATTCCAAAAGTGTGGAGGAGGCAAGTGAGCAAGAGGGAGACAGAGGCACGTGTTAGATTGTCACCTGAACGATGACTTTCCTCTTTAAAAAAAAAATTCATTTTTTTCCCTTCGAAGTTTGCATTGGCTTTTCACAGCCATGACACATGATAATAATTTTTCATTAATTATAGGGGTTTTTTTTTTGGAAGGCATTAAATATCTGTGATATTTTTCCTTTCCTGTAACTCTTTATATTGTGATGTCCTTTGCTTTCTTCTCTGTTCTGCTTTACTTTCCTCCTTGATATTACTCATGTATCAGTCCTAGTCTGTATTGTTGATTTTTATTTCCTATTTTCCTTACCAGATCAGTTACCTCTTCTCATGGTGTGTGCAATGCTGGGCATTCATCTTGGAGCACTTATACTTCTGTACTTCTCCATAATGCTAAGCCAGCTTTAAGTAAAGCATTTAGACTTCTTTGACAAGTTCCACCCTGCTGCAGGCCTAGGAACAATTCTTACAAAGGGCAATTTGTAACTGAAACTAACAAAAATTATATTAACTTTCATTTAAATTTCACTTTAGAAAAACCACAGTGAGGCTGAAAAACAGATGAACATCTGCATTTAGCCAAACAAAGAACATAACAGTGGAAGGGATCTCTGGGTCATCAAGTCCAGTGTTCTGCTAGCCTGGGAATTGCATCAGATAATTCTCTTTTCATAAACTTTGCCAATACTAAATTGGAGTTGTTATTTCTTTGCCCCCAGTGTTTCTGCCTAAGGCTGTTCCAGAGTTTGATTTATTTTAATGGCTACAGACTTCGTAGTAATTTGCAATCCACATTTTTTCAGCTTATATCCATTTGCTCTTTTGCCTGTGCTGGCCATTAACTTAAGGAGAGGGTTTTTTAGAAAAATCTATGTTTGAGTTTTCTATTTATACAGAATTTAAAAAAATGAAAGATTCAAAATGACTTTTTAAAACAATGGCCCCATGGTAATAGGAATGGGGATTTCTTTGAGTAAGCTGATGTTGGCTGGAGTTACAGTAGTAAGAAATCCTTCTACTTTTAAAAAGGAAATGCCAAAAAGTTTTGTCCAAGAAAATCTTATTATTGTTACAATTTTTACATTTTTTTTTTTAGATTTCTTTTTTCTGAAGTAGATGGTCATATTCATACTGACTTGCTGGAGTTATTTGATTTGGTTTGGGGTACTTCTTTTTCTACTTCATTCACATTTCTTCCTTTATGTACATAAACTATGGAAAGAGGCTTGATAAGGTTGACAAATCATACACTGAAAGCTTATTAGTTTATCAGTGTCATCATTGCAGTTGTATCCCATGTTTAAATTTAGTATCCAATATCAGAGGTCTCTCACAGACCAGGAAGAATGATTCTGAGTAATATTCGATATAATGCAGACAGATTTCAGTACTTGAACAGTTTTACAAGGTGCTTCTGAATATACAAATTCATAAGATGTCCAGCCTTTCCCTGCACACCTGTTATGCTCAGTATATTCTCAAAGCACAAGTTCTTTGATGAACTAGTTAATGGACTATTTAACACTTAAGAACAACATAATCTTTCTATGAAAACATCTAAACTACTTTTCTATTTTTTTAATTATCAGCTTGATGTATAAATACTTAACATAAACGTTGAGGTTAAAGAGACGTGGATAATGGCAATCACTGTCTCTTCCAATTATCATTTTAGAAACTATATTTAAGTAATAAAATGATCTTTTATATTGTATCATAATTATAGCACCAAAGCAGGAAATCACTAAAGAATATACCAAAGAACAAATCAGTAAAATAGAGAATGTAAGTTGTATTTTCCCCTCTTTGTTTCATTTCTTTTCAGTATTTCTATTAAGTCAAGATTTCACATTATATTCACTACATGACAGTGTAGTCATATTGGTATTTGTTTATTTTATATGGTCTTTGTACTCAGTCACTAAAAGAGAAATTACAGAATGATAAATAGACACTAGGAGATGTCGTTGCAGGTAGGAACCTAATCCATCAGTAGGTGTCAAGGGAATAAAACTGTTCAACCAGAATTTTGGCCAACTGCAGATATTTCCTGTTTCTTCTCTACTTTCTGTAATCATCTGCTACTGGTGGTTCTTGCCAACAGGATGTTGGACTAAATTAAATTTGGAGCAGATATGGTTATCCTTATGCTCCGTGTGTACATGGTTCGTTACACAGTCAGGACTGTTAGATCCAGCCAAGTCTGTGAATGTGATCTCTTTAGGTAGGTGGGGTTTTTTTTGTTGTTGTTTTGTTGTTGTTTTTTTTTTTAAATACTCTTCTTTTTGCTCTTCTCCTGTTTTGAAATTCTGCATCACTGCAACATCTTTGAGACTGGGCAGGAATAGCATTTTTGTACTGGAAACTAACCCAAAATCTCATTTTTCTTGCAGGAAAGAGCTTTGCTCCTGAGTAATTAAAGGTATTAAAAAAAATCACTGTAATATAGTCTAAAGATTAGCTTTATAAGGATGGAAACATAAGTTCAGCAAAACTCACCAAAGCTAAAGGTTGTTCTGGTATTCCATTTTTCACTGCCTTAATACATGAACTGAATTAAAATGTCTTTGTTTCATTGCTCCTCTACTGTGTAGCTGATCTTCAGTGTTCATGATGATTCTTGTTAGGGGCTTCATTGGAAGGAGGTAAATCTCTTTACCAGTAGAAAAATGGTAATAGAAATAAACTCTCTATGCTGTGTTGTGTTTGTAGGCTATTTTATACATAAAGACAAAAATTTAGACAAGAGAATTACAAGATTTCAGCTAATTCAGTGGAGGCAGGATTTTATCCCTAAGGTGGTTTCCTCAGAGCAGCAGGAGAGGCACAGTAAGTCAAAATTTTTTCAGNCCCCCCCCCAGAAATAGAAAAAAATGAACAGGCACACATGTGAGATTTGTCTCTGCCAATTTCTAAGTGTTATTTTATGTAGCACCAGATGCTTCAGAAAAATGATAAAGAACTAAAATCTGCAGTCAGACGTTCTACTAAGTCTAATACTGCACCATTCCTTGTCTTATATTAGCAAGACCATTCTTATGTGCTTCCTTTTGAAGTAAAGAGTTTTAATCCTTCTAGTCTCTATTCATGAAAAGAAAAAAGTCACCAAGCTAGGATGGGAAAGAGAAAATTCTTATATGTAGATTGTTTCATTGAAATACACTTTTCATACTCTAATAACCAAAATTACTTTAGAGGCATGCTTAAATTGATAAGAAGTTGATGAGAAATTCAGAAGGCCAAACTTCAACAAGGTCTTAAATGACCCTGATTTAAAAACTGAAATGTAAACTATGTTTTTCAGTAACTTTATCTAAAGCATCACCATAGAAGTTCAGAAGAGGTTTAAGAGTAGACTTGAATATACCACAAAGTAACTGGGAAAGAAATCAGATTAAAGCCAGAAAGAAAAAACCAACAGCCTAGAGATGGGCATACAAAATTGAAAACAACTGTAATTTCTATAAAATCAGCATGAAATTCCAAACAATTTTATATGGTTGCATGGTCAGTGTATCAAATGTAGCTTAAAATTCCTGTAGTGAGTGAACTTTCCTATGGAGCTGAAATTCTGTCTGGTGTACGTAAAAGGCACTCAGCTGAGATGGGCTACAGTTCGTCTTTACAAAAGATGACTGTGGATGATGGCAGCATTTTTTTAACCACTTGGTGCAAATTAAATAACAGACAATTGATATCCAGTAGGGGGGTGGGAGGGAAAGGGCAAAAAAAGACACAAAATGACCCTCTAGGCTGACACAACAGTTTTGGTGGGTGAAAAATATATCAGGGGGCTTTTGGAGAAAATTTACATCACAAATGAGGTTTGTTTCCTGGCGTTCTGGTCTGGAATGACAGTTACTCAGTACTTTACAAGCAGACATTTTTATGTTTGGACTTATTCCATAGTACCTCAGGCTGGAAATTCATGGAGAAAAATGGGCATTTAGCTATATCACTGATGCAGATTTGAGCATTCTCATGAGAGATAATTCTTTCCTGATAAGCAGTATTTTTTGCTTTTAATCATCTGATATTAAGTATTTTTTTTCTGATTTAAGTAATATGTTCACATTAAAATTTTCATCTTCCTTTTATTTGTTAAATTTTTTTTTTCTTTTACAACACACTGTGACATTTCAGTTGTTTCAACAAATCTTTGCTTTTATTGCTACACAATCCATTTACAGATTATATTGAAGTAATTTCTATCAGTATGCAGCCAGAGCTCAATAGGCAGAATCTCTTTGTGTTTACCCATAATATGCTCAAATCACAATATCTTATCTATCACAGAGTAGTGAGAGCCTTGTGATTTAGCAAAATGGGGGCATTTTGTCTTCAGTCATTTTGCAGCCAAGGGGCTGAAAGAGCAATTGCAATTCTTGCTCCTGACAGGTGTAAGGAAACCAGTGAGTGGTGCTCATGGCTGAAGATCCAGCACGCAGCTCTAACCTGTCCAGAGGGTTTTTGGAAGAAAAGAGGGAGCAAAATCACCGAGCTAGATATGTTTTCACGTGTCAGGGAGCTGCCCCAGTAGGCCAGGTGAGATTGTCTGGGAAGATTCTGGCAGAAATTTTGAAATACACGTTGTGTTTAGTCCCTCATCAGCTCTTTCTCCAGACATTTCATGTGTTGCAGGTATCCCCTCAATGTCTATCATTTCTGGTCACTGCTCCTCGATTTGTTAGAGTTTCTGTAGACATTAATTTAAAGAGAAATTTGGACATCTGTCACATTTTTCAGTAAAGCTGATAGCTTTTTTTCATCCCAGTGCTTTTCTATTCTGTCAGATACATTCGTTACAAGAAAATGTTTAAGGGTAAGATGGAAACTGCTAAGAAGACTTCTGTAGTCTTCTAAATGCTTGAAAGAAGGAAGGAAGAAGAAAAGGAGAAGTATGGTTTTTAAGGAAAGGAAAGCAAAAGCTAGTCCAGAAGCTAGTTGTTATCTTACATTCTTATTATTTTCTTTTTAAAAAATAGTTAACAGATAATATATTTCATGCTGATTTTTAATATAATTTGAATGCTTTACAATACCAAATTTTGTGTGATATGTACAGCACTTTATTTCTTGTGGCCTCTTTCTGCACTGAAGTAATAAAAAAGTCTGTTGCTGATTTTTAGGGATAGGGAAGCTGACAGTAGTTTTAGGGCACTGACAGTTCAGCACTTGTGAGGAATGTGTTTGTGCAACACCCTTTCCTAGGCAGAATTGTCTGAAGATGAAGTATGTGGAATCTCAAATAGGGAAAGAGGAGGCAGAAAATATTTGGATGGAGAATAAGTCAAAACAAAATGAAACCTCTAAATTTCACTAGCTTGTGTTTTTAATTAATTGAATTTAGGGCACATATTTATGAATACAAGTGACCTTTGCAGATGGTTCAAGGCCAAGAAAAATGGTCTCGTCGTTGCTTACACCATTTAATGGTATTTAATGTAATTTGTTCTTTTGCTCTGGGATTTAATAAGTTAATATCTGTGCCTCTTAAAGCAAGAAAATGCAAATCATGATGGTCAATCATACAGTGTCTTGGAAAACTTTCCCTGTCTTAGTGCGTGTGTGTGTTTGATGAGCCTGGACAGTAAATACCTTCATTAGCTGGCTTATTAGTTTTTCTGGAAAAGTCTATCAATGAAATGAATGCTTTCATTGGACAGTTTTTTAAGTCATTGGTTTCAGGAAACATTACCTCTTTCTATCTCATTTTTAAAAATAGTGGCTGTATTGTGAAGTATTTGTATGTGTTTAAGTTATTTTGATTCTTAATAATATTCTTAAATGTCGGTACAACAATTTGCGTGCTCATTCTCTCCCAAATATACAATCTAATGGTAAAAAAGTTACTGTGAATCAAGGTATTAGTTTAAGATATTTTGTAATAGGACTTAATTTTTGCCCTTCCTATTATTAAATGAAAATTGATAGAAAGTAGAATTTGCCTTTGTGTTGTGTACTTTCCTTAGCAAGAGAGTGAAGGAGCTTCCTGGATGGTACCTCAGAGAACTTATGTTTATAAGCTTTATAAGTAGAAAGAGAACACAAGTGTAGCTTTTAATGGTGGTCAAAGCAGAGACGAGGTTTTCTCCACCCCAGGAATTTTGTGTCTGTGGATATGATTTTAATGAAGAGTTAATTATGGTAACAGAAATCAAGTTGGCACATACATTCACTATCACTTTGTTCTTGTAGCTTCTCCTTGTGATACTCAGAATTTTGATTAATGGCTTAACCACGTGTATGTTGTTGCTTACAGCATGGACCAATATGGAAGGCTAAAAAAAGCTCTTATTTAGGGTCTTTGTGCTGTGTCCATGTGTGCTTTTGCTGTGCATATGTAGAATATCTGAGGCACTGTAGATATGAATATGGCTGTAAAAATGATCTGCATATAAACAATGGATCTGTCAAGGATTTTGAGGAGAACAGTTGAAGCTACTGCTTCAGTGAGGTGCCAGACATCTGGATATCATGGACAAATATTCAAAGCACTCAGAACTCCTGTGTTTGTCCCGTGTGTAATTTCCAAGCAGGAATTGTAGTTGTCTGAGGAAACATGATTAATGATAGGGAGATATTCCTTGCGGACTCGGTATAGAATTTTGTTCAACATCCTCAAGTTGCAGAATTTGCTTATAAGATTTAGTCCATGTGCAGAAAATGTTTGATTAAGCACAAATAGCTGATGTTTAATTGCCTTTTTGCAATTCACTGGGCACACAACCAGTGGGCATACTGAATTAAAAAGCAAATCAACTAATTGCTAGGCAGAAATCCATCAAAAATTTTTTTATACTCCATTGGATTCTCATTTATTGATAATTTTAAATATTCCTTATTTGACATTACATTTTCCATTGATTTCTTCCCTGTTTTCCAGTCCTACAAACTGATTAATACATGCATTGCCAGATAGAACAACTTTATGATAAACCATTGTCCTGGTGATACTCAACAGCTGACAGATAAGTTAGTTAAGGAATTTGAGCCATGTCCAGGTTTCTGAAAGCCACTGCTAACTTGATATCTCTGTGAAGGTAGTATAAAAAATGCAAGACAAGAACCAAACATAAGAGGGAAGATACAACAGGGACTAAAATGACTGTTTAGAAATGCTGTTATTTTACTTACAAGATCTGTTCTTTGCATGTGTACTTGGAGTTGTGGATGTTTACCTTTATGACAGAAAAGGAAGGGGTAAGCCAAGTTCCACTCTCAAGTCTGCGTTGTTCAAAGTATTTACACAGTCTCTCATGCATCATCAAATATATAATCTGCCTTTCCAACTGTGTATTGCTGGTACCACAGCAAGAGGTGCAGAGTCTGGTTTGAACTTACAGGGTGATGTTTGGAAATACACCTTCCTTTTTATTTACAAGTTTAATTTGATCTGCAGTGGGAAATATTAAGAGCCATAATAACCTTTTTGGTTTGGTTGCAAAGGGAATAAATGTTAAACTGTGCTTGTCAGTTTACAACACGCAATAAAGATTTCCTCCTGAATTACTGTGGTGAAGATTTCAGTGACCATATTGCAATTTATAATTGCTGAAGAGAAATAGCTTAGAATTTCCAAGTACTTTTCCTTATTGTCCAACCTGTTTAGCTCTTCTCATGTTTTTGGGTTAGATGGGTTTATAAATCAAATGCTTCATTATTCATTGAAAATGGTAGTATAGTGAGCATTGGTCTAGGACATTCTGACTCTAAATTGCCCTCTCCTGGGCAGGTCTCTGTCAATCATTAGCAATTTAGGCCACTATGTTCCCAATATTTCTCAGGACTTGAGCTTCAAAACCAAAGCCTGTGACATTTTTCACCGAAGTAGATCATGGAACTTTTCAATTTAGAGGTGTGACTTGTGAATAGCAGAATACAGTAACAAGTGAACAACATGCTGCCCCGGGCAGTTATTCTGTTGTGAATGTCTCCTTAAACTTATTAGACCCCTTCACTTTGCTGATCTCCACTGTGCTTTATATAAATGTTTTCTTGATCACCCTCTTATACAGCATGTAGTCATTGCTCATTTTTGCAGGAAACTACATTTCCCTCCAATAAAAATTGCCTTGAAGCTAAACATATGGTTATAATGAAGAATAATATTATTTTTTAGAATTAATACTGTCATGTAAAATCCAAGTCTTAATCCTCGGTCTGATAAAGTGCTCTCTTATTACGGCATTAATAATTTACTGATATGAAAAATGGGAAAAAATAGTTGAATGACTGTTTACAAAATGTAATTGTTTCCAGGCACTTAAGAAAATTAATGATTTAATAGTTTAGAGCTGAACTACAAGTTTGTACAACAAATACTTTCCCTACAGCTCAAACAAAGGATATTTCTAGTATTTCGATCTCTTCTGCCAATTTCACTGGATTACATGATCTTTTTAAGCTTTGTAGACTTTCAGAATGTAGCTTTAAAACAGCAAAAGTAAATGTAAAATGTTGCTTATTAACCTTTTCACAGCAAAATACAATACATCCATCTGGAGGTGCAAGACTTCCCAAATTCCGTTTCAGTGCCTACAGTTTCTTTGATTATCTGAACTTGGAAAATTCCACAGACTTCTGTCTCTTCAAATTCTTCCATAATGCAGAAGTTTTAAAACAGACTAATTTGTCTTTATTTTTGTTACTATGCTGTTTTGTGTTTTCATCTAGTACAGAGCTGGTGTTTTCCTTCCCCCCTTCATTCCTGGGCAGAATTAGTGATCATAGTTGACACTAGAAGACCTTTTATTCATTATTATTATTGTTCATTATCTGAACTGTGTTCTGAGGAACTTTAATTCCAGGTGCATTTCCTGTGTTGTTGTGGCTTATCACCTGGATAAACTGGCTGAAGGTAGTCACAAAGATGGCCTGAATGTAACAAGGCTCTGAATGCTGGACTTTTTCAGTTAAAGGAAGCAAAAATAAATCCAAGACAGAATCTTCTCTTTTTTATATGAAATATTCCCTGACCTCAAGGTTTAGCTGTTCTGTTCTGCATATTGTACTGTCTCCAGCCATTCCTATGGTAGTTTTCCTGGTTCCTGAAACAGGCCTGACAGGAGAAATAGCAGAGCTGTATTCTGGAGACAAACTGAACCGAAGAACTGCCTTCCTGTGTTCTTTCAGGATAATTTAATATTATACATTCTTGAGACAAATTACTAAAAGCTATTATTAAATGCTTGTAGAATGATCATGACATTCTGCAATGTGTTATCAGTTTAAATGTATAGTACAATGCATTTTTATTAGTGAAAATGCTCCCAGATGTGGCTAATAACCGAAATGATTCCAAATACGTAACATTCAGAAAGTCGATGCGTAAGAAAGAAGGTGGCTGCGGTATTCCAGAGCTTGAATGTGTACACAGGGGCCTATGGCATAGAAGCAAATAGTTTTACGTAGTTTGAAATTTTAGACAGTGAAATTTTGTTTCACATAGTTAAGAGATTATTTCAGTTGCAAACGCTGCGGTCCTATTGCAAGAGATACACATCCTTTCCCACTCTGAGCAGCTCTGTAAAATGCAGGGCAAGCACTGCCCAGCTGAATACATTTTAGCTCCATTTCCATGTCGGATCTGCTGTTTGGTGCAGGAGCAGCTGAAGCTGGACATGTAAATACACCAATTACAGCGTCTAGAGGAACACAGGCACCACGTAATTCCTGTCAAGGTACAGAATGCAAGAAGCTGCTGGGAAAATCTCACTGACCCCTCACTGCGTCGCAGAGTGGGGACTGATAGAAACCATCTGGCTCGCTCCTCCTGCCTTCAAAACCCCACTGGACATATATTTATATGATATGGTCTTTCAAATTGGTCTGGTTTGCTGTGGACAAATAATTTAGATGTAGTGGAAATTTCAAAATCTGTATTAGTCCAAGGACTAAAATATAAACTAATAAAAGGCAAAAATTAAAAACCTCTCAAAATCAAAACAAATCTAAAAATTTAATCCAATCCTGATAAATAAATTAGGAATTTCGTACCAGGTGCTTCTCCTGTATTGCTCAGTATATGGATCAAAATGTGTGTCAAATATCCAACTTTTTTTTTTCCAAATAGCTGAAGAATTCCATGTCTTAATTTTGCCTAATGTAATTAATTTCCTTCTAATTACACACTGTTTTTACCAGTCTAAAATTTTAAGCCTGACTGGAAGCCTGACTTTAGGGAAATCAATCAAATATTTGCCATTACACACAGGCAGCACTTTGAAACCTCCCTCTTTGTTTACATGACCAGATATTTATAAATGTGTTACTGTCATCCAGTTGTTATCTTTAGTTGTTATCCAGATTTACAATCCCATATCAAAACTGAGAAAAACAGAAGCATCAGCATCAGTGGAGAAAACTGTTCGTGGCTAAAGGACCAATTGCTATTACCAGAGCAAATATACTATGGGAGCTGCAGCCTATTCTGTATTTATTAGTGTGATTTTTAAGCTACCTTTTTAAATTCAGTTAGGAGATCTGGGTTTTTTTCAGTCTGGACTGCAAATGCCAGGACATAGGGGAAATGCAAGATGTAGAGGAAATCAGGTGTTGACCATCTTGAGTTTGGTGCTAAAAGTATCCATGCACACTTGTAGCTTTGTCCATGTGCGTAATATCAGGAAGTCAGTAACAAAACTATTGCAACTGGAGTAATGTAAATATTTTCTGGAGTCTACAGCCTTTTTGTGCTTTACTTTTTGCAAGTATTACATAGAAATAGTGCCCAGTTTTTTGGTAAAAGTTGCTTGTACCCTAAAATTAGAAATCAGAGCTCTAGAACTAAGGGCTGCACATTCCAGTGTGTTGTGATGGAAGAGTATGATGTTATCCTATGAAAAGAAGTTATCAGCTTATCATAGCTAAACTGTAAAAAGTCATGAAATAAGTAATCAATACTGAACTTAATAGAGCACAGGACTAGCCAAATTATATGATATTTCTTTAAACTTTTTTGTTAACTTTAACACATTTTTAATATGGTTTTTCTTGTGAACAACCCAGTTTCCCATTGCTCTTGTTCTAATTTTTATATTCCCATATGTGAATTGTATTTATTTATTGTATTTATTACTGTATTTATTCCCATATGTGCAGTATTTATTTCAGTTTATATTAACATAAGTATTTCAATATATTAAAATTACTAGTTTATATCAGCTAAAGATACATAAAGGGTACATATAAAAGGGCAACTATGAAGTTAGAGCTGTGTTGTTGTATCCATGTTGTATTATCACCAAGAACCCCACCTATAGTATTCTCTCAATTACCCAGGGGAAAGTACATAAAATGTGAGAGAAATCACTTCACTTTCTTTACCAACTGAGAGAAGTTTCTCCATGCCCTGAGCTGCCTCAGGGGGGCTGTGAGCTCTCCTGTGCCTGCAAACTGCAGTGCTTCGTTTCCTTGGCTCTCAGAGCGCACAGCTACTGCTGCATCACTGCACAGTGACTGTTTGTAATAAAGGTATCTGTGACCAGTCTGTTAAAGGATCTAATATGTTAAATTCAGATCCATCCATGCAGCCATATTATTATATTGGTAGGATCCCAAATTTCCATCTCTGACAATAATCAAACAACCTGTTTGATGGATGACAGTGCAGTGCATTGGCATAAGCCTAAAGACATACTTTTCTCTTGATCTTGAGGCAAATGGAAGATTTCATTCCACTCAATCATTTGATAGCAGCTTCAGTCTTTTAGCCTTTGGGAATGTTCCACTTTTCAATTTTTCTGCTACAGTTTGCTTTTATATGTATTGTCATGAAATTTTGATGAGCTCCACAGAATACATAAGCAATCTGTAGCAGAAAGTATGGACCCCTTTAAAATCTGGAAAACAGCTGGTCTATGAATTGTCGATGTTTGGAAACACGCATTTCAGCTAATGGGCTTAAACAAGGACCTTGGTCAAGCAGGGGAGAGTAAAATGCTCTCTTTAAGGAAGCAGAGTAACACAGTAGAGATTTCTTCCATAAATTTATAGAACTAGAGGATTTGAGTAAAGTTAGTGGGCTTTTCATATTAGACTCTGGACTGGGTAGCAGAAGCTGCATGTGCAAGTAAAGGGTTTGCAGCTCTTCCATTCTTATTTTATTTTTTTTTTTGTGGAAGATTTGCATTCAGCTTGTGTAATTTTGTGATTGGCAGACTCAGTTTGACAGCCTTTTTTGATTCTGCATTGTATTTATGATCATTTCTGCTCTTTATGGTACTGTTCTCTCCTAGTGTTTGTAACATAAAAGAAAAATGTCTGTGTAACATTGAACTTAGCAGGAAATTTTTAAACTGCCTTGAAAACCGTGTAGTTAAACCAGCACAGGACTTGGCTGTACCCATAGGGGTGTGTTTTAAAATGTATATGGAAAACCTGTTCCTGGTAAAGGATTTGCTATGCTTTTTGCTCTGACTGAAACAATTATGGCTTTTCCAAGCACTTAAAGTGGTGAAGAAACCTTTTCTTTCTTTGCATAGAATATCTGTGACTTCAGCTGTGTTGCAACAAGGAACTGCAGATACAGTACCAAAGTTTACTGAGATGGTGATTGTTTTTTACCTTTACAAAAGGAAACAAAGTCATTCTGCTGTTGTTAAACTAGATCTTTTTGTGCCACCTTAATTCTCCCATGATTATCAAGGTATTCTTGATTCATATGTATATGCAAATGTTATGTGGTCAAAAAAAATTACAAAATGAGATTATACTTTTACTACTAAATATATATTCACTATAAATAATGTTATCAGTTTTTAGTATAGAAATGTAAATCTGTGGCTTTAATATAGGTCAGAAAAACTTAGAATAAATCTCCATTTATATCTTTCATATGGAAATATAAATTTGCACATATATTTGAAAAGTAATAGCTATCTATTTTTCAAGTTGAATATCCTGAATTGGGTATATTCTGGTGTATTGGACTCTTAAGCCCATATATTGAGTAGAATAGAGACAGAATCATTACTCCTACATAGATATTGTTATGATAGATAAGTCATTCTGACTTGAAAGTCAGGAAGAGATTAATGGTGGAACCGGAATTTAATTTTTCTTTATGTCCAGTATTTATTACCAGTGTTATGAAACTGCATCTTAAAGTAAAAGCACATGGGTTTGCAGAAGCAGTAGTTATTATTTGGCATTTTCTTAAGTAAACTCAAGCCATGGATAGGCATCATAACAAAACTTTTACTGATTGCAATAGAGCCAGACTTTTACAAATGGCATGTATTTGTCTCTTTCCTAATATGGGTCTTTCAACTCTTGAGCAAACTTTTCCTAATGAATCACAGGGTTAGATAGCTTTTCCACTAGTCAGTAACTTAACTCCTCCACAGCTGTGTGGTATTTTTGCTTTCAACAGCAACTACTTAGACTATTAATGATAGTTTGCTGTAGTTGATCCCTAAGTCAATAGGAATAGAAAAGCCATACCTTGACTGTATGTTGAAAAGAGCCAATGCTATACATCTCAACCACTACTTTCTCATGTTGATTACATCTCTGGGTTGTTGAGAATGTATTTCAGTCAAATACCATGCACAGAGAGAGGGAATTATTTTTTTTATGTAGAAAACTGTGATAATGAAACAAATATGGCACAGTCTGACAGGGCTCAAATCAGACTCCTTTATACAATGCCACCTGTAGATCGCAGCACATGTGATTCCATTCGATGATGTATATATAGTTCTTTAGGAGTCCACTGACAGAGGCTGGTTTGGGGTGCAGCTGCCAGACAGCTCTTACAGGGAAAACAAAGAAAGAAACCATCCAGCTGTGGTGGATGGTCTGGTGTTGGAAAAGAGTAAACTCATGGAAGTGTGTGCTATAACTGGCAATTCTACTTGCAGCTGAAAACACCCATAAATGCATGGTCGGAGTGTGGACAAGAACAGTGTTGTATACAGACAGAAATATTTTGCATTTTCATGCATCACCTAAAAAGGGGAGAGCATCTGCATTCTCATTTTGGAATCCGAGAAGTTTATTGGGGAAATCACTCGTACAAAACTAATGTTTGTTAAATTTTGTCATATATGGATAAGAATGCCCCAAACAAAATTGTATCACAGACAGCAAAAGGTGATGTGAAGAGGAAGAAAGGGAAGAAGTATTTTTGTAATGGCAGCTATACATTTTAATATAGCTATACATTTCCTCCCTAGCAGGAGGAAAATGTCTATGCTTTCAGGATTATCAGTTACAAATGATTAGGACAAAGTCAGGATTCTCTTATTTTTATCTCACACAGTTGCCTAACAGTGGCTACTTGCACATTTTTGCATCACCTGAAGTTATGTAGAAATGGAAGTACCATTAAGCTACAGGGCTTAGGCTTAAGTATTGCCCCTTAGGGTAACTTGAAATGTCCCTTGAGTACTTGTCAGTGCTTTTAGAAAATTTCCTCTGGGTTGTCTACAGATCCTATCTGAAAAGGACAGTGTACAGATACCTACTTGTGTTTATAAAATATTTTGTTATATAGGAAGGAAAAAGTCTTACTTTGGCAAAGACAGGTATTTGTTACATTTCTGATCCTAAAGAGCTCTGAATAATTTCTCCAGTTATTTCTCACTGTAATTATCACAAATATATCTTCTATCACTTGACCATTTTCTGCTTAAATGACATTGCCATTGGAACTCATCACATTCTCTTAAATAATCTGCTTGGATCAGAGCTAGGCTGTTCATCACTGTACTAAATTAGGGGGATCTGCCTTATAAGTTATGAATTATCTGAAAAATCCTGCTTTTGGTCTGGTTTGGTCTAATGATAGCTCACTGATTTTGGTATAGACCAGTTTTGCTTCCAGTGTTCCTTCTGGATGAAAGTGCCCTTTCATAAGTTCTCATTGGAGTGTGTCCTTGAAGAATATGATTAAAATAGAGGAATTCAAATTCAAAACACTGAATTACTTAGCTAAAAATCAACAGAGCATGATTTCCGTGAAATATGTGGTAATAGTTTCCTAGAAAGATGTGGTAATTTTTTTTTGCTTTCATTTAGTTGCATGACATTAATCTTCAGTAATATAGACTGAATTTTCCAAGTCACATAAGGATCCAGTCAGAAATGAAGGCACATTAAATAATTTTAGTTGCTATTTATAATCGAGTAGCCTGGGCACCAGTTTGTTAATATGAACATACTGATTGAAATCAGTGTATAATAATCTCAAAGCTTGGCTTTATTAATAGCTGTATTGTTTTCATTGCTCAACTTAAAAGGCATTTAAAGGGACAATTATAAGTGGCCTAGGACTCTTGCCATTTGTTTTATAATTTGAGCAGACTCTCCTAAGGCTACTCTCAGAATTGACATAACATTTGGTTTCCTTTGAACTAATAAATATTTTCTATGAAGTCCAATACCAATTCACCCAAATATATGGCTGTTACACTGTTAGTAAGGTAGGAAAACATGCCAGACTGTTTGTCTTTTACACCCTCATAAGAAAACTTCCTTCCTGGCTGCTGAAACAGATGCTTAGACAGAAAGTTCAGCACTGTGAAGCACAGTGCCAGTCCTGCAGGGGAGGCAGGATGCAAAGCAGAGCCAGAGACTCAAAGCACCTGTGTACCTGATTACATTGTTAAGTGAAAGGAAGGAGGCATAGCCAGGCCTTTGTAGTTGGTCAGCAGTGTGAAAGGAGGATTCCTTCCAGGAAGGAGGCTTTCCCTGTGTTTCCCATTGTGATTTTCTCCACAGTTCTTATGCTGTCCTTACCTGATGAGGTAGGTGGTAGTATTTCTTTCCTGAGTGGATGAATCATAATTTGGACATGAGAAAGTTTGGTTTTTTCTGGCTTGTATGCAGTGTTTTAGAGTGCTCTAAGGAACTTGCTTGCCATGGAAATTATATACCTTGTTTTTTGGTTTTGGTTCTCACTCTTTGTTGGAAGAATGGCTTTTTGTCACCAATTAGTTTGAAAGTACTTGTAGTTGTATACAGTTCAGGGTTTGATTAGTAGTGATATTTGTAGGCAGAGCACTGTTTGAGTTTTGTCACGCTTGCAGCTCATGCGTGGTCAGAGATGTGCTAAGTACGTGGCAGAGGTTTCTTTTTGTGCTGTGTTATTGCCTGGCATGGGTAGGATGGTGCTAAACTAATGCAGGCAATAGTGCTGGGTGGGAAATTCAGTTGGGATGAATCTCGCTTTGAGGACAGGTATTTGTCCCTGGCCTTTTATAAAGGTAATACTCCAATGTTTTGTGGTGGCATTGCAAAGTGACATGGCTGTGATGACTGCAAGGCTTCTCAGGTGCAGTTTCCTTACACAAGCAAACATAAAGGAATGCTGCTGAGGAAGATCCTGTGCTAGCTTTTCCCACAGTGTAAGTCTGTCTCTTGTTGTGAGGCAGCCCTAACAAGCATTATTATTTGAATCATTTTGTGCTGGATTTACATAGCTGATTCCCTAAATCCTTGTAAAATTTCACCAATAAGCACTCAAGAACTGCTTGGATTTCTACATATCATCTTGCACATTATGTGCAGTCTCCAAGCTGCCCAGACTCTTCCAAAGGAAATAAATTATCACAGAGGAGTTAAAGTCGGTTTTGAAAGCTGGTGAAAGTTACACTTTCCAATTGTGTCAGTACTGGCTGCACTCTCAGGATTCAGTTACCCTTTCTATTTTACTTCAGAATTTCTGTCAGGGAGAACAACTCTTGTTTTCACAAGGACTGGATGGAATCAGTCTGTTCTCCACTGCCTTCTTCCCTGGACTGGATCTGCATTTTCTCCCAAATCCCTCTGCCTGATGGCCAGCTAGAGAGCCTGAACATTGCCCCCCTCAGAGCTGATACAGACCACTCCAAGGGCAAATCTATGATCACCATGCAGTGCTGTGCACGTGTTATATAAGAAACCAGACAGCTCTTGTGGGTGTTTCCACACACCTGGGATTTAGAAGTCCCCGTTACCACTCCATTGTTTACAGCTGTGCACACAAACAGCCCCCAGAAGGATAGCACCAGTTCCCCTGAGCAGCTCTGGGGCTGCAGCACGGTTTCACATACAACCTTCTCCAAACTGGAGGTTGATTGTAATTATTCCCTCCCCCGCCAATATTTTTCAGCTCTAGGTAATATGTATGGTCATCTATAATAATTTCTCTGTTTAACAGTCATGAAGTTCTCTATGTACTTTTTTTTACTGTAAACATTTATTTTTGATTGAAATATCAAATCCCACATGACATTTAAAGGTCATAATAAAATGTATAAAATTAGCACAGATTATTAATGAAAATATACTTTTTGTTAATAGGTGGTGGTATTTTTTTCTGTTTTGAAACAGAATACCTGTTAGTAAGACAAATGTCAAAATTGCCAAGAACAAGTCTGATCACCTTCTTTTTATAGTCTATAGCACCTCCCAGTGTCTATGGACACGTTTCAAAGGAAGCAAACCAGTTTACCAAAGATGGAAGTATTAATGCTAGGGAGGTCCTTCAGGAAAATCCCACTGGTAATGGGGGTATTCAGACAGTGTTATTACTGGAGACGAGTGTGTTTGTTAATCCCTTTTGAAGTTAGTGTGGTTAACAATGCCATGAAATGGTCATTTTTGCTGTTTTCATTTATAGTTTTGAGTTGATTTATCAGTGTCCTGACCGGGCGTAGTTTTGAAAGTCTGCATGCTGAAGGATTCTGTTTTTAACAGAATATCTTTCCTTTTAATAGAAAAAGATCTTTTAATAACTTCATCCTGGTTTTGTTCTTTGTTTTAAAAGCTAAATAACAGTCAAGAGAGCATATTGATTGCATTGGTATTTTTAATGCTTTTTTTTTTGCTGTGTTTTCATGAAGTTGTGGGCCACGTCTGTGAATATCCACTTCTAACTTTTCAACACCAGTTGTAACAAAGAACTTTTTCCATTTGTATAAATGATGTCATGTGTTATGAAAGTTTTAAAGTGTGACAATTCAATGCTAGGATTGTTAACCTCTATTATGTTTCTGCCATAAAAATTTTCACTATTAACTTTTTAATAATAATGTTTCTAAATTACGTACACCAGAAGGCTAACTTGACCTTTCTGTCAGCTCATATGCAGAATTAAAAATTAAAAATAAAGTCAAAGGTCAAGCAAGACAATTGAAATACAGTTGCCAAATATAGTCATAGACAGTCAATTATGCAATGAAAGCAGCATGCCACCCACAAAGAGTAACAGCCCTCATTTGCCTAAACTTCTGTTTTGATGAGAAAAGTGTTCCAAAATATACTACTAGTTGATAGGTCTTGTAGTGTGGAACAGTATAATTATATGCTTTAGGATGTCTTGGTCTTCCTGAGCTTTAAGGAAGATGGAGGGGAAAACCAGCTTTCTTCTGTACTTCAAGGTCCTAGAAATCTAAACCAATCACTTTCAGATACTCAAACAATACAGAAAGCTGGAAGCTGAGAAGGGAGATATCTGGATTTAGGCTTTGTTTTGCAAGACTGACTGTATAAGGCATTAAATTTTCTACCAAATTCTCTTTGCCTGTGTAGAAATTGCTTCTTTAAGATTAATCTGAGCTCAGTGTTTTTCTGTCTAGCTATTGACTCCAGTTATTTTAGTTCATTTTCTATTAGTCAATTAATATTCTATAATAAAATTATTGAATATTTGTAGCAGCAACACACAGTTCTTTTGAGGTTTGGAAGTTTTTTCCACTAATACTTTTTAAAGCTCTTTACAGAGAGGTGAATAATTCTTTTCATAGAGACACAGAGAGTCTGAAGAATTTTCCCAAAGTCTGTAAGCAAATTTCTTAAAAGTGTGGATTAGCCTCAAGTCTCTTGAGTCTCAGGTCAGGGCCACTTCAGCACATTTTCTTTGGGATGGAGCAATAACATGCTTAATGATACAATACTGAATTTTTTGAACATTCAGAAATTGTAAACAATTGAGGGGGGGAAAGCTGTGGGGGAGAAGGGGCTGCAATTTATCTTTTAAATGTGTCCTGTAACTGCTTCCCCAGTTGACTGCTAAATTTGAGTGATGGTTCCATAGAAATGCAGTGTTTCTCATTTCCGATAAATCTCGGTATTGAGAGATTCAGAAAAACTTCCAAGCCACAGCTGAATTACGAGGGTGTATCAAGGTCAAATGAATCAGTTTAAGGACCATGTGTTTAGACCCAGCTTAGGTGTTTTTCACTGCTCATACTGATTTTATCTCAGTTTTGAAGCTCACCCTGGCAGGCAGAGCCCTGTTGGTGTATATTAGTTTGTGAAGCTGCTGCCTGGGCCTGAGCCCAGAGGTTTGATTCTCCCCTCACAGAGCTTATGCAATCATCTTTGTTCAGAGGGAGAAGAAAGTGAGTATAAACTGCTACTGTCTGGCTTTCCACATACTTTTCAGCTGGTAAATGCCTCAGAATAGACAAGGTGATGAAGAGTCAGGAGGTAAATTCAGAAGTAATAAACAGTTTTAATTGTGTTTTGTGGCACCCCTGTCATCCTGTGTCAGCTGAGCACTAATCTGGGCATGATATCTGAAGAATCTTGCTGCAGTGGTTCAAGACTTTTTTTTATTCCCTGCATTCTTCTCACTTCCACACAGGGTACACTTACTGAAAAAGTCAATAGAATCTGTAAGACAGGTATAACTCAGCTGCTTCTGATATCTGAATCTTTGCTAAAACCCATCTTCAACCACAGCTGAGAGTGAAAACTTGGGATTTGTGATAAAGTATAGGCTGAGGTATAGGCAAAGAGACTTCCTGCTGGTTGAAACCTGGTGTTGGTTTGTACCACCAGTGCTAGACAAAGAACTGGAGGGGGAGCAGGGAAATCTGTTATTTATGTTTGATTAGTTGCTGTAGGAGAGAAAGTCATCCTTGGCACTGTAGGCTTTGAGAGGATACATATATATTTCCATTGGAATTAAATCTCTTTCTGTTATCATTGAAAAGAGTAACAGAGTACTAATGTGAAACAAAAGCACATTCAGGTTAGTGAAGGTTTGTCTTCTCCTAAAACCAAAATGTTGGTTGAACAAACAACCTCTTGAAAAATCGAGACTGCAAAGACAGACTTTCTGTTTGTTTGGGACACATGTAACCCTTAACTGAATGTGGTACATCAATATCTGCCTTGAAATACCTGATTTTCAGGAACTGAATCTTCTTGGGTTTCTATGTAATATGTATTTAAGCAACAGAAACAATATTTATATGGTGGCACAGCATACATAGTTTAGCATTTGCTTTATGCTAAGAAGCATATATAAAATACTATTGGAAATAATTCTGATTTCTAAGCAAGTTTGAGTATTTAACCACTAAGATGCATTTAAGGTGTATTTTACCATCAGTTAGGGTTTAGGTTTGAACGAAACTGAGTTACAGTTCATTTAAGATTGCTGAAAACTATGACTTGTTGGACTTTGGTCAAAATAGAAGTAGTTTTCCAAGATTTCCAAGTTTTAATCTAGATTTCAGTCATTTTGTGTCAGGATCTCACTAGATTACGTTTTCTACGAGGGGCTTTTTGTTGGTTTTACCCACTGAAAAGAAGAGGAAATTGGCACTTTCTGGGTTTAGAGCACACATGGAATATGATAGGATCAGACATCTTAGGATTCAGGTTCCGGGAAGGCTTTTCTAGTAACTAACAGACCCTTTGAAGTCTTTAAAATGAGATTCCAAAGGCAACAGAGCGTGGAAAGTCCTAAAGCATCATCTAGTCATAGTTGTAAATCCTCTTGGATAGAGAAAAAATAAACTTTGATTTTGTGCTCCTTTTTTTTTGTACAAAATCAAGTAAAATATGGCAAAATTAATAAACACAAACTGAAATGAAGGAAGGATTAAACAGTGATAAGTAGAGGTTTATTTTTCTATCAGAGATTGAGTTAACAAATTGCCATGTTATCTCCAAGACTCGTTCAGTCAATCTCATATTTTACAATCAAGAATTCAGAGTCTGTTCTGTGTGCCCAAATAGATTCTTCTCCATGAACAAGATACAAAATTCATTTTTCAATAAAAAACATCTGGTTTAGGCTTGGTCAAGGTATAATAAGTTTTTATTGAAGAGAAGTTTTTCTATGAATAATGACAGATTTTTCTGGGTGACCTAATCTCTTGGCTGCTTCCTAATTCTCGCATTAGTTTTTCAGTGTGTGACTCTCAGTTCTCCCTCTGCCTTTTAGCTTTCAGATTGAAAGCAAAGCTGTCAGGTGCAAAGTGATTTCCTCTGCTTAGTGGAGATCACTGTCCTGATTTGATTAGTTCACTCTTGAGTTATCACCTTTATGTCCACCAGAAGGCTCTGCTGCTTTCTGAAATGTGCACAGATCCATGTTCTTTGGGTGCCTAACAAGGTCATCGCTGTTGTAAACAGGATCAGCAATTCCCTTTCACTGGGACAGCACTCACAGATTTCTTGCACTAAGCAGTTAAATTCTGATGTGTCTTGAAGTAAGTGAATGATAAATGCAGATAAATTACAGTTGGTGAATGAGGATTTGGTTCAGCATACAATTATGTCATGAAATTTGAATCCACATACATTTAATACAGTGGCTGTTAAGTTAAAACCTTAGGAAATTTTAACACTTTGATTATTTTTGCTGTTGCTTTCATAGTTTGTGTGTATATATGTATTTACTCTGTAAGTAGAGAAGTTTGAAATGCAAAGACCCTAATTCCTCACCATCCTGGCATTCTGATATTCATAGTTCCAACTGATGAGAGAACCTCTGTGAATTTTGGCACTTGGCAAAGTGGTGATGAAATTATCATTCTACAGACACTTCTCAGTGAAGTTTGCTTTTCACAATATTTGTGCTTCCCAGTTTATGGGCTGAAAACAAATAGGGATTATGCCTATAAAACTGTCAGGGCAGCTTGCTTTATGAAGCTAAGTTATGATAGGTAAAAATATGATTTTTTTTCTTATGTTTATTTCAGTAGCACATATTAGTGAATTCAAAAGGGAAAAGAATTCCTCTTATTTATTATGTAAGTGGAAAATTAGGATAAAATGAGAAGAAACCTCTTGGAGCAATACTTTTCATATCCATTGATTAGTTTGACTGCAGCTGTTCTGGGACAGCATCCTAACATACAGGTCTGATTTAGCTTTTACTGACTTTCAGAAGTGGAAATCATGGAATAAGAATATCTGAACACACATTAATACATCTTTGTCATGGGTATGATTTTAAAATCATGTTTTTCAGAGACCCTGGATAAAAATAGCCTTTTAAGTCTCCTAATGTTGAAAAGTTTGCTTAGGGAAAGGGTATTCATCCAGGTGAGGGTTTTTATTCCTGTGTTATTTTGGTTGGTTGGTTGGTTTTGCATCCGTTTGATTTGTTTGTTTGTTTTCCCCCCTCATAAAATATTATTTTCTTTATAGGTATTTTAGCAGAGAGCCATAAGCACATCTTCAAAAAGGCTGCTTGCATCTTTTGTTGAGCAGAGGGTATGATGAAAAAAGTGTTTCTATAATACTACTACAACACTAATTTTTTTAGTTTCTCAAACAATCCAAGTTATAAATGCTCATGTTTTTCCAGTCCTCTTTGTCTATATTTGTCTATTCTACTTGTCTAACAAAAGCATTTGGATGTTATTCCCTGGGATACAATAGATAAATTACAGTAAGAGACCTAAACTTAAGATGGTGGCAGACTTCCTACATACTTTAGTCAAATTTAGTGGAGACAGTTCATCAAAGCACACATCAGTCACCAGATAACCATTCAATTTTTGATTGGTTTTTCTCCTGATCCTTGTTTCATTTACCAGAAGAAGGATTCAATTTTTTCACTGCAATATAAACGTAAGGGTTTAGTGACTCAAGTTTGCCTTTCTGGAATTTGTAATAGTTAGTTACCATCACTAGATAATCATAAAATGTTCAAAAAACTGTAAGAGACGACATCATTAGCACAAGATGATCTATTATTCTCTAGTGGTATCTCTACAGAGTGTTTCAAGGTGTCATTAATGTGCTTCAGCAGCATGAAATCCTGCAGAGAGCTGAGAACCTGCACTTGAATTTGAAATAATGCTGAATTGCTAACAAAGTTTTTACTTAAGCTTCATTCAACTAAAAAAAAGCACAAACGTATGTAATTATTCAGCTCATATGCTATCATAATTTCTTTAATGTGTTTATAAATAACAAAAGAAAAAATTGGGTACTGTGGATATTCACTGATCTGCGTTAATTTAGCAGAATCTGTTTCAATGCTCAGTAACGTTTTTTTCAGTGATTTTTATGGGAACAGCATTTCACTTCAAAACTAGCCCTATGGATCTCTATTGTAGCAATGTCCTGAAACTCAAAGGGAGTCTTCTTGAATATGGACCAAATAACTTAGTTGGCTGCTGGCCATGTGTTGTCTTTCAGAGGAATATGGTTATTCACTATGTAATAGTGTAGGAAGAAAGGAGACATATGGAAACAAATTTTAAAAGAAACAGTCACATTAGTCAGTGCAGTTTTAGCCACACAAGTTGCCAAGCACTTAATGTAGTCCTGAAGTAAAGAAATAAATGATGCAGCCCACTAGGAAGGCACTTATAGCATGGAAAGTGCTGTTCTTATAGAAAACAAGCAGGCAGCTCCAGCTGAAAGCTGAATCACACCAACAGTTCTTGAAGGTTGATTTATTGATTTCCTTTGCTGCTGCTGCTGTTAAAAAAAGCATAGTACTACGTACAACCTACATTAAAACTGTATTTAACAGCATCCTTGGAAATATATTTGTCCTTTTATTTGTCCCTGGCCCCTTTTCCTTATAATTTTATTTTGGAATATGCAATATAATCCTATGTATTTTCCTGTTGTATCTTGATAATGTCCTTTCAAGTAGATGTCCTGTTTCTCTAAATAAATAATATATTTTTAACAACACAGAAGAAAAAGTGGCAAAAATAGTGGCTGTAAAAATTGATGCCTTCAAGTGTAAATCGAAGATATATAGGTATTTGTGTGAAAAACATAGATTAGTGCAACAATTATTTTTCCAGTTCAGAAATTGTATTGGATAGAGCTTTGTAAAATATTATATGTCCATTCTCTCTAGATGAGTCATGGTTTTGGAAGAAAGGGGAGAGAATATTTTTTTCAGCATCATGATCATTGTAATAATGAACTGCAGAAACTATAATAGATTTTGTTCCTGGCTTGGCAAACTATCTAAAAGATTTTGCAAGAGAGTTTACATAATTCTTTCCATTGAACTTTCTAGTATTGCATATGTTTTAATTGGTAACTCAAACAGACCAAACTTCTAGGTAGTTTGTGGACTATATAAATGTGGTTTAGTGTTTCAGAGGTATTTTATGAGCAAAGTTGGTGGTTATACATTTTCATACTTACAACCTTAGTTCACTTGTTAAAATAGGCTCTCTGTTTGCTAATAGTTCCCAGCTGTAACTAATACATTAGCAGATCTACAATGTAGTATTTAAAATGACGCATTTCAAAATCAATAACAAATGTCCTGCTGTACGATTAATTGGCAAACTTGTTTTACACAATGGTCAGTTCACTCTACAAAATTCCTCTGAAATCACAATAAATCAAGGAATAGGAGACAATGATGTGTAGACTTCTAAAAACTTAGAAATAGGAAAAGCAAAAGTATTACTTACTGTAGTTGTTATTTGCTTCTCTTGTCCCTTTTACTTTGCCTCGCTTATCAATCCTCATATACCACTGAGTTCGACAGAAAAGTCTTCTCACTCTTACATCCCCCCCTTCCATATAATCATAGCTTCTGGTGTGTCGCTCAGGGCTGGAACAGTTCACATTTGTAGCCATTTGCTCTGGAGTCATGTCATTGCAAGCTAAAGATATAGTGCCCATTAGAAAGATAATGTAAAAGTATGATCTGTAGAGCAAAATTGGCAGGATCCATGTCAGTATCCATTTGTGCATTATAGTGCAGTGTTCTGGGTGTTCATGAACAACATAATGAAAATTAAATCTCAAGTAGACTGTTGCTCTTAGGTCACCGACCTGCCTTCTGTCTTTATGAGTTACAGATTCATTTAAATGAGATTGCTCCCTCTTCTAGAATTCTGATCGTTATTCCTTAATAGTTAATGGCGAAATAAAAGAGCTTCTTAAATATCTCTTCAGTCAGAATATCCTTTAAAGACACAAGTTATAAAAACCTCTGTTGTCGTGACCTTCTTTACTACTTGAATTTGCTGCTTGCACTGAAAATAAAAGATCTGTGAGAAAAGGTGCATGTGTAAGTCTTTATGCTCAATTGTTACAAACATGCAAGGTTACATTATGCTACTGAAAAGTGCTGCACACAAATGTATGACATGCTGAGCTGATTTTTAACAATATGCAAATGTATCTACAACAGATATCTCTCATACGACTTTTTACACAAGCAGACACTTCTTGTGTTACACAGAGTTACACTCTGTTGTAAACAGAGTTCTGTCTTCAGTTTTAAGTCCTTCCAAAAATCTCCCATTGATTCACTTCAACTACTTTCTCATGCATGATAAAATTCTCCTTGTTACTTCATACCTATATAGTCACTATTAGCACAATTTATCATTTAACTTTTTGCTAGATTTCCGAACAGACCTCATAGCTTCAGCCCTGTATTTTCATTCCTACCCTTTTCAGATTATTAGTAGTAATCGTTTTCTTAATTCTTTTTTTAGCATCTAGCGTATACAAATGAAGATAAAAGCTATTAGCTGTTAGAAACTGTTCTTGTAAAGGACAGATAACTTACTTGTTCCTGTTGATAAGAGCTGGATGCCCAAGTACTCCATTTCTGTTGTCTGCTTTTTGCAACATGAGGCACTCTACTGTAGCTAGAAACTTTCTCAGCTCAGAAAGGCTCCACCAGAATTGTAATTGTTTCCATAAATCAACACGCCGAGCGATGGTGTGTATGTGCTTGTGCGTGCGCGTGCATGTGTGTGTTGAGCCTGTTGTTCAGTCCTTTTCGATAAATACCTTTGCTGACCTCACTTGGAAGCAATTAGAATTTAACCAGTCAGCTGTCAGTTGAGTGCATGAACAAAAGTAAAAGGAGACTTGCATTGTATCGTGTCCAATGGTCATCAGAGGGAGCTATGTACATAGTTTATGCTTTAAATCTCCAAGAATCTACTTTCTAAAAACATATATTTCGTGGTGCGTGGTTAGAATTGCTTCACATGCTAGCCAGTGTTTCTGTGTTTTGGTTTAGGTTAGTATTTTGCTGTCCTTTAAAAACTTCCTCCTCCTCCTCCTCTCTTTTGTACCTACATGCTTATCTCAGTTTGCTTTTAAATCTCTTCTGCAGTTTGGTGTATTCACAGTCTGCTTAGTGCCTTTCTAAAGGATACATGAAACGTGGGTCTGTTATGTGCTGTGGAGAAGGGTGTGCTGTGGCCCTTAGAGATCATACCGTATATTGTCATATCATAAGTTTGAAAAGAGGGACTGCTGCACTGAGATTTTTATTTCATCAGCCACTAGGTGAAAATGAGAATGTAGATTTGGATGTTTCAAAGTCTGACATTCAAACACAGCCTTTATCGGCACCAAGGAAGAATTGCTGGTAGGGAGCAGCTTTCCTTAGCACGTGTAGTTGGCTCTTGAAATGCACAAAGCGAGAATGAAAAGTGGCAGCAATGTAAGAACACCCCTAATACTGTGTAACAACCAGTGGTGAACGCAGGCTTAAAGTCTAAAGAATCAAAATGATGGATATGTACACCTGGTTTTCTGCTCCTGTGTGCCTGTTTCCATCTCTGGCACCAGTCTGTCCATGTTGTGTTTCATCTGTAAATTCTGCTGAGTTTCTGCTGAATGCATTTGTAAAATACACTGAAGCAAACTTTTCAATAGCCTCTTATCCTGTTTAGTTGCCACGCTGTTCATGTGACTACACCTCAGTCCCTTTAGTAAATACTAGTAACAACGAGAGTTTGGAATTAATTCACTTATTAAGAGTAGTTTACTTACATTTAGTTGTTTATTCTTGATAATATAACACGGATTATCATTCCCTGCTTTTATCCTTTAGTAAATACTTTCCTCGCTCTACAATTGGATAACAGTTACTTCTTAAGAACGAGCTTTAGAGGCAGTTAAAAATCCCAGGGAGTACTTATGTGCCACCTTGTGGTGAGGGGGACAGAACTAAATCAGGGGGTTTGCCTGGAGTGATCCAAAAGAGCAAAAAGCTGTATGGTACCAGGCAAGCTTGCAGTGCTCAGCTTTTCCTCTGCACAGACAAAGAGAATGAGCAATTTCCTTCCTTCGCATTGTCAGCTTCCTCCTCAGACCTCATGTGGATTGATCCCGTTTATCACTTGCTTTGCATTCTTTTTTTTAACTGTTTTCACTCGAAGCCCAAAGTTGATCAATTTTTCTTGTCATTATTGCTATTTCAGCACGTTGGGCTGTTTCGAATATTCTGTAGCTCAGCCTAATTTTCTAGTTCAGCAAAAGACTCAGAATGTGCATCTTTCTGATACAAAAGGTATGGTGCTTAGGGCTTTCAAAGGCTGGATGCCTGCAGCTGATACATGAAGAAGTGGTTTTCATTAGGTTAACTCTTGTAAACTGTGATTACAGCTATTTCCAGTTTGACTTGTATCTCGCCAACCCGTGACCACTGTTCTGACAAGAAGTGGGGACTGAAGTGATTTATCTCCGTTGTGGTTTTTGCCAGTACATTGGCTGGATTTATATCAGTATGTTCTCTGGTCCGTTCCACAGTCTGAATTCAGAATGATAGCAATGAAAAAAATTTGTGGTATTCAAAAGGCTTATCTGTTGTGTATTATAAAGAAAGCAATCAAGGATAAAAGGTAATCTGTGTTTTACTCAGCAAAATAGGATGCAAGTAGAAATATTTTTGTAAATATCCTGGATCCTTTATGTGCAATAACAACTTGCACTTTCAGACCCATACTGGTTTTAATTTTTCGTTTTCCTTGCCAACTTATTGTTTCTGACAGTTAGTAACAGGAGAAAAAATACATACCTGAGGTTTCAGTTCCAGAAAGCTGGAGCTATTCATGGTCCAGGCATAGGCATGTATTTCTCTTGGCTCTGAAAAAATAAATCACTTACTGTGTGTTTTTTAAGTGGTTCCTTAGTTCAAATTTCTATAAAGTTTTATATTTAAGAATAAATTCAGAGCAGCTTAAATAAGGCACGAGCCCTAAGTTTAGTTGGTGAACAATGCAGTTATTCTTTAATTATTGATGGTTACTCTCATATCTTCATATTTTATAATTACAGAATAACGTCTTTCCACCATGGTTTAACGGCAATTTTCCTTAATCCCACAGTTTTATGTTTTGCTATACAAGGACAACTGGATGTTTTTTAGTGGGAGGATGCCAACTTGGTCTGCATGTGTGCACATCAGGCTTCTCTGCACATAGCCCTGATCCTTTGAATGATTCAACATGCACCTGTTTAAACCAAGCACAACTAATGTCTCACTCAAATTGAACTGGCTGAGGTTTTTAGAAGACTGGCACTTGGTCCTCTCTCTGCTTACATGCATGACCAGGGCTTTGCAAATACAATCCCAAGAAAACTCTGAATGATACATAGAAATTGTCCACCTAAATTGTGGTTTTCTGTTTCTTTGGCAATATTGTATTCGAATAAATGTGTTCAGATATTGGGAACACAGGAAACATGAAAATGTGCAAAACACATATGCTGTAAGCCATCCTTCAATACTTAACTCTGCCCCCTTTACGTTAAACCATACATTGGTTCCCGCTTCCTGGTTGATAAGACAGTTTTCCATAGCATTGCTGCAGTGCACAAAGTGCTGAAAAGTGGAAACAAATTGCAAGCATTTGCTTGCTGTGATGAAGATTGTGCAGAGGCCTCCAATTCAAATAGAAACAGCTTAATAAAGTTTATTCCCGTTTTTCTTACATAGGAAATTCCCTTCTGTCCTTTTAGATGAAAATATGACTAAGGATCCATGCTTTCCTCATCTCCAGGCTGGCCTGCTGGAATATCTACTGCTCAGGTTTGGGTCATGAGTGCCACTTCAGAAAACCTCCATTTTGTCCAGTTTGCCCTTAAGGCAATCCAGACCTGCTAAGAAACTTTCACTGTTTTCCTCCTCGTTCCCTGATCCATCTCAGGGTTTAGAACATCTTCCAGAACTTCCAGAGTTTAAGACAGTAGGAAGGTAATAATCTCTGTATCAGACTTTAAACTCAAGTTGTTGGGCTTTAATGGCCTGCAGCAAGAGCTAAAAGGGGTTTGGAAGGGCCTATGGAAAAAGTTCTGTAGATGTGAAGGTGCTAAATCTTGCTGTGGTTAAATCCTTGTCTGTAGTTTCCAGATCTCGGAAATCAGGATTAGTTCAAGGTTGACTTTTGCTACATGCAAAAGATACAAGAAAAGTGATACAGTTTGTGCAAATCTTTGGGCAGCATTGCAGTGTCTGAAAAACACTGCAAAATGTGTGGAAATGTATAGCAAGGCAGAAAACAAGAGAGATGAGGAATATTGCACCTCAGTTTAGATTTATCTTTTCAGGTTGTAAACCTAAGATTAAAAACCATTATTATGGATCCTTTGTCTCCTTGACTATAAGAACATTGGTTTGGTAACTGGTATGGGTTATTAAAATAATATTGAAAAGACAATAATTTTTTCCTAGCAATTTTCAAAACAGATCTCTTCAACATCATTCATTTCTTTGTTTCCTCCTATTCACCCAGATCATATTGAGCTCATTTAATTCTACAGGAAAATTTGAATGGGATGCAGTAGATACCTAAAAAAAAATACCCCTAAAACTATCAAATAGTTGACAACTGCATAACTACTTCCTTTTTTGTTAATTAACAACAGCGAATGTGTTTTACATAGCTTATTTTAGGGAAAACAAAGGCTGGGAATATCTTAGTTCCATCAGTAGTAAACTGAAGAGATAAACTCATCCAGGCTTTAAACTAGGACAGTGGAGTATCACGATACTGACTTTAAAAGGAGATAGAATAAAAAAAGAATGCAATGGCCATCAGATGAACCCTTCTCTTCTAAATGGAGTTTGCACTGTATATGGTTATGATAGATTTCCTTGTTATAATATATCCTTTGATAACCCTCAGGTTTAGGGGATCCGACTTGTGATGACATCAGGACACAGGCTGTGTTTATCATAGGATGTTGCAGAATTGTAACAGTAAATTTTTGGTGGAGATGTGAAAAATAGAAAGCTGATGTGAGAAAATACTGAGGAGAGACATTTGATTTATCTCATTTATTACCAGGTATGACATTCAGAGGTTTCTCTTTATGAAGTGATCCATCTGTTTGTAGTCAACTTTTTATTTTACCAAAATACTCACCATACCGTCATTTCTTCTGCCTGATTTTAAATATATTCTTTTTATAAAATAAAAAACGTGTAGCATCTTTTTATATACACAGATGTTGGATAAGAATCAGCTTTAAGACCTGGATTTGCAGAATGTGTGTGCTTAGATCCACCTTCTACACCTGTGAGTTTATCCAATTAAATAGGTGTGATACATCCAATATTTACTGCCCCTATAGCACACTGTAGAGGTCAAAATGCTCCTGTGATTGATTCTAAAAATGTGGGCTCACATATATACACACTATACATTGAAATATTATTAATGATATAAAGTAAAATATGCAAAAGGCACAAATTCTAGTTATCCATCTCATGCATTCAGTCAGGGAGGGGGAAATTGTGAAGAACACAATGATGATAAAACTTAAGGTCAGTGTCACAGTACATAGTCACAGACTCATCCAAACCAGTGTTTACCAAACAAAGCTCTTTGCATCTCCTATATAGTTCAGCAAGTCCAGGATTTCACCCAGGGTTTAATGTAGATTCCTGGTTCTGTGTTAATGACAAGCATCTGAAGTCCTGAGATTTAACTAGATGTTTTTTTCAGTGGCTTTCTTTTTTCTATACAAGGCAGGCAGTAAAGCAGGTTGGTATAATCAGTGCAAACAAATGCAAAGTAACAAAATGTGGGCCCGTGTATGGCAGAAATGCTACTGGGTTACTACTGCGTACTTAATACTTGATTTTGGGAAACAGCTGGAGTGAGACCTTTCCTAACCTCCATCTAGTTATATGGGCTATTGTTACATGTGTTCTAAAAGCAAACTAATGTAGGGGAAAATTGCCCTATTCCCCTGTAAAGCTGTGCTTCTTGTAGAGTTCAAAACTCACCAGTAGATTCAGAGTAAGAGCAATTCTCTGTAATGATTGCGTTATTTATTACCCATCTGTCAGAAACAGGGACACCATTTAGTCACAAAAATGTAAGGTTTTCCAGCTGTTGACCATTTGAATGGTAGGTAAGCATTGGCTGGACTGAGGAAATCTAATAAAAGGGTGTTGTTAGGAGAGAATCTGTGTTAGTAATTGGCTTTCAGAGTGAGCTCCACCACGTTTCCTCACTTTTTCCATTCCCTCACTTACTGATAATGAAGTCCATGATATCCTGCTAAATCCTATGTAAATTCAGGCCAGAATAGTCATTTGATAATCTGGGGAGGGTGTGAAAGAAGGATGTAAAGTGCTAAGGATTGGAGTGCAGTTCACCATATCAAGTGCAGGGTTAGAATTAGCATGTCAACATCATTCCTGAGGCATCTGATGTGGGCATGGACTGGTGAGCCAGTTTTTCTAATTATAAAAAGAAGGAAAGAAAGTGTCAAAATAGCTTTGCATTCAAAGCAGCAGGGCAAATTGAGACTATGTCAAAACTCCAGTTTCTTTCAGAGCTCCTGCAAAAGTTAAGCAAGATGGGACACTTGATTTCAAACTGGCTGTGACTTAAAGATGCCTAGACTGAGGATTACCAGATTGTGCTATTTATTTGCAATATAAACTCTCCTGCTCCTCTGTATGTATAGTTCTGTAGATGGAAGGAGTGATCCCTTCTCTCTGTGAACAGCTGTGCTTCCAAGAGTTTAAATGTCTCTGCAGCTGTTGCTTTGTTGGATGTTTTTTTGCCTGGCTTGTGGCATCAGCAAGGATTGAATTTTGTCAGCAACTGATGAGGGTCAGGCGTTGGAACAGATTGTTATTAGACTTGATGTTGTTCTGATCTGCCTCCTTACTCCTGCATTACTTTGCTTATCATAACTATCACATTACTAAATAATTTCTACCCTTTTAACAGTAATTCCAGTTGCTATTTTTTCACACGTTTGACAAAGGGTCTCCACTGCAACTAAAGTAGTCTCCACACAAACCTAAATATTACTGTTCTGTGAAACAGGAATGCAGAACATTTAGAAGGTGTTAGAAAGAGAGGGGAGGGGGCGGGGTGTGGGAAACTGGGACCAAAGGATATGTGTATTCCTTTCTCTCCATAAAAGAGGAGGAAAAGTTTGATTCTCTAATAGGAATTTGTCTAGTGTAGTGCTAAATTCTCTTTATCAGCCTTTTATGATACTGGGTTGAGTGCATCTGTAGCACCTGTCTAGTTTGTGTTCTTCTTGCATCTCTGCCGTGCTTGACAGTGTGTTACTGCAACAGAGACTTTTCTGTTGTAGCAAACTTTTCTTACTGTGACTTTGTGAAAACTTTTTTCACACTGAGTGTGTATTGTGCTGAAGTTACTGTGCTGACTGCACATGCTGAGGTACAGAATGTGGCAGCCCCTTGACACAGCACTCAACTGAACAACTTTCTGTGGGTGTTTTTAATCCAGTTAACTGAAAGCCCCAGAAAAAGAAGATATAAATATTTAGGGGAAGTTACTGAAAAGCTATTTTTTAAAGAATTTTGACAAGCAGATTTTTGCTAGTTAACCACATTTCAATAAAATTCCTCTCTGAAGATCATGCCATTGTTTGTTTGTTTGTTTCGTAGCATTGTTAGACAGGAACAATGCGTTGGCAGGACCTGCTATGAATTCTTGCTCACTAAAAGGTCTCTGGTGAATAGTTTATCAAATTGAACATGTATTCTATAATCTTAAATTACAGATTAGGTTTTTTCTCTCGAGTTAATCTGATGTGCCCTTCCTGATTGTTCCTGATGGTGACTAAAACTTTTTGCATCTTTTCTTGAGTTGCTAGTGGAAGAAAAGATGGCTCTCCTAAAGTATCCTGAAATCTGCAGGCTTGTTACTATTCTGAGACTCTTTTGCTGAGGTTTTCTCAGTAATTCCCAATATCAGTATGATTTTGATAGTCATTACTTCAACAGCAATAACAAAATATATTTTATAGCAGTCTCAAGTTGTACAGCCGTGGATAAAAAAAAATGATAATGCAAAGAAAGATCACTTGTGTACAAACACAAGTTGAAGTAATGTTTCATGAACAGCATTCATTCTGGTGTTTCCAATATTCCGTGTTTAACTTCATGATCTTAATTTTCTGCTGATATTGGAGTAATTTGTAGTTGTAACTGTTGATCTATGCAGTTGGCACCAGTATCTCAAGTGTAGAAGAGGATGTGTCAAAGAATGGAACTTTGATCCAATACCAGTCTCTCAACATCCACAAATGCTGCTTCTGAGACAGGTGTCATTGTCTGAGTACCCAAGCTCAGTAAACTTTTGCATGAAGTGATGGGTTTCCTGAAGTATCCCAAGAGTCCTGTTAATGGACAAGCAGGTGCTGGCATATGGAAGAGAAGGACAACCAGCTATGGGAAGAGGAAAATTAGGAGCATTATAAACTGTGGGGGACAAGAAATAATGGAAAAATATTGGCAAACTCCCAGAAAGAGAGAGGGCTATGAGATAGAACAGAGGAAAGTAATGAGGTTCCTAATGTAAGCAGTATGCCAGAAGAAATAGGAGCTAGAAACTAAGGGACCCCTGGAAATTGGTTTAAAGAAAGGACAGGAAGAGATCAAGGAATTTCTCATATTAATCCCCTCTTCTCCTGTCTGATGCTTTTCAAAATATATCTAAGAGAAATAACATCATTTGGCAAATCAAATGTGTATTAGGCTGCACTGCATGAAATCTTTCATTTCTAAATTGGTATTTTGGCTTTGGTAGTCTGTGGTGAAGGACTGCTGGAGATGGAATGATTGCTGTACCATATAGTGGCAAAGCTTTGTTCACCCAAAAAAGTCATATGCTGATACCTGAAAGTGTTAGCTTATTTCCAGTTTTCACAAACTATCTCTTCTGCCTTTATATGGTGTGCTATTTCAAATTTTGCAGGCCTGATTGTGTGGGTTGTGCTTTTCCCATTGTAAGTGACACTCAGCTGCAGCAAAATGACCTGGAGCAACTGGGTGAGCAGACATTAGAGTTGGTGCCGAGCAGGGCTAATCCAGATTCTCTTCCAGCTCTTCTGAAATTAAGGTAGATAGGTGACACTTTTTATTTCTATTTTTTAAATTATTATGTGATCTGCCTAATGAAGAAATCCTTTGTCCTCCATGCCTGCCAAAGGAGACTACCACCCTCTTCAGTGGTCTTGCTCTTTTGTATTCCATATAAATAAACAGATGGTCTGTGCTGCAAAACAGTGCCATTCAGTCATAGTCAGTCTTCAAGATTGCAGATACTGGTCCGCATTTAGCACAAAATCAGCTCCCATCAGGATTGACATAAAGATAAGACTTCATTTAGTGGCTCTCTGGAGTTGAAGATAGATAATTTGTTTTGAACTTTCATATCATACTTACGGGCCAAAAAACCAAAGTGATATTCCCGTAAAACTCTGAGGTCTAAATGTAAATTAGTCTTTTTTTCTATGAGCTTTATTTCTTTTGGATTTATGAGCAAAACTGAAAATACTGATTTTTCTTTGTTTTAGCATTGGCTGGCATACCCAATTTCAAGATAATGGTGCATTGGAATATAATCAAAATAGGTGTCTGAAGAACTAGACCGTTTCATGTTTCTTGGGGATTTTTTTTGGTGAAAAACGAGAATTCTGGGTTTGAGTGTTTTTCAGTTTTTACCCCACCCTTCTAAAAGAGACCTATACTCTCCTTCTTCAGTTTCGAGAAACACCCCCAGGGCATCCTTTTTATTTGAATTGATTTTCTGGTTGTTTATCTTTTTCAGTCTGGTCATGAAAAGCACATCTGGTTCCTATTTTAATCAGTATTCCAGTGGGAGCAACATCATATTATAGAAGGCTAACAATGCTAAAATAATAATCCATAATGATGCAACTTCTGGTAATTTAAAACTGTTTTATCCACTGTTTGTAGAAGTGTGTTAATGATGTCGGCCAACTGATCTCTTTGTAGATTAAACTCACCCTGGGTCCTCATAACAGAAATCTCTGACATCCACATAGGCGAACCCTTCGAACTGTCAGGAATTCCTGTTCTTTCTGATGAGTCTGAGCATTTCAGCACTTGTGGAAAGTGCAAAACTGACAGTTGTGTGAACTGAAGCAATCAGCAAACAGAGATTTGGTAAAACAACCCCGGTGCTAGTTTACATGTAAGCTTGTTCTGCCTTTTACTTGATGCAGTTCTGCATCTGGAGGTGACAGGGCTGGAGGTCTTTCCCTTGGTTTTCTGTACTTTGTTGGTTGATTCAGGACTTGGCCTATATGGTGAGAGTGCCAGAAAGCAACAGTGATTGCTTTATTACAGAGCTGTGTTCTAGCAGCTGAACTGAGATGGGCTGCCAAACAGCCTTGTTTTCTAGGTAGGACTTGTTTTCTATATTTCTTGTCTTGGTTTGAGCCAGCAACAAAGAGGAGAGGCTGCTATCGTTTAACTAACACATATTTAGCAGTTCTGTCACTGTTCAGCATTACCACTGAAAGTATACCATTTTAGTGCCATCTCCAGACTAGGCTTCCACACTATTACAGAACCACTGAAGAAGCTGTCCTTTAGAACTAACTTTGAGAGCTGAAGAGAAGACACTCCTATTTATTGTGATAACAGAGCTCTGATAACAGAGTAGCCTATCTAAACTTTTTATTCAACTTTCAAAATGTTTCTTGGGACACTCTCTTAAATATACATCTCCTTCTCCCTTGACTCTGGTTCAGCAAAGTTTCTCACAGAAGTAGACTGTAGCATAGTTTATGTTTAATATTGGTGTGGTCAAATATTGGTATGGTCAAATCAGGAGTGGCATTCTTGGCAGGATGATTAAAATTTTGCAAATTCACCTTTTAAGTAGGAATGGTTATGTTTCAGAGCACAGTAACTGCAGTCACTGTTAGTGAAATTGTCCTGAAGGTCTGTGTTCTTGGTAGGAGAGTGTGGAGGAGGTGTACAAATTAACCTCAGCAGTAGGTTTCTCTAGTTCTCTAAGAAGCTCTGCTCTTAGTTTGTTTTATCAGCTTGCTTTCCTATCATAAGACAACTGATGAATGGATTAATATCTTAACACTTCCACGATTTCATCTTTTGGAATAAAATCAGCTATTTTTCTCACAGTTCTAAAAGAGCAGATTATATAAAATATCAGAGCTAAGCAATGCAAATTTCAGAGGAGCTCAGCTTTTGAAATGCTGCGTCTGAACTTCTGTAAATAATCTGTGCTCGAGGTCAGAATATCAGGTCAGGGATATCCAATGACTACACTTTAAAGCAGGGGAGCTACAATATCTCTCATCACTAAAGTTTTTGGTTTGCATTTTTAAATAAACCAGGAACAAGTGCAGGGTATATATAGTATGTGTGTGTATATATATATTAATATGCCTTGTGCTGGCAGAGGGGATGTCTTGAATAATTTTATTTCAGCATCTTGAAACATGGGGTTAGTTAGACTGGTAAAGTGTTATATTTTCAGCTACCTATTTACAAGAGAGACTCTCCATAACATTGTCGAGTGCTATTCCTTGCTCTCATTTGAACTGATGCTGCATTCCAGGTAGACATGGACTCATTTCAGGGGTAGATAAATTGAAATATCCCCTAGGTGCAAAATTTGGAACCCTTGTTATACCAGATTTTATAAAAATATTTAATAAGTACTTTGCTTATGGGTATATTATAGAATTGAAAGGAACTGAAGGATGGAAGATTTACTGACTCCACACCACGAGGCACATGCAAGCAGCCGTCGTTCTGAAGGGATAACAGAGAAAGTCCTTGTTAGGCGGGAAAAGGGAGGTACAAAGAAGAGATGCACATTTTCCACGGCTATGAAATGATGTAGCCATAGATCTTGGAGTTCAGTGCAGGTGGCCTTGCTGCAGGAACTTTCAGAATGAGAGCAACTCCTGAGGCTCTGTTTGGAGTTGCATTTCACGTTGTAGTTTCCCCCTCTTGTCAGCATACTTTCCTTTTTTTTTTTTTTTGGTACTATTTACAAAAGAACTGATTTTGTTTTGATACCTGTTCAGTTTGCTGGGTATATGTACTTAGGAACAGTGTATATATTGTTAAATAAAGCACATTCCTAGAATGTGATAAAGGCTCAGTAAATGATGATGCCATGGAACTTCTGTGACTTTTAGGCATACTTTCCATGTCCCTCCTCGCCCCCAACATATTGCCCAGCTACTTGCAGCTCAAGCATATATTTTTTCACAATTTTTTCACAACATTCTCCTTAACTTCAATACCAGAGCAGATTTTTTTTTCTCCAAAATTTTATAAGAATACTTCCCTTCCCTTTCTCCCCAATAAAAATCATTAGCTCCATCTTCTGTTTTGGAAGATGCTACTGTCTTGTTTATGGAAGCCAGTTCAATTTTTCCTTTGGCTTAAGAAATGTCTGGTTTCCTAAATATGTTCTTTCTGTGTGCATAATGCCAATTTGGAATTTTGCTTGAATAAGTGAGTAGTAGGGTAGGAGAGAAGCTGAAAGAGATATTTGGTGTGAACTCACTCTCTCGAAGTAGTTAGATACAATGAGATAAACAATTTAGGTGTAGTTTATAAAGTAAAATTTCACAGTTTCTCAGTGGGCAAACTGTTAATGAATTGGTGGCACAATGCAGCCTTTTCTGTTTCGTTGGGTTTCTTTCTCACTACAAGTAAGACAATGGTGGGTCACATAATTCCTCTATTCTGGAGCAGAAAACCCACCTGACTTCAATGATTTTGCTTAAAAACTGATGGCATGATAAAGTCACTGTATTTAACATCCAATATTATAAGATAAGAATATTAGGAGCAGCTTTATTGTACAAAGTGAAAGCAGATAAATTATCTCTGCTTTATCAAAGCTTTACACATTCTAGAAACAGATGCCTTTTCAAACCTTCAATCCAATACAAAATTCCTAGATATTAACTTTTCAAACAATAACAGCTGTCAGAAATCAATCTCTTTATATTAACTACTCTTGGAGTAGTCCAGATTTACTTTAAAATTAAACAGTATCATAGAATGAGTTTCTCAAATCAATGCATTGTTTTCTAACTCAGTCCAAGGAAATTCAAGTTAATTCAGAAATCATTGTTTATTTAGACCATATTTTCTAACAAAGGAAATCTTTCATAATCTACATTAAAATGTTACTTCTTTCTTTGCTCACAGTTTAAAGACTCTGTAATATAGCTTTTCTATTTATTTTTCTCTGGTTGTTTTAATCTATTCACAAGAGTCACAAAGGAATTAGGGCTGGTATGACTTCAGTCAGTTGTGTTCCTTGAGAGATCAAATTTTTCTGGCATTTTCTTGGAGAGAAGAATCAGTTTAGGAGTTTGACTTAGTCTCTTTTTTTTTTTTAGTTATTATTTTTAATTACAAACAGATAAATGTATAAATTAAATATTTGGAGATAAAGTTTCAAATTGTAGGGGAGTCCTGATGCCCCAGAGCTGGACTTTAGCTGGATCCTCTGCCACATGCCTGTGTTCACATGCAGCTCCCTGTCTGACTGCACCTGTTCCAGCTTTCTGCTATTCTGAGAATACATTTGTGTGTGTGGCAACGAGGCTGCTTTTTAAATGGAGATGGATTTCTGGTGCCTCCAGGCAACAGGAACCAGTGTGTTCAGAGACTGGGATGGTGTGATGCTTTCCCAACCATGATACATTAAAAAAAAAAAAAAAAGGTCAATCATTCTTTCCTTCTCTGCAGTTTTAGACTAAAAGGTTTTGGGAATTCAGGTGTTTGAGTCCATCAATTGCTGGTACAGTTTGGGGAGCAGTACTAGAGATAAGAGTAAAGCTCCAGTGATATTCCGTTCATAACCCTCGTTCACCAGAGTGATTTCTATTAACCAAAACCAGGTTTCTGTATTTCAGGTGATCGAAAGCAAGATGCAGCTTTACATTATAAAGAGGGGATATGTGGTTTATTGTCTATCTCTGGCAGTATTGCAGTTCTGACTTTGCACTCCACCTAGAAGCAGCAATAACTGTAGGACCTGCACTAACAAAGCTGCTGATTGTCCCTGCCAGAGATACTGTCTTGTGCAGGAATGTAAATCTTTGCTGCTTAACTTTATTACAATGTTTTTCCTTTACTTGGACACTGAAGACAAGTACAATCCATACTTTATTTGACACCTAGTCCTCGATTCAGGCATAAGAGCCAGTAAGCAACATACAGAAGTCCATGTTATCTTTGCTCAAATGCTGAGTCTGTATTCAGAAAGTAATCACTTATGAACCAGAATATCAGACCCTCAAAATAATATGACTAGATTTGTGTTCAACTTGGAATCATCCCAAGAGTGCATATTTTTAACAAACTCTTCCTCTGATGGCGATCTTCTAAAAGTACTCAGTCTGCTGTATAATTAATTAATGAAGGATTAGGAATGATAAACTATCTTCTGGCATTCAAGCAGATAGGGAGAAAAAAAAGCAGGCTTTCCATTACTGTGAAAGGAAATTCTATAAAGTCTGGAAAATCTGGTCTTATGTATCAACACTTTCTGGAAAGAAGCAGTTCTAAGTAGTTTTAGGTATTTACACTGACTAAGAAAAATATACCTTAGAAAGATTTGACTTCCAGCTACAGCACCGGTTCTTTTCTGCTTCCATCTTCAAAAATAAGGGAATGTATTCAAGTGCTACTACCAGGTCCTCATCACCTGATAGTTGTTCATTCAAAATTACTGTAATAATTAGAACCAGAATCTTAGCTCCTTTCTCTTTCTAAGCCTCAAATAGCCCCAGAGAATAGAAAGGCCTTGGAGTGTTTCATCATTTATTGAAAAAGTGGAAGCAAGCTGAATTCCTGAAACCTCTTGGAAGTTGCGCTTTCACTCAAATCCTCTTGAGATCTGAGTGGCAGTAATGGGGAACAGAATCTCTGTACCTGTATTTAGAGGGGATTTTGCATATGTGTATGTTTGAATAACCAAGGTATCACTCGCCTTTTTCCAAGTCTCCCATATAAAAAAGTTTGCCTCCGTGTCAAAAATGCATCAGCTTTTTGCCAGTACTGTTCCTGCTGTTAGTCACAGGGTTACATGCAGTATTTAGTCATAAAGAATACACATATCTTCACTCCTTTTATTCTTCTAGCATGCAAAAGTATGCAAAGCACTTTCTATAGATTATTTCATGGCCAATTAAAAAAAAAAAAAGAGCAGATTTATTTATTTTCCAAATTTATATATTTGGATTTAGTCTGTTTCTATACCCTAAAATCTGCTGCTCTAGATTGTTGAAATATTTTGTTAGTACCTCCCTAGCTGAAAATAGAGAGAGACTTTTTTTCTTCCAGCATGCAAGTGCTGCTCAGGGAGGTTCTGGAAGCGTTCACACACCGTGTAATCTCTGACAGTGTGGTGGAATTGCCTAGATCTGCGTGCAACAAGCCTTTGCCTCATCTCATCAAAGGAGCAGGGGGGACTTGACCCATCAAAATTGTGCCATACTTTTTTGACTAGGTAATTATAAATAAAGCCTCACTTTCAGTTGTTAGTAATTCTTCATTTCTTACTTTCATTTGTGGTTATTTCATGGCATGCTGCAATAACTAATGACAGCCTAGGTACTCTGGGTTCTAAATCAAAAACAGTTTTAAGAGTTAAATGCTTTCACTTAAGTTGGAAAAATCCCAGCAGAGTAAAAGCTTATATAGTACAATTTGTGCATGATACTAGAGCAGACTCAGAGTTCATTCTAAGTTTCTGCATGCTAAGCATCTACTGAAATCAATGACAGCTGCACATGAAGAGATATTGCAGAACCCATCCACAGATTAATGAGTAATAAACAGTAAGTATGAGATAATCTGACTCTACTTCATTTTAATTAGAAAACGTGAGTTCAGAGTTTGGGATGAAGTTGTACTTAGACTTCCATGTGAGTTTCTAAGGTGAGAATTTACTGCTGTATAATGTGGTCAGATACTCATCTCAAGCAGTTTGCTCATGTGGCTTTTCCTCTACACACCTTCAATTTATAAGACTATTTTCAAAACCAGCTCTTTGTAGATATGAGATATTTTCAACAAATTCCTCTGAAAATTTATTGTAGCAAAAGTGATATTGTTTCCAGCTGTTTCTATCCAGAACTGATATTAAATACTGGAAGATAACACAACCAGATCACTTTCTCTATCAGACTTTGACACTAGGTCATGGGAATTAATAATGTTCAAAATGTATCTCAGATTGAAGCTGGAAAGGCCAGTTAGAGATCTCAACCAGCAGCAGATGTTAAAGCCAAACTCTGATCCAATTATTACCTTGCACCACAAAAGAGGAAAAATATTCTGGAGGCCAGTCCTGATGTTTGGTCTTTCTGGGTGGGCTGCATGTCTTCTGTTTGACTGGTCTAGTCCAGATATTGCTCACAACACTTTCAGGTCATTCAGCTGGCAACACATTTCATTCCTTCCCACCAAGCATTAAGATATTGGTGAGATAAGATATGGGTAAGATATCAAGAAAGACACTCTTTGAGTTCATACAATCAGGTTTTAAGCTTTTACTGCCATATTTTGTTAGTTCATAATATAGCTGTTTGTCAAGTTTCTGTACTATTTCCTCATTGTGTGTGGGAGATAACTCCAAGGGTGATAGAAAAGTAACAATGTTGAAAGCACATGAAAGTTCCAATCGCTTGTTCACTGGAAAGTATAGTCTAACATCAAAATATGTGATAAAAGTGCATTTAAAAGTTTTGGTTATAGTATGAGAAGTTGCAGATCTTGAATCCAGAAAATGGAAATTCTTCTCCATTAGTTTAGGAATATTAAATGAGCAGAATCAGGAAAAGAAACCTGTATTGAGAGAAGAGCTTTCTGTTCACAAGATGTCTTAATATACAAAACTTTTCAGCTGTCTATGGCAAGAATTTATATGTTCTCTGATTATTCCCTAATTTTCAAACAAGCAAGACTAAATTAGCAGATTAGACTAAACTAAAATAAAAATGGCTCTTCATGCAATATTATTAAGCACCAAAGGACACTGTAGGTGCTAAATTTTAAAAAGTTTCAAAGCTTACTGAAAAAGTTTGGAGAAACTCCTACAGAACTGTTAAATAGAGTTACTACCTCTGGTTCCTGAACCACAAAATGCTTGTGGCCAAGAGAGATTTCTGTGGAAGTATCACTATGTGCTTGCCATGTTTGTAGCCTTGCTGAGGCATCTGATGTTGGTCAGAGCTGGAAATTGGACATTGTGCTCCGTGTACCTCTGGTTTGACCAAGTACAGCTATTCTTGTATTCTCCTCTTAGAACAGGAAACCATCCAGATATGTCTTGGGTTTTTTTCTACTGAGAGAAGTCAGATTGTCAAGTATAGTAGAGCGGATGCAGCATTAAGCTGTCTGGTGACAGTCATACAAGCTCTGTTTGTTAATTTTAATTTTTAACGGCTTCTTATCCACTGATGAGCAGAATCTATACATTCTACATTTAAATAAGAAGGAACTGATAGCATATTTTCTTGAATTTTAAATTATCTAGTTCCACTCTTACTCAGAGCCTGCACACCTTAGTTCTACAGGCTTGTTTAGAAAGCCATCTTTTTCTCTGTTTTTTTTTGGGGGGGTGGGGGTGGGTTTGTGTGTTTTAATGGCAAAGGTTGATCAAGTTTTTCCCATGTTATCATGGCTGTAAAGAACATCCACAAATCTGAGCACTAAATTAAATGTCTTATAAAAGTTAACAGAATAATTCCTTTAAAATAAAGTTTTTATATTTTAATTCTATTCATATAAGGCATTTATTTAGCCATCCATACTACTGTTTTCAAATTAATTATTTTTAAGTTGGGAAAGTAAGGAGTTAAAAAAGGTGCATCTCCAAGCCTGGTCTGACAGTAGGCTGTGGCCAGTCACGATGCAGAAGAACAGATTACAACTCAGTTTACAAGGCTGTCATGCAAAATAAGCCAGTTGGTTTTGCAGGTCAAAGGGGTGCAGATACTTCATGTGACAAGAATAGTTTAAAATCTTCAAAGCTACTTCTACAGATTGTTTTGGGTTTTTTTTTTAAAGAAATGGTCTCGTGAGAAGTTGTGTCTGGTGCCTTTGCTTATTGTTGGGTCTGTTCTACAACGGCGAAGTCCACGCGGGGTCTGTGTGAGGCAGATTGTGCAGCACAGTCTAAGGTTGACCTACTGCAATTTTGTTACTTTATTTTCAGGATGGCTTTTGTCATTCTAAAGAGAATTCTCTAACCTTTTCACTAAGCAAACCAAATTTTTCTTCTTTTATTCCACTTCTTTCTCCTTGTTAGGAAGTGAATTCTGTTGAAAAGAAGGCAGTAATTCCTTAGCAGTGAGGGAGAAATCGGATAAAATGAAAGCCTATGAGGCTTTTCTCTGTAGGATGACAAGTTGTAAAAATATGACTGTATGCTGAAAAGTGACTGTAGAGATGGCATCTTGGGAGTGAGTGGGGGAAGGTTATGTTTATTATCTGTTAATGACTTCCAGATCAAGTTTGCTCAGTTTGTGAGTAAAAAAAAAAACAAACCCAACAAAACCCCACCCTTTTTTAACTGCCTTCTCTGCAGACTCAATTTGGGATTTAAAATTCATGCTGTGCTAATTTTAATCCAAGTATTACTGTCAGCAATAAAAAGGTTCTTCAGGGTATATTGTGCCTTTAGTTAAACTGTCCACCAGTGGACAGTAAATAAATGTTAATGCTGGTGACAAGAAGCTTATCAAAATCAGGATTTGTTAACTACTAATTAGTCTTGATTAAATATTCCTTAAGTCTTAATAACACTTTTAAACATTTATGTCTGTTTAAATGGTTTCTGGACTTACCTACTGTGGAGGAATGTAAAAGGAAGAGAAATAAAGCTCAGAGCTATTATTTTGCATTGTGCATAAGGATTGTTGGGTGAGGTCATAGGAGTTATAAAAGAAATCCCATTGACATACTGACCATCTTGATAAATTTAAATTTCTCAAGGATTTGAGTATCTAGTGTTCATATGTAACACAAATGAGAAAAGTTTGTGGGAAGAAGCAGTATTTTAATTAAATCAAATGATGTAATCTGAAAAATGTCATCTTTCAGACATGCAGGTCTTTCTTTAGATCCAATTGGATCAAAATGAATCAGAGACAGCCAGCAATTGGGGAAATGTTGGGATGCATTTAAGTGTGGCCTTGGAGGGTGCTTTTAGGGCAGTGCACTGAGCTTGGTGGTTGCAGTAAAGGAAAAAGGGGTATCAGTGGTAATCTTTCACTCCTTCCTCTCTCTGTCAGATATTCAGTGACTCAAATCTTGTCAACAAAGACCTTGTTACTGTCTTGTCAGGCTGCAGGGTTCAAATATGTTCTGAGATGTGACTTTTCTGTTGCTCTTCTCACTAGACTGGCAAACTGGGCTGGAGACTGCCTCTCCCTGTCCCTCTCAGCCTGGAACACTGGGATTCTTTGGGGATCAAGGGAAGAGGAGAAAGTGTTCATCTTTGTACTGCTTTTTTCTTTTGGTGTTTTTTGTTTGTTTGTGTTTTTTTTGTTTGTTTGTTTGTTTGTTTTTTGCTTCTCAGATCATCTGGTACTGTCTTTGATGACAGTAGCTTTCCTTTAGCCTCATCTTGTTGGTTAAGGATCCCACTCTGACACTTTCTTCTTTCCAGGAAGAACACTGCTGCACAGCAGGACAGCACTGCAAGGATTTGAGATCACTCCTGGTTTTAACAGGCAATAAAACATCTGCCCTCAGTACCCTCTCAGGGGGGCTCTCCATCTTCCCTGTTTCTGGTGTTGAGAGTGTTTCCTCTTCAGCAGAACCCTGCACCTATGACATCTAAATTTGTTACTCCTATTGATCAGCCTTTCAGGCCCTTGTCTGCTTGCTTGCTGCTGCACCCTTACAGGGAATCACTCTTTTGTGTGCATGGCACTTCTGCCTGCAGTGGGAGATTTTCATGCAGCACACGGATGTTATTCCCAGAGAGCAGCATGTCTCTGAACACCATGTTGTGAACAAAGTTAGATTTTAATTTTGTTTGAATCAGGACATTACTTTATCCATTTTCTTTCCTAAATTCACATATTGGGGCTAGAGCATTTCTATGGTTATTGGATTCAGAAAGTCCTGAGCTATATCTGAAAACCCAAGCTTTTTCTATGATGTCTTCATTTGATTTTAGGGCTGAGACTTTCAACTACACACATGTCTGCAGAGGGAATGAACCCATGAACCAGCATATCTCAGTATAAAGTAATCTTTGTTCCCATTCTAAGATCTTTCTAAGAACTCAAATTAACTGATTTGGAAGTGGTTGGTACCTCCTTCCCCCTCTTGGTAGTTTTCAGCAATGTGGAACATTGTTCTCACACGTATTCTTCTTGTGAGTATATAAATTGTTTTGAAGCCCTATGGGATAATTGTCATTGCTGGAAAACTTCTGTTGAATGGTGTTTGTCTGCCAGCATCAGAACTTGAGGAGGTTATTTCATCTTGGCTTTCATTTCAATTCTATTTTAGCAGTTCTTTGTCTTCAACTCCATCATCTTCTCTGTGCACTGAGCTGCTGTGTTCAAAGACATTTTTTGAAATAAAATTCTTCATTTTGTGGTTCTTATTCAATGATGTTATTTCTCATTTTAGGAGCTTTTGTATTTCTTTAAGGCAAATGAGACATGTTAGTGGTTATTTGTAATTCTTTTTTGTTCAGTGGATTTCCTGTTATGCAAAAATGTAAAGCTTTTCTCACTGTTCTTCCAAACTTTTGTTTTCCTGTCTTGATAGTTTTGTACATCTGTGTCTGCTTTATAACCTGTGGCTAACATGTACTTGCCCAGTTAAGATCTGGCTTTGTCTTCATGGATGCCTGACAACTTACTGTAAAACTGCAAGTTAAAACTACTGCTTGTTTGTTCCAAAACCTTCAAGAAGGGAACAACTTTATTCCTCTTTTCTGAACAGACATGAGGGTACTGAAGATCTATCTAAAAATATCAGCATGTCGTGCTCATGTATTCCATTTGTCCAGTAATCATTTTACTCATTTGTTACTGTAACAAAAACTCAGAGGGGAAGCTTTGTAGAGCATAAAACTCGTACTTGGACAACATGAATGCACATAAAGTGTAATGTTCCAAATGGTGCACAGGCAAAGTCATAGAATCACAGAATGGTTTGGGTTGGAAAGGACCTTAGAGATGATCCAGTTCCAACCCTTGCCACAGGCAGGGACATCTTCCACTAGACCAGGTTGCTCAAAGCCCCGTCCAACCTGGCCTTGAACACATCCACAGCCCCTCTGGGCAGCCTGTGCCAGGGCCTCACCACCCTCACAGGAAGGGATTGTCTAATCTAGACCTGCCCTCTTTCAGTTTAAAGCCATTACACCTTGTTGCAGTACAAGCCCTTGTAAAAGGTCCCTCTCCAGCTCTCTTGGAGCCCCTTTAGGTACTGGAAGGCTTTACACACATCTGTGCTTTACAGCTTCATTTTATCCTCAGTCGTAGGTGGGGTAGGGATAGACAGGCAGAAGGACATCTCATGATACTGGGTAATTACTACTTTCTACCACCATGGATATCTAGTATTATTGATACCAATCTTTTAAAAACATCAGAGACCAAACTAAGGATCTGTATTTTATTGCTAGTATTTAGTAGTATTTTGTCTAGTTTCCAATCTTTTGAGATACAGAAAGTGGATTAAATAACCTTCTTAACACCATTTTTCCTTAATTGATTCATTACCTGCAGAGCAATCTCCTTGTATAACATTTTATCTGGAAAAAATCTATGGAAAATATACCAAGGGGAGATTTGGTTTATTAACATCTCGCTGGAAGTGTGAAGTGTATCCTAAGACAATGTTATATGATGAAAAGGGATATCAGAAAAATAGGAAGACAACCATATTTCTGTGTTGCCAGTAAGAGAAACTGTATGATTTTTATATATATTTTTAACAGAGGATGCAAGCTGCAAAAATGTACCTGAAGGTAGGAAATAGGCAGATGAAAGAAAAGGGAAAGAAAAGGGAAGATTGTGAACATATAAGTGATGTGCCAAAGGAATCCAAAACCATAACAGAGGATTGCTTTACATACTTCTGATATTAAAAGGATCATACCATGGGTAACTCACTAACAAAAGCCACGCTTCTGTCAATATTTATAAACTATGCCACTAAAATGCTTGACAATACAGAGGATTATGGAGAGAAAACAACAATACATGTAACTGGAGAAAACCTGAAAAGAAAAAAAGGGTTTTGTTTTTTTCTCTACTGATCTACAATTTCAATAATATTATGTGTGATTTGTTTAAAAAACTAGACAGAAAAGTCAGAGGTAGATGTAATCTTTCCTTAATAACTGATGATTATACCATCAGTGGCTTGAATAGTGCTGCATTTGTGTTGGACTTTTCCTTTTATAACCTGTATTTGTGCTGGGATATTTTTACACGTTCTACATTACTTTTTCAGTTCTCCTTTCTACCATATTTTAATGCTTTCAATGTTCACAAACGGAAAATTTTTTGACTTAGAAAAGAATCAGTCAGATGAAGGTAAGAGCATGATTGTAGTAAACGGCAGTTTAAAACGTGATACGCTAGGTTAATTCTTGAGAAAACTTTAATTTTTCACACACCTTGATTCTTTTGAAATTACTGTACATAAAATACATTCTTGATTTTTAAAATAACTCAAGCTTACTTGCAAGTGTTTATGTTCCATGCCAAGGACTTGGTCTTATGACTATCGTAGTCTGCAGTTTTCCTGCTTGAAATGGAGAATGGTCTCCCAGAGCATTAGATCATTACCATCAATCTTTGTCAGAAATTCTGATCCCTTCTTATCCCGGTATCACCATTATGTAGTGCAATACTTTGTTTTGGTGAAAAAAAAATCTTAGCTAAAAAAAATTCTCAACGTAAATATTTTGTAATATGTGTGATATCTTAGTCTCTTCCCTTAATATTTGCAGAGAGTTAGTTTGATAATGTCCTTTATTGACATTTCTCCTGGTTTTACAGTCCTTTTGTGTCAGTTCAGATCCAGAATAGAAGTGTTTGCTCCTCAGACTTTGGGGGCCAAAGTCCTTTGATCTCCTATTTTCTGAATACACACAACACTGATAATGCTGTGTCATATTCCTTCCCCTGAAGAGTAATTGGGTTGAAGTTTACAAACAACGATATCCTCTTTGACTCCCTGACCAACCTGCACTGTGTTTAAAAACCTTTCCTCAGAAGTTTTTGCCAAGATGGTTTAAACCAGCTGGGGCAGGGAAGAGAAGAATGCATTACTCAAGTCTCACCCATTTATTTTGTTTCCTTTTTCTGCTATGATCCACAATAGCTGGGACAGTTTTCTCTTTTCTAGACCGAGACAGACCACAGTAATGCAGACAATCTCAGCAAGTGGTTTGCCTAAAAGACAGCAACTTAAAAATACAGAAAAAAGCTTTGATTGATTCTTCATCTTGTTATCCTTTAACCTGTGATTTAGAATGCCTGAAGTAAGACTGCACTTGGTTTCTGTCAGATTTTTGGGGAATAAGGCTGAGTGAGAAACATAAATCAAACACCACAAAGTGTAATGAAAGTCCTCTTATATCTGGATTCTAGCTTTATATATTGACTTGGTTCTATCATGGCCCTGAACTGTACTCTTTGGATCCAAGCATCGATAAATCTTGAGGAAGTTTAGAATATTTTCTGAATTTGGACATGTTTCTATCTGGCATGTATCTTTCTGAATGTAGAAAGGACTTATCTGTTGTGTAGTACAGATATTCAGAGACCTTTGTTGTTTATGTCTTAAAGAGGTTTCAGAAGCAAAGACTTGCTAATTAATTCTGTACTTTTCCTGACATACATACAACTTCTTTAACTAGAATGCTCTTGGAGGATTTAAGAAAGACTTACTTGAGTTCCCCTGAAACCTTTTCTCATGGAATTCTTAGTCGCCTCTATATGGAAGAGTTTGTACAAAACACATTAAAGGAAAACTGCTTTGCCACTGTTTTTCAGCATATTCAGCACAGGGGTGCCACAGCTTGTAAAGAATTCTATCAAATCTTGGCAGCTTTTGTTCCAACAGGGCAGCCCTTACTCAGTGAATTTAGGGGTCAGATTATGTGTCATGGTAGTTTAACTTCACTGACTTCAAGAAGTTTTGCAACATCATAGAGCCGAGTGGAAAACTTTTTTTGTTTTTTTCCCCCCAACTTTCAGTGTGGCATTTTTATACTTGTCATTGTTTTTATGAACTTTACAAGGACAAATTGTAAAACTTGTTATTAGGCTGACTAATGGGATAAAAAGAAAATTTTAGACTTCTTGTGAAACTGATCATGTTTTTCTCAGCAGATTTTAGGTGACTATTCATATTATGAGCATAATTCTGTCTAAAAATAAGTCATGTCCACTTCTTTATGGGTTTATTGAGAACAGAAATTTCCACACCATTCTCCCTTTAATGTGACCACAATGGGCAGTCGTAATTTGTCCATTTATATAAAAAGAATAAAGTAGCAAATTGGCCACCATAAACTGTTAGTATATCCACTTTTGCTGACATGTTTATTGTAGTTTGCAATATGCATGATGTTGATTTTTAAAAATGTTCCATTTTCTTTTTTGAGGGTATGAATTATAAATTCATGAATCCCAGAAATCGAGGCTGTAATACAACTTAGAAGTTGGAAACACTACATAGCACTCATCTATGTCATCCTCAAAAAACGAGGATGTTGAAACTTTTCATAGTTTGTTAAAAACCTAAAACCTTTTATTCATTGTACAGCAAAAAAGGAGCAAGTTGGATAGGTTTTCATGTGTTTATGTAATGAGCAAAAGGCAGCTAAGGAACATGCCAGAAAATATCCAGAGAAAACCTAAAAAGGGGCAAATATGTAAACTTTGGTGCACGACTCAGAACATTCTATAGCATAGAATTAAACACATAACTTTGCCTAAAGACCAAAAGTGTTTTTAATGCTTTGTTTTCATGGTATGTTTCAAAGGAAAGGAACTTTGTCTCCAAAAAACACATCTAGGAATTAAAGATGGCCCCTAATGAACAGACAAAGGAATGAAAAAAGCAGAAGCCTTTGCAGCCTTAAAAGTAGAGTTCAAAATATCACCCCTCTTACAAAATATTTCCTGAAAATAGGCTTGTGGAGCACAAAAGTCAATTCTGGAAATGTGAGAACTATGAAAGCAAGGCCAGTAGTCGGCACTTTCAAAAATAAATAAAACCATCAGGCAACAACTGTATGCTAATTGCATTTAAGAAATAAAAGACCACCTACATAGAAATAAAATAAATCTCATTAGTGGAGCTAAAGCAGATAGTTGAGATCCAGAGTCTGCTAACTCAGCCCCTTAGGCTTGCCTGACAGAGCTCCCAAAGTCACTGCTGTTCTCTTTGGGATGGAACAGAAGTGTAAAAAGCCACCTCCGTGCCCTCACTGGAGCAATCTGTAATAGCTGATGTGCATTTCCTGTCATGGCTGGGCCCACACTTCCAGAGGATCCAACCAGATTGTTCTTGCTGAATGAGCACAGCCAAGGCAGGGAGAAAGGAGGTCACCAAGAGCAGCTGTGTGCAAGAGCCTGATAGATTAGGATGGCACTGAGAAATCCCACAATCACAACTTTTTTTTCTTCCGTAAAAAAAAAAGTATTAATTTAACCATTGAATTTGTTTTATGAAACATCAACATTATGAGGGCAAAGCACTGCAATCTTATAATGAAGAAAGTTTAATATTTTATGAATTTTAGGCAGGACAATAAATCTTGAAGTTTTTCAATAACAATAGTGAGAGGCCTGTAGGTCTGTCTCCTGAAGCAGCTCACAGTAACCACCCTATTCCCTCTAGAGGAAGTATTGAAAATCATTTGCAAGCAGTGACCCCTCTCTCCCTGTTGGCCATCATCAGGTTATAGATCTTCAGAAACAAAAGCTGCCCAGGCTTCCACTCACTCTCTAAAATGGTCTTCTGAAAAGAAATTTAAAAAAAAAATTTAAAAAAATCAAGACTATTGAAAGCTCATCATCTGTTCTGCTGCTGATATAGTTTAGATTGGCTGTTGAAAGGTTGCACAGGAATTTAACTGGATATATTTGTAGGGCCAAGGCCTGACCATAACTAACTTGAAAAAAAGCTCAATAGGTATTTTTTCCTTGACCTTTAACCCTTTGGCCCCAAATATTTCCATTCATAGTTAGTGATTATATTTGTTATTCAACTGTGGAGCTTTAACTTAATCTGAGAGAAGTTCTGTAAATCCTTGCTGGATGCTTTTGGTTCTGATTTTGGCTCCTGTTTTCTGTTAGACTTTTTAATTCAGCTATGAAAGTTAGAGCTTTATGTTCCTAACATAAAATTAGGTTCAGACCTTCATAAAAATCTTATTATTTGTGCAGCTGCTATTGCTGCATAAAAGTGGCTCATTGATTTTTTTTTTCTTCAAGTAGATATTCTTGTCTGAATTCTTTTCCAGATAGAAGCCTGGAAAAGAAGGAGACAGAATCAAGAAAGGATGTTCCTTAGGAGGAAGTCAGTAGAAAACACTTCAGTATTTAATCAGAATGATTTAATTCTGTTGATAATTGATCAATAGTAACACAACTAAAAAATCCCACTGTGAGCCAGAACAGCTTAGCCAACAAAAATAAGTACATGTATTTGTCACATGAGGGAGAGATAAGAAGTCAGAAAATGCAGAACAATGTGAATAAAACCTTCCATTATATGAAATTTGGCAAAAAATAAGGCCTTTAAAAATATTCTTTAGGAACTGCTCTAAGTTTCTTACAAACGCTTCAGTGTCCCCTGAAAAATTTAATGTGGATTTTAAAAAAGAACCCCACACATCTGGCTTGATCATTGGCTGATAGAACATATTTTTATTCCCACCCCAAATCACACACAGCTTGGCTGGAAGGAGGACAGCTGCTTGGGCACTAGTGTGGTTGTGTGCAGTACATCTAATCTTCATTGAGTTATTTGAGCCTCATGTGCCAAGTGCAGAAAGACGTGCTTTTGTGGGGAGAGGGTGTTTTTTTTTTTCCCCTTTTAATACTAATGTGTAATTTTGGCCAACAAAATGGGCTTAGGAGAAAATAGCAATTCTCAAAATGCATTAGACTTAAAATCTGATAAATATACCAAATGCTTTTGTATAAATCCTCGAGTTTGTTGCTTCCGCAAGAAGCACTGTTGTTATTGGAAATCAGTCTCAAACACTTTATTGGTCAATTAATTCTGAAAGATCCTTAGTGTCTTCCCATCTGATTCACTTAAACAATTTTTACTCCTCTGCACTTTTTCCATTACTGAGTCTCACACCTATGATGAATAAGGTATGAGTACCTTAAATTACATGTGAGATTTTGGGCATGTCAGTTTTATGTGCAAATTCTCCCTTTTTTTGTTATTGTACTGATTGAATTGTTTGCTTGGGAGTGTGGGCTGGGTAAGTCCATCTTACGCTGAAATCAGTGACCAAATCTGCAGCCCTCAGGGGCTCCAGAAAATGTTCATCTGCAGGTTTTACTGGTGAAACTATTGCAGCTGAGGGGAAGAAGTTTGCTAGAGAAGCACCAGTTCCCAGTGTAAGAGCTACAGCTTTGTCCTGCCCTCTCAGGTAGTGCAAGGACTGCAGTGCCACTGCAGTGGGAGAGCCTGCAGAGGTGGTTGTTGGCACTGTCCACCTCAGCACGGTGTCAGCCTGTCTCCTGCAAAAACATTGTGATCTGTGGTGTCCTGCAGAATCTCAACTACTTGTGACACAAGTCCTAAAGCAGAGGGCAGAGTAGAAGAGATAAGATCAATAACAGAATTAATCTTTTGTCTCTGTTTTACGAGACATTGGATCTCAGAAGAGCGTTCGATGAAAGAGCTGCTGAACTGCAGAGCTGAGGGAGGACAGATGTGTCGGTGATATTGCTTGGCAGTGCTTTCTCTGCCAATCCTCTGTGAGCTGGGAAAATCTGTCAAACAAGGCTGCATCACAGGGAACAATTTTCAGTTAGTTTTATGTTCCTCATTTTAGTCCTTTCTGCATTGTGACCTAGTCTCTCCTATCAATACCTAGCCTTCCATCTCAAAAATTAGCATTTTGAAACTATAATTTAATATGCTGCATGATTCATGGGTTTCATGAACCAGACTTTTACCAGTCTGGTTTTCATGCTACTATTACTTTGTAGTGCAAGTTCTTCTATAGAGTTCATTTTTTCGTGATCAGCTGTACAATGACAAGAATCAGGGAACACGACTTCAGTCCTGCCCATAACAGCCATGATTTGCAAGGTATCTATTTTAGAACAGGGCAGTTCTTGTGAATATTGTTGTGGGTGTATCTTTAGCCAGATCTGATTGGGATTTAGCCCACAAATAAACTTCATAGTGAGCTGAAAATACAAATCTTTCACTCAACTGAAACTGTAGCACAGCAGTTGCTCCAACATATCAAGATGTTATTAAGGAGACACATGGAGAGGAATTTCAGAAGGATTATACTGACTAAGTGCACAGCAGTTACTAAAATAAGAGTTGGCATTCAGATCATATTAACTAGAAACCGATATTCCCAAAAATGTTATGTAAGTAATTACTATATATTAGGTTGCCATATGTGTGTGTGTGTGCTGTGTCCAAGGCAGAAAACGTCAAATATGCTGCCATGACCCCCTCCTGTCAAGTGAATGGTAAAGTTGCTTTTATTCTGTTTGAGAGGATGAGCATGTTCCTGTGTACAAGACACACAGTCAGCAAATACAGTGATGAAGACGTACATGTCAATGGGATTAGGGTAATACAGAGCATTAATGTGGCACCAGGCAATGATGCTGCACTCAGATGTCTAACAGTGTCTCCATTCCAGGTCCTTCTTGGAAAGGTTTAGAACCCATTTACTGCACACTAAGATTAAACTCATGATTGAATGAATTACAGTCAGGCATTTAAATAAGATAAAGTTACACTCCATGGATAACCAGAGCTCGTGCTAACCTTTATTGGATGCAGGGGGAAGCACAGTGGCAAAGGCCGAGGAAACTGCTGAGGTACTTAACGACTGAGGCAAAGAAGGCATTAATAGCAAGAGCAGCTGTTCTGTGGGTACCCAGCCCCCTGAGCTGGAGCACAGGGACAGGGAAGGAAGACAAGAAGGAAGGCCCCATAATCCAAGGGAAAACCATCAGTGACCTGCTACATCACTTAAACACACTCAAGTCTCTGGGTCTGGATGGATCCACCCAAGGGGACTGAGGGAACTGGGAGTGCTCACTGAGCCACTTCCCATCATTTATCAGTGGCTGCAGGAGGGGAGGCTGATTGGGTATTAGGAAAAATTTCTTCATGGAAGGGCTTGCCAAGCATTGGAACAGGCTGCCCAGGGAAGTGGTGGAGTCACCATCCCTGGAGGGGTTTAAAAGACGTGCAGATGTGGCGCTTGGGGACATGGTGGACTTGGCAGTGCTGGGTTAATGGTTTAACTTAATGATCTTAAAGGCCTTTTCTAACCTGAACAAGTCCATGACTTGATATCCCAATTAGTGTTATTTTAGCTATAGCAGAGATTTTTGAAAAGAAGTCAGAAAAAGCTACTAAAAATGCAAATCTAGCAAGACTTGCTTAAGAAATATGCTTATGAGCTGCTGCTTTATGCTCAGAAATTTTCATCAAAATCTTCTTGCTTTATTGTTAGAGATTCTACTAATATCTTTGCTGCTTACCATTCTCATGCTCTCATCAATGGTTTTACCATTATGTAGAAACATATCTTCAAAGGTTTAAAAAGCAAGCAAACCCCACCCCAAACAAAGATTCATTATTTTTGTTTATTTAAAGAGAAACATTTACTTCCCATATATAATTAGTAAATAAAAATATTTGAGTGCCCTTCTTATGTGTATAGTTTGAATACTGTAGGTCTTTCAATGAAAGTTATGTCCACATTTTATTGGGAAAGACATTGTGAAGCAATAAAAAAAAGAAATTTATCAGAAGTTTAGAACATTTGGTTTTATTCTTTTATACTGCGCCAGTTTTCTCTTTCCCTTTTCTTTGTTTATGAGAATATAATTTATCCGATTCATTGACAGAAAAATTTTGAAATGTACTGCATCCTGTGTGTTTTTGGGAAGATTCCATGACTTCGTGTGTCATGCTCAACTCAGGGAACTAAAAAAACCCCTAATATATTTTTATTCTGCTCCTACACTGATTAGTGCTTCCATGAATCCAGCTGAAGCTATATGCAAATATCTTAATGAAAGGACTAGTATGTACTGTGTTCTACTCCATTTTTATGACAGAATAATAAATAGGAATCACTGGATTAAGCTGAGGATTATATTTCATAATGCAGTTGGTAACAAAGCAAAGGCATTATTTTCTTTAAAATCTCTAAATCTATCTATTTATCTATATATAGATATAGATCTCTATATCCATAGATAACATAATCTCTGTTTTCTTAGACATTCTTGAAGATACTTGTTTACTTTTTGGAGTCTTATGTTTACAGGTTTATTTGAATATACAGTATATCTGCTGTACATTACAAATGGGTTATAAGTTATTCAGTTTTCATAGATGATAATAGCAGATGTTTTAAGATTACTCCATTCTATGTTTCTGCCTATTGTTCAGAACTGTCTTCATTATCCCTTGCTTTCCCCTTCTCCATCCTTTTAACTGTCCTCCCTCCAAATGCAGTCTTTTCATCTCTCCCCATCATGCCCAGTCCCTATCCTTCTCCTCTCTTAGAGTGCTTGATTTACTTGACCCAAGCACTCTGTTCTGCTTTTCCTCGTTGTCAGAAAACAGAAATCTTCTCTAGTGATAGCATTACCATGACATGTCCCCTCTGAGGTTCCTGAAAAGATCTGGTAGTTTGCATTGGCTGTTGTTCATCTGCTATGTTCAGTTTTGGCAGAGTCCCCTCACAGAATCAGGAGCCTCTGAGAATTTGGGTTTGGCCTGAATTAGCAAGGGTAATGTACAGAAAATCTCTTCTGAGAGATCTCTAATTTGATGCAGACTTCTGGACATCAACTTGTGCTTAGCATCATAAAAATGTGCACAGGGCCAGCTCTTGCTGTGTCTTTTATGGCTGCAAGGGTTGTGACATGAGCAAACTTTGCCTTTGGTTTTCTTTATAGAGAGCAGAGAGGTGGAAGTTCATGCAAGAGAGAGGGCACAGGAACCTAAGCTTGCCCTTGGAAGCAGAGTTAGAATATCTCTGGGGGCTCCTGATGTACAGGACCTTTCTGCAATCACAGTAATTTCTCCTCCTGAGGAGACAATATATTGTGGGTCTGTCCTGTCAGAGCAGTTCCAGCCTGGGGATGGTGAGGAGTGTAAAATGGGAGCGAGGTCAGAATTTATCAGTAATGTCAGTGACATTTTCTCTTGCTCCTATCTATTTACTTTTGCTTAGTACAGCTAAGTGATTTATCTCATTAATTATTCCTTATAAATTTTAATTCCTTTTTTACATGGTCAATGGATTATATTTAGTCCTTTTTAATAGTTTTGCATAAAATGCAAATGTTCTACCATGTAGAAGCACAGCTGGCATTCAGCCAGTAGAGTATGTTATTTGGATACCTCAAAATCCAACATTGCTTCATTATTTGTTCATTCTCTTCAGGGAACAGGTTGTCATATTGTACAGCTCACAGATAACATTGATTGTTCTTGAAACTTTCATACCAAGTCATCTTGCACAAATATACCTTCTATCACTAGAAGGATTTTTCCTGCTTAACATAATGTTTGACTTGGCCTGCAGGTGCTCCTCCAATAATGAGCATTAATAACAACAGTAATTATCCTGTTTATGGAGAGTATAAAACTTCTAATGCTTAGCAAGGTCCTTCCAATTTTTAGAAAGCTTCAGTTTAATCTTCCTTTTTTACAAAACACTCTAAACAAAACAATGTCCAGCACCTGAAGAGGAAAAGCACTGAACAGCCCTGCTAACCCTGCAAGGTCCCTCCCTACCCTGAGACAGCTCATTGCTCCACAGCTTGTCTTTAACAGGATAAAGGGAAGGGAAGAGAGAGCCACTGTAACAAAGTATCATCTTTATTTCAATTTCAGTTTTCCCTGTCAATGGGTTTTAGTAAATCAATGTTTATACTGAAATACATATTTAGTATGGAAAAAAAAAAGACTTTTATAATCAAAGAGTTTTCTTTTAACTGCTTCTTCAGAAATACATTTTGATAATGGCAACTGCTCATTACAATACAAACCAGAAAAGGCATTCATTTGCTGTGGCATGGGAAGTACTGCCAGTTCCAAATGCTCCACATAGTTTCTTTAAAATTTTTACGTTCTTTAGGCCTCAACAAAAACCAAAGCTCCTCTTCCAGGTTTGGTAGCAAACAGACTGTTATTCTCCCCTGCTAACCTTTGCCCATCTGTTTGGTAATAAGCTTTTTTTACATTTTTTAGGAACGTGCTCAGCTTGTCAGTAGGCACCATTGACACAGTGCAGCCACCCCATCCAGCTCCAGTCAGACGTGACCCGATGGCCCCAAATTGCCTAAAACAAAATAACACAAGAAAAAACATGTAAAATAAACCAAAAAGGGGTGCTTTGTTATGTATAAAATCCGTATAGAAAACTAAGATGTGTTTTGAGTATTCATGTCATCTGATTTTTCTGAGGTTCACATGGTTGTACGCAACACTACAGCAATTTGCAGTTACCGTTTTGGTCCCAAAAAAAGTGCTGACTCTTTAAACTGCAATATAGTAATTTCTGTCAGTTCCAAAGTCACCCTGTTTTGTAATGCTTCAGCATCAGCTGTTTTAAGGATCACAGCACAGCTGAGATGAAGAAAGCAGGAGAAGAAAGGAATTGTGTTAGCAACATTCATAAGACATCAGAAGTGAAAACAGAAATACATGACAAAAATAACAAAAGAGGGTTCATAAACTAATTGCACAGGATGTAGGCATGCAAGCCATTTTCTAATGTGGCAAAGACAAATAGCTCTATTCTTCCAGGACAGATCTAAAACATGCTGAAGATTCACAGGCTTCTCCAGGACTGCTGAGCGTGCCAGTCAAGAAAAGGAGAGTTCAGAAACACTCAGAAAGCCATACAGAGTCACTGCACTCTGTATAAATAAACTCACCTAAACATCTGTTTATGCTGAATGGACAGAGCTGGGTATCTCTCTTTAGGGAAACCTCATGAACTTAAGAGACTGCCAGCAGTAGAGGTAAATTAAGAACTTAGTCCCAAAAGAAAAAAATGCTCTTAATGAGGAGGGTGAATAGAAAGAACAATGACAAATAAATGACATCCAAAATATAAACCATTCCTAGCTTCAAGATACTGGCCTGTTAGAAATGTCCTACAGCAAATCCCATGCTATTACACTGCAGATGCCATCCCACTGGAATTTAGTAGAATTATTTTCATTAGTTTGCTTACCTGTGTTTCTGATGTATACTTAGATGCAGCAAAAGTAGGCAAATACCATGTAATAAATGTCTTTGGGGCTTTTCTAACCTAGTCAGAACAGAACCAGTCAGACTTAGAAAACTCATCTGAAATCTTATTCTCATGGGAGATCTAATCTGGTTTGCAAACAAACACTTTTGATGTGTTTCCAACAGCCACGCACGGAGAGATTTATCAGCCCCAGAGTATGTCAGAGGGAGAGGCAGCGTCATGTGAGCAGTGTTGGAAAAGGACAGCTCATTTGGAGCTGTTGTAATTTTTCATGTGTTCATTTTATGTTAAATGAATCTGGTGTAGTGCTGGGTTAGTAGGGGTTTAGGTCATATTTCAAGCAAGTACTTACATATGTGTTTGATTCTAAACACACATCTCTTCTTGAACAGAAACACTTTCTTCAGTGTGTCTGTGTGGTGCCACCCTTCATATTGACTCGATTTTATGTTCATTCTGCATTTCCTGTTGGTGTTCTATTTTATTTATTGTTATTCCTGTAAGCCACTCATTCTCTGATGCAATTTAGTAGTTTCTTGTCCATGGAGCAACCTCCTAAAATGAGCAGGATCCAATCCAGTCTCAGTTGCAATCAATAACAAAATTCCCATCGACTTTATAAGGCCCAATCCACTTCTCAGAGTCTGCTAAATCAACTGTCTGTATTCATTTGGTCTGTTACCTCAGTCAGAACTTTGCATTTCTGATGGTGTCTGGCTTTTATTTTGGTAGGCAACTGAAATCCCTTCAGACTTGTTCTGAACCTTTTATTGATTTCATAATTCTCTGTGGTCATGCTCATGCCTCAGTTTTACTGAGTCATTTTAAAATACTTAGTTGAAATAAAGCATAATGTAGACAGAAAATATGCCTGTTGCAGAGCTGAAGTCACTGTGTTTCAAAATACTGTGGCTTAACAGTGTCAAATGTGGTGATATGATCAGACACTTGGGGTTTTCTGCTGAGGACCTTGATGGGCAGTGCTGTAACATCTGAAACCTGGGTACCTGTCATTACACGAATTCAGAAGTGAGCACCTAATTCTGCTCTGCAAGAGATGTGGTGTCTGGTGGGTATTTAGATCCAGCAGGAGAAAGGCGTCTTTGGGACAGGTCTGAAACCATTTTGTTCAAGTCCTCATCAGTTCAGTACTGAGCCAGGCCCCTCTGGTGCAGTGGCATTCCTGGCCAGACACTCTCTCTGGTGCACTGGCATCCAAATCATGCATTTTGGAAGACGAGTCTGAGCAGACAATCCTGGGGATGGGGTGCTCTCCCAGGCACTGGGCACTGGGATTTCATGTGTGGGAAGTACCCTGTGCACTGCCTGGGCTGTGCTGCAGCACCAGGACAAGCAATAGTGATGAGATTTAAATATATAAATGGAGAGGATTATACTTATTTTGCTTTGTAACTTAGTTTGCATTTGAGTAGCATTTTTAAGCCTTTCTGACTGTGTGAAAGGGCTACAAACTTTTTGTTGAATTTTCAAATTGTGCCATGACTGCAGGCTTTGCAGCTTTAGGAAAATCATCTTTGGTAATGGTAAGAGTCTTGATAAAACACAGAATTGTCTTGGCCACTGTAATGCACCTGGCTGTAATGTACCAACTGTATCCTTTAAAAGTGATCTGAGAGGATTCAGCTGTAATGGGCATGGCTGGGAACACAACAATTATCAGGATTTATAGCAACAAAAGATGGAGAATAAGAGAATGAAAGGAAGTTATAGGCAACACTAAGGACTCTGAGAGATTTCCAAGAGGACCTAACATATTCATGAGCTCACATCCAATTTTTTTGTCCCTTAATTGTTTGGTAAATCTGCTGTGTTACCTGCTTAAAAGACTAACAGGTAAACAGCTATTAAGAGGATGAGGTAGGTTAGAGAAAACTACAAGTCTTCTGTAATTGCAAAATGAAAAAAAAATCTGACCAACTAGTGGTTACAGTTTTCAGCACTACAAACCACAGCAAGTATGGATCCCTTTCTTTCTTGGCAGAGGTTGTACAGTAAAACATAAAGATCTAGGCAAAACAGAAAACATCTGGATATGCAGATTATTCTTCACAGTTTAAACCTTGTAAGGAGAGAGCAGCAGTAGACTCAGGCAATTCTGTGGAATGTATTTTTGGAAAAGCTTTTTAAAGCTACAGGGCAGCTGTATATCATCGTAAGTAAAGAATGTAATTTATGCAGTTCCTGGCCATTTCTATAATCACATCAGCCAAGTTTTCCTAGAGTGACTAGTGATTTTATGTCCCTTAGCTTCTTTAATGTACAACTTCAGAAAAGGTAAGACTTTTTTCCAAAAATTAGATGCTGGCTTAAGCAGCATTCATCTGGAATAGCTATACACCTTTAAAAATCTAATAACTGAATCAGAAAAAGATTGAATGTTAAAATTCTTGAGAAGAAAGATACAGTTCTTAAAAAATACTCTTGATGGGACAAGACTGTAAAGAATAATGAAAAAACAATTTACTTTTTTTCTGTGCAAAGAATGTAATTAAAAAAACCAGATGAAATAATTTTAATATACCAGTTAGACATCATTTCACACAAATGACGCTCCACTGTGGTGCTCAGCTCTGTGGTGCCCATCATACTGCTGCGGGCTCTTCTGCTGGTAAGTTAGAAATGTGATGTAATGAGGGCACACACATCACTTTTGTCCTTTACTATTTATATTTTGCTCCCTGGAATTGAAATTTTAATTTAATTTAGAAAAGTCCTAACTGCTCCTTTCCTTTGGCTCCTGTGGCTGTGTGTGTGCTACCTCCTGCAAGCCAGTGCCCCCATGCCCGGGCTGGCTGGAGCAGCAGCTGTCTCACCATGAAAGCACAGAGCTCAAATGGGAAACAGAGTTCCTATGGCTGTGCTGAGCTCTGCACTGCCACACTGAGCTGTCCCTGCCAACCCTGCTGGTTCACTACAGTGTAGCCCAGGTAACCCCATGCAGTGCACATCTTGCCAGGTTATGCCTGGCCTGTTGTCCCCTGAGTGGGGCAGGACAGTCTCTTCCCAGCGCTTCTGAGAACAGGCCTGTTCAGAAGGATCCAAGGTGGGCACCCAAGTGAGGACACTTAAAATTGTTCAGCAGGTCTGCAAAGTGCAGTCATTGGGTGCTACTGCTGAGCTGTCAGCACTGGGTAGTTACTGCACCTCAAAACAATGCAGATGTTAAGCTTGAAGGCTCTTTCCCTGTCAGAGGTGTCTCAGAAAACAGGCAGTGCTGATATCTCACATGGGATCAAGACTTTGTTGCCCAAGATTTTTGAGCAGAGTTTCTGTCTTCAGCTGATTCTGGTGAGAGTTGTCCCTTCTCACACATGGATCAGCAGTTCCCTTTGAGCAGCTGGGATAACCCTGGTGGAATTGCCCCGCTGAGTGACTGTCTAGATATAGTGTGTTATGTGATCACTATGTGATCCAATAAACTGAACACAGCGGAAGAGAAGGATCAAGAATTGTTCTGCTGAATTGCTATCCGTCTGTCCAATGGCTATCAGATTTCTCTGTGTTTTATCAAAACAGCACGTGTATCCCATATACAAAATAATCTCTCAATGTCCAGAAGTCTTCTGTTCAATTTTTAAGTTTGTAGCTTTCTGCCTCAGAGGCCATTCCATCATGTCTGCAAAGGAAATCAGACTAACCTAAATAATTGTCTGTATTGTACTCTATTGATTTACAAACCTGCTAAATGGGTTTTGTAACTTAAAAAATCCACAAGTATGGAAGTAAAAAAGCATATGGTAAATTGCATGTTTTTAAAATTCATATTTTCATTCTAAGCCAGACTAATTACTTAGTTAATAAAAGAAAAGGCCAGTTCCTGGTCAAGACATATTTTTGCAATCTAGGTGGTATTAATTTTGGGGTGGTGGTTCTAGCTTTAAATTGAAACAGTTTATTTTCCTCAACTGGAAGATGTAGAGAAAGGATGGGATATTTGCTTCTGAAAGACAGTGAAACAACATTTCTTGACATGAGGCCTGCAAACACTTCTGTCACCCTGCATTTCCCTTCTCGGAGAGCAGTAACGCTCTGGCTTAGAGCAGAGCTTCCCAAACTAAGCAGATCTTTCTGCAAGAAGTAGGAACAGTAACAGAGGAGCAGAATATGAATATACCAGGAGCTATGATGGGAATGCAGGAAGCAGCTGGGACAGGGTGGCTGGGGCAGAGGCAGGGATGGGAGCACTCAGGTGGGCAACTGTTTATTCCCTCAAGTTGCTGCTAAAATGATCACCAACCACTGAATTCCTCCTGTAGGCACTGGATTTAGATCAGTCCTGTGATTATAAATGTATCAGAAAAACAGAAATTAGGAGGGACTGAAATGTGTACACTGTTTCATGCTGACCCCGTGGTAGGGATGAAATACTGTGCAGAATGTGAGTACTAAGCACTTGTTTTTACTTTCTGTATTCAGACAGGGTTGCACCAGATCTGATCCTCCCCTGCAGCAGAGCCACGAAAACAACAGCCTGCTGCCACAGCAACATGGGGGGGTGGGAAGAGAAGGGACAAAATGACACTCAGGGAACGTGCTTTGGAGTTGAGAGGGCTTGTTTCATCGTGGCCAAACTGAGGAAGGGATCCAACCTAAAAGAACGATGCTGGAGCAAAGATGGAGAGTAAATAATACGTGGAAAGCTCAGACACAGTGCAGGGAGAAGCAGAGTGTCAGCCCTTGTAACAGTTAACACACTCATCTTTTGAACAGTGAAAGGCTGTCCAACCTATCTGATACCATAGACAATGTATTTTTAATTGAACAAATGCCAATAGCATTTCACTACATTTCATTATGATTTCAAGGCAACCTAAGATGGTAGAACAGCTTGCTTATGCCACTCCCATGGTGGCAGTACTGAAATGGTTAAGAAACAAAAAGAGGGCAGATTTATATTAGATATTGGAAAGAAATTCTTTTCTGTGAGTGGTGAGACACTGGCACAGGTTGCCCAGAGAAGTTGTGGATGCCCCATCCCTGGAAGTGTTCAAAGCCAGATTGGATGGGTCTAGTGAAAGGTGTCCCTGGCCATGGCAGGGGGTTGGAACTAGATGATCTTTAAGATCCCTCCCAACCCAAACCATTCTATAATGCTATAACTCTAAGAAATACAGAAGAAGTAAAAGAGTTCAAACAGAACAACTAAAAGAATGTTTTAAGAAAACGAGTTATGACTTCTTCTACAACTTAAAAAAGAATAGCCAACAGTCTAACGTAACACTTGTGACGATGAGTCAGTCCAAAAGCAAAATCTGTAATAAAGCCATAAACTGAAGCTTTCATCTGAAAGTATTACACAGATGTCAGCAGGGAAACAATTGACCATGTAATGTCCCTGCAGGAGATTAATTTTGTAATAAGAGACAAGAATACTTTCATTTTAAGATTGCAATAGCCAACGATGTCATATTTTCTCATCAATTCAAGCACTATTCTCAACAGACAATTACTCTTCCTTGTGGTCAGAACTTACAGGCAGATGTCGACCAGCCGATCCAGTTCGGGACAGCTGCATTCATACATCTCCCTGCAGCTGATATGGCTCTGGTTCATTAATTCTCCCAGCAGCTGGAGTGCATTGGCAGGTGCTTTGCTGCATATCTTCTGAAATTCCAGCACTCTGGCAGCTTCACTGTACACGTGCTTTGCACGCTGGTATAACTTAAAGGTGGAGACTTAAACAAAAGGAAAATTGCATTACCATTCACTACAAAAGGAAAGTGCAAAAACATAGAAGAGTTGTATTTTTTAGTAATTCATATTTTATGTTAGAACTCTCTACGCTAAAAATCTTCTTCAAAAGTTCACATCTTTAAAAGCCCTAATAAAAATAGTGTTTAGAGTTTATCAAAATACAACGTACACATTTTTTCCATGTTGATAATTTCATGCACATACTCTGGTTATTTGCTGTATCACTGAACAGGTCCAGTCTCTCCCTTAACTTTGCAGAAGCAAGGCACAAGTTCAAGGGTTGGCAGTGACAGCCTTAGGGCATTAATCTAAAGCTTTCAGGTTTTCAAATACCAAGAGAAAGGAGCCAGGAGAACACCTGGAGGGTCCCCTGTGCCCTGCAGGCAGCTGTCAGCCAGCACCTGCTGGCCCAGGGTCTGGTGTGTGGCTGCTCCAGGCCAAATCTGCAGCAATCATGGAACTGTGCAGACAGACCTTTGCTTGAAAGAAAAACCCCATGAAAACCACAACCCACTTTTTTTTTTTTTTTTAATAACAGTAATAAAAATGCTCTTTCCCTGTTTCATGATGCACAGGTAACAAAGCCCTCTCAAATATTTTCCTAATGATACAGGCTCACCCTGACTGTAAATAATACCAGCTTAAAGGTACAGTGAAGAGCACAGCTGCTTTCACTTTGGTTTTCAGGGTTTATTTTTGGTGTATATTACTTACCAGAGTGTTAGTGTTGCCTGTGTGGATGAGATGTCAAGCCTAGACAGGTACTGCTTGGTACTGACCTACTGAGATCAAAGACTAGTGCAAGGAGTTTGGCTAAAATTTTTCTGTTGGGCCATGAAAAAGCAATTCCTCTGGGAAGGGCTGGGGGTGCCCAAACCTGTGTGGCCATCAGGGTAGAGATCTTCATCAAGCCTGATAAATGGGGCATAAAAAGGAAGGAGATGGCTTTGGCTAAAGGCTCTGCAAGCCACTCATATTTACCAGGAGGGTTTGGTTTGCAACTAACATCTGAGAATTGATCTGCCTTTCCCAAGCTCCTGCTGTAGTTCATTGTTTTCCTCTCCCAATATAGTTCTGTTTGCTTTAATACCATGGCTACTATTAAGGAAGTATTGTTCACCAAAAGCATGCATGACATAATTTAATTTATGATTAAATTGGTTTGCTTGAGCTGTTTGGGTGGTAAATATCAGATAAGTGGACTTTAACCTCTATGTGGAGCACCCACTGTTTCATCACAGTACACCCTTGCTAGAGCACCTCAGGACATCCCTCATTTTCTTTCTACACATAAATTCTCCTTTAGAGCAAAGTTTCTCTCCTCATTTCAGCTTCTGGTCTCTCTTACTTTCAAAAATGGCTGATCAAACACTCAAATAGAGGTAAAAGGAGAAGAGAAACAAGCCCTGTATTTAAAACAGAACTTGCTGTCTGACCCAGACACATGGAGTTCCTACTTGGCTGTTCTGTGGAGACGGCCAACTTCTGGAACCACTTCTGACACTTTCAGCAATCTACATTTGCAAGTATATGTAGAAATTTTCCTTGAAAGACTGGAAATAAAATTATGTCCAGTATGAAGTCTCTCATATGTACACTCCAGGCTGGAACTCTTACAGATAAAACTTCATCAGCACCTCTATAATCCCTTTTTTATTTCTCCAGAGGATTTCACAACTATAAATGCTAAAAATACAGTGCTGAGAAAGACAAGAGAGAGAAACATTGAACATAGCAGTCTTCTGCTACTGCTGATATTGCTTCTGCTCCTATTTATTTTGTAATTCAATACAGCCTGCTACTGGGAAACCCTGTGCTGCTTGTGTTTTGAACAAGACTTCTGAATGCATTTCAAACTAGGACAGAAATGAGAAAATTTAGTGCCCCCCAGAAACACAGACTTGAGAGTATCACACAGGAAGAGCATATTTTGGTTTCCGATTTTATTGCTGCTGGAGTTAGTTGCACTGTATTTTGCAGAGTGGTGCCTCAGTATTTTTGAATGTTGAAGAAAGGCAGCTTGGCCTATTTTTAAGGATGGTTTCTCTTTAAATACTCTTTTCTTATAAGCCATTGTTTTAGAGCAAGGAGATTTCTAAATGTGCATTCGTTTAGGGAATATCTAAAGTTGCGTGAGAGATTGCCATAGCTCACACTCTCTTGTAAATCACCATTGAACAGTAGTAACCCAAAGAATGAACTGAAAACATGTCTGGTTTCAATTCTCAGGCAACAGACTTGCCAAAGGCTGTGATTGATTCGGAGACCACCCTTTGGTAGAGCAACGCTCTACTGGCCAGATTACCTTCAAATCTGTGGGGTTGTGCTGTGCTCGTCACGTTAGGAACTGGCAGCCGGGATGGGCGCTCGGGCTCCTGGCAGCCGGCCAGGCCTGAGCTGTGTCCTCCACAGCGCCGGCTCCCAGGGCAGGGGACAATGTGCTACCTTGAACTGCTCCCTCTCCATGGGAACACAGCCCTTCCAGGCAGCTCCAGGGTGAGAAAGAGTGGCTGTTCATCGCAGACTCCTTTGTGGACATTTACCCAGTTAGTAGCGGTTAAAGGCTGGGATCCTTATGTTGGCTGTTGGTCAGTTATAGGCAGCATTTTATTTCAAAATAATTATGTTTGTGTTTAAAAAAAATTTTTTTGTAGCTTGCTTTTCATCTCTGACAGTATACTTTTCAGACAAAATTATCTTCAGGGCAGCAAACACCTCTGTACTCTTTAAGTCTTATTCTAAAGTAATGAAATGATTCATATATTTTGAACTTTCAACACCAAATGCCTCTGATAATATAGAAACTCTCTTCTATCTCTTCTGTTTGGATGGGTAGTAGAACCAACCATCTCTATCTAATAGAAGATAGCAGAGCACATGTGGTATTTCCAAAAATTGCATCTATATTGGAATCTCTTTGCTACATCACAGCCTGTATATTAGCTCCTCATAAAGTCTGAATTAATAGGACAAGTCAGAGCACTGTGAAGGCTGTGATTTTAGAAGAAACTCATCAGAATCTCTCCTTTATGGGGTCACATTTTTTGACAATTAAAAAGGACTGATTTCTTAAGCCATACTCTGCCACTGTTAAAAGAAACTAAACCAGAGAGCCCACTCCTGCTTAGTTTATATCTGAGCTAGGGCTGGAGTGCTCTGAAAGACGAGAAGCTGAAGCCCTCAAAGAAACCCTTGCAGTGTTTCACAGGACTGGGTTATATGGTCTTACCCTCTATGGTGCTCAAAGGAGAGCAAAACAGCAGATTCTTAAAAGCATGTGGATTCTTAAATCCGTTACAATGTCTGGAAATTGAAACTGAAAATGTAAATATACTTTCCTAATCCAGCAAACTGTAATAAAGGCCTCATTTCTCCCACTTCAACTTCTTTCCAAGTTCTCTGAACCCCAGCTTTGCTCTTTTGCAGAGGATTTCTGTCATGTCTCCCAGATAGATTCAATTTCCTTGCAAACCACCAAATGCCCTTGAAAGAAAAGTGCCATTTTTCAGGGCACTAACAGCTCACACTGCAGCAAGAACCTTCCAAGTTGCTAAGACCCAGCAGAATAACATTAATCAAAGTTTGTCCAAAATCCATATAAAATATTTAAATAAATAAAAATCTGGGCTATTAGTCCCAAATAACTGTGGGTTAACTAAATATAACAGAAATGTTTACTGTGCATTTTCAACTGTATAGTCATATTTTTAATTTTAGCTTTACAAAAACTGTGTGCAAACCTGTCCACTCCATCTACAGGGATTTTTTTCTCTTTATAAGTAAACCTTGTGGCTTCTCAGCAATTCATATTATTTGTTACAACTTCAACTTCAGCAGATTCCTTTCTTTAGAGGCTTCCTGTACAATTCTATCTGACCTTTAGCTAAAGACCAACCTCTTCAGGCTATATATTTTTTTTTCTAGTTGCTTTGGCAGCTTCCTAAGATACATTTCACTGTAGATTAATGAGCTGCACATGGCTGATGGGACTGTTAAGAGATTTACAACCGGAAAAGCTCACCGATGCAAAATCATGTAGGGGACAGTTTCTCCCACCATTCCTCCTGTGCAATAGGACCCTTCTCTGTTAGACATCCTGCTGATTGGACATGATGAGGGTGAAGGTTTCTGGCTCAGAATGTATATAAGAAAATGCTGCCAGATGGCTTTAATTTGAGCCAGATTGTGAACCCCCTACTTGAAGTGGGGAACAGTTACTCTGCTGGGACTGCTCAAGTAACTGTTTGCAATCTGGCTTTCTGAAAATAAACCAGGGGACGAGTCAGCACTGGATTCAGTGACCCATTTAGCAGACACCTGTTTCAAGATTATGATAACTACTGGTTTGAAGTGATTTTTCATCCAGAGGAATGCTGACTTTAACAAGGCTTTTGCAACTAACCTTGTTGACTGTTCAGTGCCTGTACCTCCCCTGTGGCACACCCCAAGGACCTGCATCCTCCAGGTATGGGATCAGCCTGGAGCAGCCACCTCTCTGTTTTTGTGGAAGGAAATGGTATGTTCCCAAATTTCTCCATGATATGGATCAGGTCAAGGCTGCAGTAGGCACCTGGACCCTTAAGCTGGGAAGTGCTCTTAGGTCTACCAGTTTGGAGGTAACTTCTGTTCATGTAGGACATCTACTGATGCACAGACAGTGTCACCTCACAGAACATCTGAGACCCCCTTAACCTCCACCTGTCTGCGCAGGGAACATGGAAACTCTTCCTGCTCTGACATCACCATCAATATTCATGAGAATCTATTCAAGCACCACTCATTGAAGCTGAAGCACAGACTTAGAATTCTCTTTGCAGGGGACAAATGGGAGGGGCTATGCCAAATCCACACAGCAAAAGGATGCCTGCTCCTCCAATGGCGATTTCATTCCCAGGTTTAAATGTCAAAATTTGATTGCAATTTTATACATGAAAAGGAAAAATTAGTTTCAAAATACCTCATTTAAGAAGAAAAAAAACATTTAATGGTTAAAGGAATACACTGTTTTACAGGAAAATATCCTTTTGTGGTGAAGCTTATAAATACTTAATGTCCCACAATCACCACACACTACATGTGCTGTGAAGCACTCAAGTCCAAGCCAAAGTTATGGTACAGTGCACCTTAAAAAGTAATAAATATTATTTTTCTAGAGATGTTCAGAAGCCACAAGTGCAATCCATGTGTAAACATTTGCAAGGGAGCTTTAAACTCAGGATTTTGAGTTGGCCAAGGAACAACTGCAAGAAGTTTAGAGAGGCTTTATAAACCCTCTGTACTTCTCCAAACGTGGGGAACAAGTGGGCTGTACAGCAGGGAACTGCAGAAATCTTGGAGTACTTGCCTATAAAAGGGATGCAGAGTTGCTGTGTGCTTCCAGACCTGGCCTGGGACAGGCCAAAGCCTGTCCATACCATTTTCCTTTGAGACACAGAGTTTTTATCTGGTCATCCTTATATACCAATAAAACTTTGTTACTGTCACTGAAGTAGTAGAGGAGGGAAAGCTGGACTTAAAGCTAAAATAATACTTACAGAGCACTTTCAGATCCTTAAACATGGGATAAAATGCCAGTACAAAACAGTATTTGTAATGATCACTGGGCTTTGAATAATAGAAAAAATTAAAACTACTGACAAGGTCTATTCAGCCACAGAAAAAAAACTCAGAATGCAATAAATTATATAAATAGATATTTACATCTAAATAGTTTACCCTTAACATTATAATATTTTATCAAAAAGTTGACAAAATGTGGACAAAGAAAGATATCCTAAATGTTATGGTTCGCTCTTCATGTTGAACAAAGTAGTTCAACAACACTGAAATTCTCTGCAGAGGTTACTTATTTGATGGTGTGGTTTCTCTCACATAAAGAAGCCAGGCATTGTCATTAAAATAAGAGTGGGAAAGCAGAGGGGAAATAGGAAAAGTATTTTAATCAAACAGCCTGGGCTTTTTCCAAAGCCAGTGTAACATGTAATACGTGTAGTGTGTAAAAAAAACCTCCAGATTCGGGTTCTTTCTTTCTGTATCTGTCTTGTTTCTTCTTTGCATATGTTTTACAGAAATCTGTTATTTAATTTTATATTGTACATGCAAAGATGCTTTCAGAGTAACCCTTTTTAATTGGTCTTATCAAATGAAATCACGGTCATGCAAGTTTAACAGAATCTGTTCAGCAAACATCTGCAAATGGTATTCAGAGCCACAGTATAAAATTTCATTTGAGTTTCTTCTATAGCTTTTATGTCTGAATTTTTTTTATCCAGACTTTGTTTTTTGAAAAAAAAAAAAATCAAGATAACCTGTATAAACAACAGAACTGTAGAATTACTACAAACCAGGTATAAGGTTTGTACATCTCTAAGTTAATAGTCTTGTGTTGCTTCGTGAAGGGAAGAGTATGGGGACAGCGTAAGATTTACAACCTTGGAGTTTCCCATGAAATGTTGCAGAGTGCAGGTACATGGTTCAGTATATTCCTCATGTACAGACAGCACAGAGTTATCAAAACTCTTTCTATAGAGATAAAGAGCTGGATTAATATATCCTAGTCTATCCTGGCACCCTCTGGCAGTGTAATAAGACAGTAAGTTTCATACTGCCTGCTACCACTGGGGTGCAAAACATGTTATAGATTCAGGACCTGGTCCTTGGTCAATATATAAAATTTAAAATCACTCCAAATAGATTGGATTATTTAAATATAAGTGCCAGTATAGATAGCTGTATTATGGATTTATATACAGCAAATGTATACATTCCTGAAAGCAGTCTTGGCAGGGACTGGCAAGGATATAAGTCAGCTACAAAAGAATAGAGCTATTAAGGCTACAGAATGGAAACAAGGAAGAAGGATTCTATGTAGTTCTTAAAGAAAGGTTCTGATCTCAATTGGAAACCTGTTATGAATGCAAGTGAATTATTTCATAAATTCTCTATTATTCATTATTATTAGGAACTCTCCAATATGCATCCAGGATCCATTCCATGTGTGACAATGCTCATGACTGTATGGTATAATCATAAACAATAATACAAGAGAAATACTTTAAGGAGTAAATTGTTCACCTCCACCAACATTTTCCTAAAATAAAAAGAAATATTGATAGTGACAGAAACTTCTTTCTTAGGAGATACCCAGATGATTTGCTGCCCAGTGCATGTTTTAGGAAGTGACCAGGTATTTATCAGTTCAGAAGCAGAAACATAAGTCTACGCTTGTCTTTAACACCAGTTAAGTGAGAGCAAACAGGATTCATTATACTGACTCTGTAACCACCCAATATGTTCAGTTTTGTTGTACTTACTGCCTAAAAAGGAAGCCTAGTTTAGACTTTTTCCCTAGAAAAAACCCTGGGTTATTTAGAAATTACTCAAACAGCACAGGCTAATCTAAAATACTAAGTCATCTGCTATTTCCATAATTTTAGAAACTGTTCAATCAAAATCAAAGTTTTTTATGATTTTTTTTAATTTTTTCAAAGTCACAAATCAGAATGAAAATATCAATTGATGATGATATCAATTCTTTCAGTGGCTAACCAGAATTCCGGGTGAGTATTCTGGCAAGACTTCCACCTGCACTACTTATTAATGCATAACCTTTTTATATAATACAAACATTGTACAGTAAACCCCACCATCTCATATATGCTTACCATCTTGAATGTTTTGACTAAGGATCTGAGAGCGGAGCTCCTCCAGGCTAATTCCCAGGCATTTACAAATTTCCTCTGTGCTGTAAGGCTCAGGATGTAATACCTCCTCGACAATGGTCAGCATTTCCTCTAGGCTAACTCCTAGCTTGGTTTGCACATCATGGAGCCTCAACATTTTTTTCCAGTCCAAGCCTTTTGACTTTGAGAGAAGCTGAAATTAAAAAAAAACAAAAAAACCAAACAACAGAAAATATTGTACTTTCCTGTTTCGAACAATTATCTGTAAATACCTTTAGGGCCCATTTTCTCTTCTTACTTCTTAATAGGGAACCATCAGAAACTTTCTATTAGTATGCAGCAGACAATTGTATTTATTTATAAAAGGTCTGTGAATGACAGCTATTCCTCCCTCAAATCAGATACAGTCTGTAAAATGCCTACTGGCATTATTTGTGTGGAATCAAATAAATGATTTATCCTTTTCCATGAGCTTTGTTACTTAAAGCATGCACTTACCTTTTACAATCCCATCTGGACAACTGCTTGTGAAAATGCTGTGATATTGTAACACTAACAGTCCTTAAAAAGTCTATTTCTGCACCATTAGTATTTGCTCTAATGTTTAAATCTCAGTTTGACCTTTCCAATACGCTCCTGGAATTATCTAATGAACACTGAGGTTGTCATTAAAACCCTTGCTCGTAATAGCCTTAAAAATATGAGTGTGATCATAAGATTTTTTGGAGAATAACTGTAACCTTTCTCAATCTCTAGAGTCTAAGCTACATTTTAAGCACCTTCTTTTAATATGCAATTTAAAGGGACTTTTGAGCCTTTACAGGAACAATATGATGTGTTGGTCAGAATCTGTTCCATTCCTACATGGTTGCTGTGAGGTTAATTAGTTAGAGATTCATCTGCTTTCCTCATTGCTGGCAATGATATCATGCTCTGTGTATCTTTGTGATGTTTTGGCAATTGACAGTAGTCATTCAACACCAGAATCCTGAAAGGAAATATGCCAAACAGGCTTTTCCCTGGAAGGTTGTTGTATGTGTTGATGCTGTCACGTGCCCAATGAAAATGGTTGAGCAAAGCAGCTTTCCTCACAAGGGGAAATATTTTTGATGTTATGAATTATGGAAGAATATTAAGTGGTCACTGTGGGATCCTACTGACATATCAGCTTTAGTTTCAACAGATTGCTACAAAGCAAGACACAGATTAGCAGGGACACACCACTGTTGTTTGACTGTGTTCATGAGCACATGGCTCATCTCCAGTTCTGCACCATTTAAGCTGAGATTAAAATTTACAAGTATGCCAGGTCAGGCTGCATGTTTGCAAAGACTTTAAACCAGTGCAGCAAGATCAGGGAGTGAAACCCTTTTTCTATATAAATCAGGGTTCAAGCCTCTCATCAACAGGGCCAAGATTTCACCCAGTGTGTTTTGTTACTCTTTTCAGTAAGCATTGGTTTTGAGCGAGATTGGTTTGAAATCATTTCTGTCTTGATTCAGCAAAGCCATTTAACTTCCTGGTTAAAAAAGGCATGGGATTTACATACATGTCTGAAATGTATTTGCTTTTTTTGTGCAAAGTTACAGCATGAAATTTATGCAGAAGATCCACTGCCCAACTATCTGGCGTAGATTCTCACTCTTCTCCAACAGTGCCTTTGCAAGCGCTCTTCCAGTTTTGCTTTATTACAGTATCTAAAAATTAACTACTTTTGGTGCCATCTAGTGACTTGCTGAGTCTTTATGTGAGACTCAGCAGAGCAGAACAAACAAAATCCAATCAAAATCCTAATCATATAACTCTGTCACCATTTAAAACACAATTTTCTATGTTCAGTGGTAGGGAAAGAAGCTGTTTAGTGGCTAATGGAGAAATCAGGGAGAGAAAATTTTCTTGTAAAAGAATGATTAAGTCACTTCTGGTCTCCTTTTCAAAGGCTCTGAGTACCCAGAACTCCACAGCCTTTATGTAACTTTATTTTAGCTTGCTTACTGGTACGTTAGAATAACAATTATTGCTTCATTTTACTTACATACTTAAATATCTTGTATGTTGGTGCACATTTGTGACATGTTTTTAGATCTGCTTCAAGGTGCTAAATGAATGGAAATGTTTTTCCTTGTGCTTTAATCCTAATATTCAGCATCCCCTAGGCTTTACTACCAGAAGTTAAACAGAACTAGGAATTTATAAACAGTAATGTTCTATAAGGCAACGAAAATTTTCCTACTTCCTTTTTGAATAAATAATCCCCTGCAGAAATATACCACATGCATTGTCACATCTGTTCCCATTTCTGTACTTCAAGGGAGATGCTGTATTTCAGGTGAGACAACTAGGCTGGGGTTTTACAGGTCAAATGTTCCAAATGGAAACTTGACCCTGTTGGACCAGCGGGCATGGCTTCGGTGGAAAGGTCTGTCTTGATTCCAGCAAAGCTTCTATTCTAACAGCCCTGGGAAAAAAATGTTATGGGCAAACAGAAATGCTTTTTGAAAACAGTCTAGCTGCAGCAGCTCACATTGTAATGGACACAGAACAGAAATGGGGAAAAAAATCCCATTTCTTTAATGTATAAAAGTAATCCCAATACTGCTTCCACAGTTGGATACTTTCTTCATGATCTCTGCCTAGATGGATTAAAGATGTGGACATCATGCAGCTGGCTCTTAATTGCCAGGATATAGCATCTGTGGACTTATTGTCCTTTATTGTTCAAGAGTCACACTGGAGCACTGTAAGTAACTGAGAGGAAAACATACTTGGTAAATGATGGGACAAATATAAATAAAAGAAAGTCTCACTAGGAATAAGTCCAGGAATACTTCTGTAACAACATCACTTTCTTACACATTACATTTCTACACTGCCATCTGAGCATCTTTCCACATTTACCAAACATTAGTTGGTGAACTCTATGACATTCCAGTTGCAGACATTCTTGGCATAGGCTCCAGCTGACAGTGCAGGGAACCACACACGGCGAGCGGGGCAGAGCACGGCGCTCACCGACGCTCCTGCAGCACCCACCGGGCGAGGCTTCTGAAGGACGAGGTACAAGTTAATTTCCTTTGGAATTGAGAGTGCTCTGCAGACCATAAGTGTCCTTAAACACACTAATAGAGTGCAGGAAAGCACTCAGAGGCTGCTACAAGAATAGAGAAGGGGGGGGGGAAAGAACTGAGCAAAAGAATGACCCTCCAGAAGGGAAGGGAAAGAAATAGAATCTAAGAAAGAGAATTTTGCGAGGATGGTCAAGAGCTCACTTGCTGTAGGACAGACTGGTATCAAAATGTTCTCCAATAATGCCAGAGGGATATGTTGTGTTGGCATCTGTACTTATATAGAGCTTTCTGCAAACGGTAGGAAACTCTAGAATTATCTAAAGCAAAGAGGGGGAGAAAAGCCTATCCTAAGGCACTTACAATGAAAATTTCTTTTAAAGCATTATTGTAAGGCCCAGCATGTTACTTCATAGTTCCATTAGCTTAATGGTGCTTAAAAGACTTCCCTGTTTCCACTTACATACCTGCTCTCCTTCACCCCACTGTGACCTCTTCCTAAAGACAGTCTTTTCCTGGCTCAACATATTTTTATAGTGTGTGCAACTTTCCATCTGGGTAGCATATGTCTAAAAACAGACAGGTGTATGTTGTTAAGTCTCCTTACAATCAAGCATCTGCTAAAAGTACCTTTTTAGAGATTGCATCATAGCTCACAGGAATGTTAAAAAAAATTCATCTTTTCTCACTACCTTTTTAGTTTACTGCACAGGACTAATAATTTAAAGCACTTTAGAAAACTGTGGTGCAGTTCACAAAATCTTTTATATGAAACAATACTTCAAAAGCTCTTACAGATCAATGCACTCATTGTTGCACTTTGCCTTTTAGAATAGATCATCTGTGAAGGCTCTCTATTTCTTATGCAAAAAATCAAATTTCCAAAAGAAGATCTTAAAAATACATATTCAGTCAAGTACCTATCCTAAATTAGAGGTCTATCAGTTATACCAGAACTATCATATAGACAGGTCCTTATGTATTCTCAGTGGCATAAGAATCTTTCTATTAACTTCAGTGACAACAGCTTTAACTGTGGTCATTGGTGCTATTAGTTTTACCCCATCTTATATACAGTTGAAATGCAGCTATTTTTTTACACTTGAGTTTATAGCCCTTTGAAAAAGTCATCTGAGGTTTAGCTTCCCTCCTCGAAAAATATCTCAACACATTATGTTATAATGCATTTTGTCAGTATTTGATCATCTCTTCTACTATTTTTTTAGCACTAACTAAAGCATAAAAGAAATTACTGTTTTATAGAATTATGATTCCAACAGATGTTCAAAGTACTTCTGAATATTTGTCAGATATTGGCCAAATGTTTTGTGGCAAGGAATTCCACACTGGTTTTCAAAACTTTCTTCTAGACTTTGTGACCCAAATTCTGTTCTTTCACACAGCACACTATGCTGGGAATAACTGCAGTGAATCTTTATGCTTACTACTCCTTTACTGTAATCAAAGAAAAATGCACTGTCTTCCCATAAAACCTCAAATCATACCCTACATCTACATATTCCTGAACGTACAAAATCCAGAAGTGAAGCAGAATTTAAATTTTTCCTGTTCAATTTCCATACATTTTAGAGATAATGTCAAGCTGTAAACCAGCAGTACAATGTAAATGTTGGGGTTTGATTCAAGCCTGTTTTTTAACTTCATGCTGACATACATGCTGCTATTCAGCATTTCTAGTATTACCTCCAGGCCTCCAACTAGCAACTTTGATGTTCTCTAAATCCTAGAAAATACACTCCTATTGCCATATATAAATATATAAACATGTGACCATTCTGGTTGCTTTCCATTATTTGTCATTATGCAACTTTAATTAGAAACAGTCTATCTTATTGAGATTATTTTTTTCTGGAAAATAGACTTATTTCCTCCACTGAAATATAATACAAAATAAATTCTATAGAACTAAATCACATAATCTTCTATATAAGGACACAATCCTTGGACTTGCATTAAGCTCAGCAGGAGTTCTGCTCCTGCAGATGGAGGTGTCTGGTTCTGGAAAGAAAAATTATACTTAAAGTCGCACCTAACCAGGTGTTAAAGACACAACTGGTCAGCAGTGGAAAAAAGCACATATTTAGATGAAGGTTTCATTAGAGTTTGACATAAGCCATGCCTTACCTTTGTAGCCAGCCGACACTCCATTACCCTAATATTGTAATGAGAAGTTGCTGCTTTATTCATTTCAACGCAACTGTTTGCAATAACAAACGCTGCTCCACTTGGAAGTCTAACATCAGTTGCCCTCAGTGGATTGAACTCTATCAACTTGGCCTATTGAAAGAAAAATGAATGGTTAGTTTTAATTTACTACTAGCTAACAGAGCACTTAGTTCTATAAATCAAATGCAAATTTGCATGTTTTTTCTCTTGAAAATCCAGGGACAGTTAAGGAAAGAAAGCTGACATGAAACAGTGAAAAAAGAGGTTTAACCTCATTGGTCAAGTTACACATACATTTCAAACCTTTCCCTGTAGCTGGATTTTAAAATGTTTCCATTAAGTCTTTGGGTTTTTTTCAGCATTTCACAGAACCCCACCCAACCTATTTTTCTTGCCTGTTTAAGACAACAGTTTTTCTTTGATCTACAGAAAAGTAGGAGGCCTGGCTGAAGCTAATGTGCCTGCTACTAAAACAAGGGGCTTCGCATTCCCTGCCCCTTCATCAATGTCCATCTCCCCCTCAGTCTTCTGATTTTCCACTACATCAAGATTAGTTCACTGAGGTACAGGATAGTACCAACGTTTTAGGACTCACTAGAGACACTGATCGTGGCACATATGGACAATCAGAGAAGTTAAAATTATATATAAAAATGCAGTTACTGTCTCCTTTCTGACTGCCTTGCCTCATTGTTGCTTACACAGGCTATGTAAGATGTTCCCAACATTTGTGACCTTTTCATGGAATAAGCTAGGCATCCATTAATTAAATAATTCAGGATGTAATGTAATCAAGAGATTAAATTCACATCTGGTTTTTCATTGGGATAAGTTGTAAATCATGTGCCCTGCTTTGGCTTCTTTGAACAGACTGTAACTCTGCAAGCAGGGATGTCTTACTGGCTTTGGCATTGTTCACCCCCAGAGAGTTCCTTGAGCAGCTCGAGTGCTAAATAAACAATGACAAATCTGCTTGTACATTATGTACAGCATGTGTGTTACTCCCTGCCATTGAGATTCTGCACCATGCCAGAGTCACTATCAAGACACACAGACTTGCTTACATTTCAATACACCCTTTAAGAACTGCTGCATTAGATCAGAATGTACCCCTAAGCTGGTCTAGTGTCCTGATCCCAAGATTCCATAATGGCTGTTTAGAGGGAATAAAAAATAGGATATACACAAAACAATCTTTTTTTGGGGGTATATTTTTCTAGCTTTCCATAAGCAAAGATTACAGTGGCTATACTTACACTGGAAGAAACATCCAACTATTATGTTTAATAGCTACAAATAGGCTAATACTCTAAAAGTGCATTCAAGGTCTTTTTTGAACCCTTTTAAAACTTCTGCCTTCCACAATGTACAGTATTTCTCAATTTAACAATGAATGTTTTGGAAAAAAAAACCCAAACTTCCTTGTTTGTTTTTAACAAGCTGCTTGCTAATGTCATTGTGTTTCTATTAGTTCAGTTATAAAAAACATTGCATTGAATTCTCCATTTACCTTCTCTTTATTCATTTAGGGGTTTTACAAAACTTCAAAGTATCACCCTCTAAGCTTCTGGTTTTCCAAGCTGAAAATCTTTAAATTATTCAGATAATGCTCATATAAAAAAATAGCTTTGATCAACCTCAGTGTCCTTTACTGTACTTTTCTTGTTCTAGTATATTTTTTTAAGATGGGAGGACAGAACTGCCTTCAGCTGCAAGTAGACTGAAGCAAGGATATTTTCTGGTTTGTTCACAATTTCTTTTCTAATCTTTTCTAAGTTTGTCTTTTTGATCACCACCTCTACATATTAGAAAAGCTTCCACTTACATGATCATCTGTGTGCAAACCAGCAATATCTCATTATTCATGGTTTTTTTACTGCTAACAGTATAAACACGAAGGGAAGGTGTAGAGTAGGTGCAGGTGATGGGAAATTGAAAATACATGTGTCTCATGATGGCATTAAATGTTTGGTGTAATTCTAGGCAATGTTTTTTTCTGTGTAAGCTCATCCAGGATAAGGCACTAAGGAACAAAAGCTGTAGAGATATAACACCATAGTCATAAGGGTAGTAAAAGTTTTCTTGAAATGCTCCATCAATTTCAATAAAAGGGTTTTGACAGGTTTGAGGTTGAAACAGTCACAGTCCTGTGCATTTTCTGGGACAGGGATGAACTCCACTGTAAATTCCACTGCAAGCACTCATGCTTGCATGAGTCCTGTTGGCAGGTCCTATTTATCACAGCTAGTCCACCTTCTGTCACCACGTTTAAGACAGCTAAATGCCTTCTACATCAGAATCCAGCCACAGAATTGTTTGGAATTAGCAAAACTAGTGAAAAAAAAGTCTCCATTGTCTTTGTAACTGAACCTGGCAAAACATCCTAGAACTGTTCGGTTATGAGAATTTTCAAGAAAGCATTTTTGTAATAATTATCCCATTTTCACTGAATACAAGGCATGCCGACCATTCAGACTTCATTATATGGGACACATTCTGAGTTCAGCGATGAATTAGCCAAATAGTGTGGAACCTGGTGTTCTTCTAGAATACATCTTTTCCCACATCTTTTCCTTCCTCCTTGCCATTTCTCATTTTCCCCACCTTATTCAAACTTGTCATACTCAGTTGTACACAAGTGTATATATTTAATTCCCATTTCATTTGTACACCAGTGGTGCTTACACTGCTTAGTAAGGTACTCCAGTTTCTCATCTTGTCTTTCTGCTAGACACCTGTGAAGGTATTTTTTGTTTCCATAAATTAGTATTTATGGAAATGAATAATGTACACATTCATTACAGTGTTAGTTTAGATTACAAATATCCACATACAGTTCCTTCTTCTGCCAGAAAAGAGATCGACTGGTCCATCCCTCCACCTTCTGTGCCAATGTAACGTTCACTCTTTGTGCATATTTCTGCCAGTTCCACCTGAAAAAATATCAACATGTGAACCTTCAGCCAGGGTTAAGAATGGTACTTTTATTCTGTTTACATCATATGAACTAGTGAGAAAACAAAGGAAACAAGGACAGAGTTCTGAAACCACTGTCTCTCACACATCAAGTAGTGTAAGCTGATATCAACCAGGATGACACATGGCCCCTTTTCCCTTTTATTCTGTAGCAAAAGAGAATCAACTATTCAGTCTCCACGAGACCCAGATGCTTTTAAGAGTATCCTTGTTTAGATGCTTAACTCTTGTAGCTGTCCTCCTCCCACCCTCCTTGTTCACTTCAAACCTTTCCATCTCAATAGCCAGTATTTTGTTAATTAGTTGAATCCACCTACATGTGCATCTCAGTAGCTTACAGAAAAATGGAAAGTTGTTACTCTGTACTATTTTAAAGCACTGCCTCCACAATCAGAAATACACAGAAACCCTTTCTCCCTGTAAATATTCTAATCAGTGATGTTTGTCATGTCTCCTTGAGATACTGTATTCTGCTTACATTGTTTATCTGAACTAATTCATAGCTATATGTGATGTGCATTCTTTTGTGACACTTTGGGCATATCTTTGTGCATTCTGATACTTGCAGGTCAGAGGATACTATGGGAGGGTGGAATATCATTGTCATAACTGTCAAAAATAATAATTTACAGTAAAGCTTTCAGCTTATAGGCCAAGTCAAAACAAAACACAAGAGAACCCTTGGAGAATGGTCAAAGAACACAGACTAATCAAAAAGAAGTGGGTCAAAAGGCAAGTATCCCTGTCCACCTATTATGACCCTGACCAGTTTGTTTTTCTAAGCCTAAGGTGACCACAGGGAAGATGGGAAAAGAACTTTAGAAAAGCTGTTTTCCAGCCTGTTGGCAAAGTCAGATTCAGATTCCACACTAAGGATGTAGCATTACAGGATTGAATCAAGCTAAGCAGCAAGACAGGGACATTAGCCAGCACACAGCTGTAAAAGGCAGCAGATAGAGGCAGTAAATCACCATGCTGAGAGAGAGGTATGTGCAGGGTGCCTGCCTGCTCGCTCGCTCAAGGTCTGTAGTGGCACCACAGACAGAGCTGTAAAACTGGTGCTTAGATGAATGTAATCAGGCTGAACTGTTTGCAAACGCAGTAACAACCAATTTATTCAGCTCACAATGCAGTTATGGCCAATAAGCCTTGGGCTGATAAGGAGAAGGTATCAAAAGAACATTAACAAAGTTACTGTAAAACTATGCAAAGTGGATCTCTTTGAATCCAACATGATAAATTACCTCTTAAGACCATTAATGAGAGAACATTGAAAGTGCAATCACTAAAAATACTCTCCTTTTCTGCACCACCTTTCCTTTGTGTATTTTAAAGCTGAGTTGAAGTAGAGATAAGATTTTTCTTTCTAGAGATAAGTTTTTTCTTGAGAAAGTATAGAAACATCATGCATTTTGGTGCTCTTTCTTTTTAACAAAAGCCATCTCCCAGGTTCATCAAAATTTGTTTTTCCTCCCTTGTCCCATGTCCACTCCAAGAAGTCTCATTTCCAATTTGAACCTCAGACCTCTTCATCCCATGGATGAAAGTTTACCATCCAGTCACCACATCTCCCTGCTCCACTCTAAGTTGGAAATGATTCTGAATGAAATGCTAATGAATGTAATGATGGTTTTTTCCCATTAAATGCTAAAATACTCAACAACAGCTCCACAGAAAAGACCAAACCTCCACACACAGCAGTCTCTAGGTGCTCACTGCTTTCTACATGTGAAGGCATGCCTATTTACAAACATGTTGCTGGGATGTGGGAATGGCTGCATGTTTCAGCCAGTACTGCTGAACTCGCCGTTCCTCCCTCTGAGAACACAGCAATACCACATCCCTAATTTGTGTTGCCACTGGCAGGAAATATCAGACTGGTGTTCAATATTTCTCACTGGCCAAGAAGACCATGCCAGCTGACAGGTCATGGACACTTAAACAGGAGCTGTGGCTGTGCAAACCTGGCCTGAAGTTCAGCTCCTGGGGCACTCACAACGTATTCCACTCTTGGGCACAGCTGCCTGAGGTATTACTTCATCTACAACTGCCAGACAAAGCTTTCCAAAGCCAGAAATCAAGCATTTCACCCTTCACTTAGTCTGGCTGCATCTCTATCTCCACATACACATCAGCTACCACTTGATTGCTTAAATTGTTTAGACTTTATGAGCCTGGGCTTATTAAATAAATATCAGGACAAGTCTTGCAGAGGAGGAATGTTAACAATTAGGACAGTGCCACTCCCCTGTCCCTGCACTGGCGAACTGTGCCTGGTTAAGCCGGGCCTCGCTCCGTCCCGGCTCACCAGCTGCGTATGCCGGGCTCGCAGCGCTGCTCCAGCTTGAGCAACTTCTGTTTTGAAACTGAGCAAGGATTGGCAGGACCACCAAGTAGTAACTGGCAAGGGTTGCGAAGAACCCTCTCCACAAGACAGCCCAAGGCATCCCTGAAATATTATTTGGTTTCTAATTTAAACAGGCCCTTGCTGACACAGGCTGGCCTTCTAATATGGGGATGAGAAGCATGTGAATGGAGAGGAAATCGTCTGTATAGAGAGCAGTTTCTACTTACTATTGAGACAAATGGGCAAATGTTTGCCTTTTTGCTAAAATGAGTGAAAGGGCAGAGTTTCATTGGAAACTAATGGGAAGACTAAACTGAAGAGCCTTGTGTACATATTTGATACTTGGAAAAGCATGGTCATATGACTGAAACAGTGAACCGAATGTCAGGAGGTCTGGGCTCAATTTCTAGCTCCACAGTAAGTTTCTTGTGATTCAGAGAAAGTCTCTTTAATTCATCATGGCTTCATTTCCTCAGTAAAATGAGGAGTATCTTCCCCCTCTTTGTAATTAGTAATTGCTACTTGGGATTCTTAGATGATAATGCTGTAAATATGTGTGACTTCATTACTAGAAACTGAAAAAACCCACATTTTACTACCCAAGTTCTTAGAGTTTAGGCTTCTCCAAGAAAATATCTCTAAGGAAAAAACATCTGTGAGAACCATGTAATAAAAGGAAACTTTTGCCTATCTCAGAGCAATGCCTTGTTTCCGTTCAACTTTAGACACTCAGAAGCTCTTTAGGGCAAGGACTGTTTGAATCATCTGTATAAATGTTATTTATATCTCTGCAGTGTATGTCTGACGTGTTAAAACACAGAGCTTTTCAGATCCCAGATTTCACTGCACAATTTGGCAACATCTCAGATGTTTGTATGAGCAACACCTAGGCAAGCAACACCTTCCTTCTGGATGCACTGCAGTTCTTGCAGAGAAGTAACTCAAAGCATTCTCACAGCCACATTTAGGGGGACTGCACCCCAGGCTACAGCACAGCATCACCTGGCAGGTAGGCAGCTCGGGGGGGGCCAGGCGCTCCTTAGGGGCTTCACAGTGCAACTGTTACGCAGATAAAATAAACAATGTTGTCCCTATGAAGTTCTGCAGGAGTCCTAGGACAGGCTTTCTCACTGAACCAGGTGAAAGCAGGTATTTGCTCCTCATGAAGAACCATGAGAAATACACAGTTAAACAACAACAAACCCATCTGCATGTAGACTCCACTTGCACCCCATGTATTCTGATTCATATGAGAGATCACTTTGAGCCAACCACAAAACATAACTAGTTCTACTCACCCAAGACTCATTAGCATGCTTTTCCATCCCTAAAGCAGTATTTCAAAAACACTAGTAAATCATCATTTAAGTCTTCATAGAATTTCACATAGTTTACTTTAAAAGCATTCCTATAAGGGTGCTGTTATCTTCAGCACAGATATTTATATGATTTGTTCAAAGTCATGTGAATCAGTCACAAAGCTGAAAAGAGAATTCAAAACCCTCCCTATTTCCAGTATTGTGGCTTATTTCTCTAAAGAATATGGTCTCCGGGAAACCATTGCAGGGTGGATTTAAAATCCTATTAATAATATGATGGTAATGAAAAGTGGAAAAAAAAGATACTAAAATCCAAGTTAAAATGGGTTTGAATAGTAGTAGCATTATGACTCTAGAAAAAGAATTACTTAATCAGATGAATTAAAAATTTCCTTACCTCAACTATTCTGAGATCTACATATGCTACTGCCCTGTGAATTTCTGTATTATTGTTCCAGGAAGTTGTTCCAACAGGACTAACTAGACCAGGTCATCATTTGTGAACAGTAACTATCACGCAGACAGTAAGTCCTAAGCAGTCATCTACACTATTAAATAAGCAAAGTGGTACATTTAACATAGTATTTCAAACAGCTCAAACATCAGGAGATGTTTGCTTTGGCCTCAAGCCCTGTGAAAAAAACAACCCAACAAACCAGTGCGTCACAGAATCAGTGAACATCCTGGAAGGGACCCCCAAGGATCATCGGGTCCTGCTCCTGGCCCTGTCCAGGACATCTCCCAGAATCCCACCATGTGCCTGAGAGCGTGCCCATGAATAAGGGATTGTCAGCAAAATAAAATTCATTGAAAGACTTGAGTCAGAATAAAAATATAAAGTATATTAAGATAAAAGCAGCCTTTGTGGGTCAAACCAATGCAACATCTGGTCTTTTACCTTGTACCTGAAAGCAGGCTCTTAGTATGGACCAGAGGCCAAGTATAGATGGGGTTTCTCCAGGACTTTATTTTTTATTTCCGGGCTCAATATGAATTCTGCACCCTTAGTTACCAACAGTAGATTACTTATATATGAATTTGTCCAGGCTCCCTTTTAACTCATTGATAATTTTAACATGTAGATCATCCAGTAACAAGGACTTCCACAACTTGTCAGGTGAAGAACTGTCTTCTTTTATTGATTATTAACATGCCCCTGACTGGCTTCATTTCATACCTTCTGGCTCTTACCATCTGAGGGGCAATGAACAATTGATTCCTATCCACTCCATCAATTCCAGTCTTCATTTTATGGATCTCTATCACTTCCTCCTTTAAGTGACTTCTTCCAAAGAGTCCTAACATACTTTTATGGGGGTCATTCTGTACCTTTAATCATCCATGTGGCTTCTTCTTAAATCTTTGTCAGTTTAACTACCTTGGTTGGTAAGAAAGAGAAAAGCAAACTTAGAGCTTTTCTTAGTCTACCTTAGAGAAAATCTCATTGTATTATTTGCTGTTTTAATGTGACAAATGAGCCACATAAAATGTGTGTTAATTACTGTTGACATAAACATATCATAATGCAACCTCAAGTCGTTCAGCACTACTATTCCACCACTGTCACTGAGGTTACAGGAGAGATTATGTGACATGTCTGCCCCTCCTGTGCAAAGCCTCTTTGTTTAAACCTGCTTAGGCAGTGCATGGCTGAAGCAAACTGTTCCCTTGTGCTGTGACTGTAGGGAGGTCACAGTAAGCAGGGTAGCTGGGGTGGAGACTGAAAATACCTGCACTCAGTTTAGCAGTGCCCTGAGCTGCTTTGTGCATGCGGCCTGTTCAGGAGATGGCAGAGGGGTGAGCGTAATGTGACAGCAGGAGTAGCTGGTAGGTGAGTTAAACCTTGGAGTCTCCCTCGTGATCTGTCAAGAAACACTAAATATTGCAGCTCTTGAACGCCAGAGCCAGCATCATCCACGCAAACCGCACTTTTATAGCTGTTGGCAAGTTCATGTGCCAGGTTGGCTGAGCTTCTGTGGGAGACGTTCAGTATCAATGAGTTTCATGATATATTAACAGGGGTTTTTTGTTGTTTATCCAACAAAAAATGATAACATTATTAAATGAGAATATCCATAATTAAAACAATACAAAGCCACATTACTAGAGTAGAATATCAGTGCATACAATTGACTAGCAAGCAATCAAGGATTAAGAAATTTGTGTGAATTGATTACTTAAGGAAGCTGCTTTCAGGTTTTAGACAACTTTAGTTGGAGGACTTGGAAAAATCTGAAACTAACAATGTTCAAAATGTAATTTTTTTTTAGGCTGTTCTTTTTCAGTAGCTTAATTCTAAAGCCTGTTCAGAATGTATCCCATTGCAGAAGGCAGTACTCACCAGTTTGCCTAGCAGGCAACTGGCCCCCACGTGCAGACCTAGGCTAGCTTTTGATCTAGGAGCTCCACTAACTACCTCTGCTTTTTGTTTGAAACAATTTAAGGTTCTCCCTGATAAGGAGCAAGTCAATCTTGGGTTACAAAGAAAGAAATTACTACCACTTAAATCTGTTTTATCTTTGAGCCACAAGATTTCCTATCCAGCATGCAGAAAGTCTATTCTGGGAAATCATATTAGTGGAGATATAATTTAGTCTGACAAAGAAGGGTTGTGATTTTTTATTATTAGTTGCCTTATGTGTACTTACTCTAGATGGAGAGATTTCTTGTAAAAAGAACTCATCAGTAGCTCTGCATCATGTTACCTTGTTTTGGATTTTTAATGGAAAAAGTGGGGTTTCAGTAAAATGATACTTTTCATTAGAAGGTATTTTTCTTTGCTTGTTTATGTTTCAATATGAAACACCTCAAATTCAGGGTTCGAGTTACAACTGAGTATTTTTGGTCTTTCAAGTTGAAGAACTGATAAATTATGAACCACCAATGCCTCACCATTTATTTTACTTTCAGTTTTGTATTATTCATAATGAACATGAAGGCCTTAACGTACAAAGGTATTTAGGTATCTGAGGAATAATGAAAGTGAACAGATGATCACTTACTTATAAAAAAAGTCCTAAAAATAGAAACCTAAAGAATTATCCGAGTGAGAACAGCTAAGGAAGTTTCACCTTTAATAGCCCCCTTGCTCGCAAAGAGGCCAAGGGCCAACTGCTCTGATTTTCACTCATGCAATAATGGGTCTGGACAGTGTGTAAACTGTGACAGAATTTGTCCCTATATAACTGTCACTGTCAATATGTTCCAAACCAGGGATCAATCCCTTTCAATCTCACACAGCCCTTTAAAGAAGCAAACTTGGGTAAGATTAAACCCCTTAAAAGAGTAAGACAATTAGTGAGTAGGAGACAGGCAAATATTTGTTAGTAAAACAGAATTAGTGTTGCTTAGTATTTTTTTGGAACAGCTCAACCTACATTACACAGAAACTTGATATATACAAATCCAGAATGACAGCAGCCAAAATAAAGCAATCTGCTCCATAGAATGATAGTATTAAATTACATCTGCCTCAGTGGTTTAATGTAAGTTCATTTTGGCCAAAGTTCAGTGTGCTAGATTTTCTACATATTACAATGCAATAGTAATGATAGTTAATCTTTAGAATAATAAAAAAAAAAAATTCTTCCTGTTTTAAATTTTATTGTTCATGAAGGGAAGCTCCATGAAGAAAATAAATTTGTTAATATAAATTATTTTTAGCACTGTCATTTCCAGTGCTCCAAAAGTCTTGCCAGCGTGTAAATTTAAGTAACTGGAGTATTTAAATATCTCTTCAGTCAAAAGTTCTGTGCATACATTTACTGTCCCTATGTAAATACCATAATGATTCCCCAATGAACATTCCTTAACATTTTGGTCAGTTTAATCTACAAAGTCAGACTCGGTCTGATGCTTTCCTTTACAACAAATAATGTTGGTAATTTAATGGCAAATGTAGTGTCGATTTTCTGTGCGATTCTGCACAGTTTGGTTTACAATACACAAACTGAAAATGAAGGAGAAACACTTAAAGACGAATATTTTACAGGAAGGAGAAAACGTTCTCCCTCACTTAAGGCAGATTTAAACTCTAGTTACATAGTGGTATTTCTTTCCAAGCTTTATATTTACGCTTTATATACATGTATAAATAACTTCTGAAATATAAGGCCCTGTGTTTCATTTATTAAGGTATAAAATGATGCCCGTATTTTGAGGTTCTTTTTATCACCAGCAATGTCTTTATTTTTAATATCTGGTCTTGAGTAGGAATAGATTGCTGAAAGTTACCATCTGCTTCCAGTTTGCACATAAAATCCCAATTAGCTAAACTTCATATGTGTTTTGCAAGGTAATTTACTTACTTAATTTGCTTAATTTTTTCCAAAATGGGGAAATATTTGTCAGATAGTATCTGGATGTCCTCATAAGCACAGCAATCTCAGCTTGACTTTGTCTGCCCTCTAACATGCTCAAATAGAAGGTTATCAATTTGGTTGATGAGAGATTATGGCCTTTGATTACCATTGCTCCAAAGTACTCTGTTTCCTCCTGATTACAGACATACATAGTCAAATGTAACAAGTTAAAGAGCCCTGTTTTTTCAATTCCACAGAGAGAAAGGGACTTCAGCATTTCTCAGTATTAATAGTACTTTAAAACACAATATCTATGTACCACTTTTTGTGTAAACAATTTGTGTTTCTCATATAAATAACCTAGCGTGCATCTATCACACATTTTTGATGCATCAGTAAAATAAATCATAAAAATAAGTAATTTTAAAAAAATAGGATTAATTATAAAACAATCCTAGGTAGTGTTATCAGCACAAGTTATTGCTTTCCAAGTCCCACCATCAATATGTATATTCACAGGTTTTCTTGCCAGATAGACAAGGGTAAGTATTACACAGGTATTATGGCCCTACTGCAGAAACATTATTAGGAAGTGGTAAAGGGTTCAACTTAGGCCCTTTCTTTATTATATACAGACTTGAGAAACAAAGTAGAAAGGATTCCAGAGATATCTATTTTCCCCCTGAAATCAGTGACATTAGCAGGTACAGTAACTGTTGAAATACCATTTAAAAATGTTTAAAACCCACACTCAAATTCATCTGAGCCATAGCTTGTATAAATTGGAGCCAATGGACACTGTGCCATTACAGATTAGATTTAGGTCCTTTATTTATCATTTTGTCTGACTTAGATTTTTCTCAGTCTAGATAAAGCCAAATATAACTCACCTTCCTATATCCAATGTTTCATGTTAAATTAAAGAAACCCTGTTAATTTTTGGTCTATACTTCCCAGTAAGTGTGTGCACAGCTGCCCAGCCTTGGGTAACAGAGAAAATGTTAAGGTGGCTGAACAGACCTTGGTTTCACAAGGTTTAACATTTGGACAGCAACACTATCATCACATCTTTCATGTAAATCTAGTTACTCAAAGTGCTAAGTAAGTAATTTTCTGTACTCATTAATTCCTACCACGTAACACAATGCTGGGACAATTTAGAGCATTATTATATTTCCTTTACAAAAAGTATCTTCCCCTGATGAAAAGTTATACAAAAGATTGATTTTGTAACAGTGAAATAAAAATCAGTCTAAAATAAAAAACTACTAATAGTGAGCATTGCTGCTGTTTGAGTGATGCCAACACAGCCTTAGACTGGTATCCTGTTTGGAGAAGAAAAATGGATTCTTTTTAAGGATCACATTCTACATTTTCCATCTTGTTATTTGAATGCTATTGCACTGCTGCAACTGGTTAGCACTGCACATCTGGCTGAATTGTCTTGAACTGGTATTTTCCCTAAACTATTGTGTATGTGTGTGATGGGTTTTTTTAAAAAAAAATTTGTATGCACACTGAAACAATGCCCTATTGCAGACTGCTACACACAATTAGGGAGAGCATATTTTTTTCTGATTTTGTTTTCAACGTCAAAAAAGTGCTATTTTTAAAGTAAGCCACCATGAAATTCTAGCCATGCTTTTACAATGTTTTTTAATTCTGGGTTTTTTTGGCTCCTAATCTCATAGGCTCAAACTTCACACTGGAAGTGTTATCTCATAAAAGCTCTAAATTTCAAGGACATTTACTCTACAGCTACTATTTTAAACTTGCATTTATCAGGAAAAAGAGCATATAACTAAAATATTCTCATAAAAATAGTTTCACAGAAGCAAAACAGATAAATGTTCCGTTCAGTAAAAGGTCAATTTTTCATAACTTTGGCTACAGAAGGCCTACGATTCAGCCAAATTTGATTCCAAAGCCAAAAGTTTCCTGTACTCCTGCTACAAACCATCGTACTAAGATTTTGCAAAGTCCATCAGACTAATGAGGGGCAAAAAGTCAATCTTTTCTCATAAAATTACCGCCATGACCAAATATTGTTACATATAAATGCTACAATTTACAACTTTCGCAACTGTAAAGCATCTGAAAAAAAAAAGATAAGAGGGGAAAGGTACAGTGATATTTCTTCTTTAAAATAAACAAACACATAAATATCCAGAGCCTTAAAAATGCAAGGTCCTGGTTTGCTTTCTAGTAGAAAGGCTCTGGAAAGCCCCTAGTTCTGCTCAGCTAAGAATTCCCCTGCCATGAGGGAGCTCCCGGCTGATGCACAGCCAGCATTGCTGGATCCTGCACAGATACCATTTGACACCAGCACAGGATGCATTAGGAGCTGGCAAGAAGTGGCCAGAGCACGTTTTATACTTCTGAGGGCTCACATGCCTAGATTGCTCTAATTTATACTCAGCTCTGCCTTATACAAGGCAGTTCTGGGAGGCTAAGCATAAATCCAGTGCAACAGAGAATCTGGATTTAGCCAGATACAAGAGGTCTCTAATGCTAAATCATAAATTAGCCAAGAACACTGAACTTGTTTTTACTGTCCTGTAAGATTTGGGGAAACTTAAAGCCTGGACAAAAATAATCAGTCTTCAGAGCTGTCATCCTCTCTCTTAACCACCACAACCAGGTGTCTTGGTCTATGCAAGCACACGAAACCTGGGAGATGTTCCTAACTACACCTGTGTTGGCTATTGAGAATTCTCATCTGTACATTAATTGGTCATTTTTCATCACAAGTGCAAAGGATCTGGCTGCAGACAGCAGGATTTCCTGACAAAAATGTGCAATTGTGTCTCTTGTGTTTGTCCAACTGTATTTCAGACACAAGCTTAACTTTCAGCACATTTTTCAACCAAGAACAAGAAGAGACTTTGGGTTGATTGAATAGGACACATGAGGAGAAGGAAAGCCATTCAGTGGAGTCTCTGTCTTCTTTCTCTTCCTCCATAATTTCCTATGAAAATGCCAGAAGGTTTGCACGTTTCTTTACAAGTCTGGCATAATGCTGGCCAGTACTCCCAAGCCATATGTAAACTGAGCTCAAGATACACACTGTATCATTTATTCCCTGAAGAAGGCTGTGTAGTATTTCTTGGAATAATGAAAACCTGGCTTCTGGTTTTCCAGATACAGATTTCTACTAACTAGTAAAATTTGGACTTTCTGATCTCTGTCAGTTTTATGGATTTTGAAGATAGCCGATTTCTGAACACATGCACGCAAGTGATTTTGATCAGCTGAGCTCATTTGGTGACCACCATCAGAGATGGGGCTGAGGTGTGGTGGGACCATCTGTGCAAAACCAGAATTTTGTTGCCAGGACAGGTACACGTCATGCCACCTCCAGCCCCTTAACTGCAAAGTCTCATTCTTCCAAGTGGGATTCTCTATTCCACACTGTCATCTCCCGCTGCTCTACATGTCTGACCTCACAAAGCAGAGCCTCCGTCAAGGTGTCCAATCCCTTACCTGCCTTTTAACCACACCTCACACCTACACAAATCAGGGTGACAGTGACTGTAGCCACAGCCTCCTACATAAAGAAGCTGCCCTGCCTCACCAACCTGCTTCTTTCTGCCTTAGCCCTGCTTGACCTTCTCCTGAAGCCCTTTGAGGTGAGCAGTGTGGGATGGTGAAGTCACTGCTGAGCGATTGCTGCAACTACAGCTACACAGAGGAGTAAATCACAACAGATCAGCAAAAACCTTCTCTGTGAATCTGTTTACCTCATGGCTCAGAGAAGTGCTTGTTACAAGTGGAGTTAACAGCTGCCATCATCATGTACCACTTTCAGTTGGCTTTGTACCACAATTTGGGAATGTCTGCCTTAGACAATAGGCACAAATATGCATAACAGTCACATTTAGATCTGTTCTTTTCTCTTCCTGACAATGTTCTAATTTAAGATCCTAGTTTCACTTAACCAGACATTTTTACTGGAGAGAAGTTCATTCCCATATGGCACCTTCAAGGACCATGACTCCTCCAGAAATGTGTATTACATGAGCCAAATTCTACTAACAGTTGTACTGCTAACAGGTCACATACTTGGGGTTTGGTTTTAGACTAATATTTGTTTAAAAGTGAGGAATACATTTTGGATTGTAAATATGTTCACTCCGAAAAAACTATGAAGAGAATAAGGAGAGTCAGATGGAAGAATTTTACCTCTAGTTTGTGCTGATTATATAATTTATCAAGAAATTGTTCCACAGGCCTCCAACAGATGCTCTGCTGTTAAAGCCATGAAAAGTCATTCAGGGAGAGGGTAAAGGCCTCGGGGGTGTGGTCCACATGTTTCAGCACATATATCCTCAGTCCTGGCCTGCAGATAGCACATCTGGTCCAGGCATGGACCTGATGGTTGGCCAAAATACAGGCTTACAATAATGCTCCTTTTTTCAGCTTTAATGTAAGCCTGTTTTCTTGCCAAATTCAAATCCTGCCAAAATTTGGCCAAAGATGTTTGCTCAATTGTGCAATATCTTAAGTTTATATCCAACAACTCTTTGCGAAAACAATTGTATCGTGTTTTTAATGTTTACAGGCATTAACAATATTTAATTTTAAGTAGAATTTTACTGCTGACACTCTTGTGTTTTACAGTAAATTACCTTAGAGAGGGTTTTTCCATTAGCTCTGAGTGTCACGAGTCCTGCACAGCACACCAAAGCACTGGAGCTAGAGAGACCAGAACTTGGAGGGATGGTTCCATCTAGCAGACAATTCATTCCAGTTGGGTTATTGAGACCAAAATGTTCCTAACAATGAAAAATAAACAATCTCAGTTTCAAGTACAGACAGGCTCAGGCTTGCAATTATCTGATACTTAGAAAGAGAATCCTTCTACTGAGTTGCTGGAACCAAGGACCTGCTTCTGGTATCTCCAAAATAAAGCAAAAGCAAAGTTTTCCTTCTGTTCCTTAAGAACAAAGCCAATGGTAGGGCTCCAGCCAAAGGTATGTCTGCAATTCCTGTACACAAACACATAACTGTACCCCAAGCAGAACTCAGTATGGGCTGAATGCCCAAGAATTTACCAAGCTTCGTGGGTGGGTTTTGCAGCAACTGGCTCCACTCTGAGCTGCCGTGGTGACAGTTACCAATCATTTCATACCCTACTTTTGTCCTTGTCTCGACAGCTCTTCACTTAAGGCGTCCTGAAGAGCTTAAGGTTCCACTTTATGCTTCACATCTAACGGTGGCTTGTGGTATTAGGGAGCCACATGACACTGATGGGGAACTAGTAGCCATGCAGCTGTGTTCAAAGGCAGATACTCATCTCCTGAAGCACCCACAGAATGACCCTGGGAAAATCAAATGGCACTTGAGGGACTCTGTGCTTTCGGAGGCACAAAGACACACCTACCAGCAGGAATGGTCTCTGTCATGCTGTTTTTAGAATAAGGTTTAAAATACTTTTACGTACAAAATAGGTAACACAGATAATACATTTAATCCAGAAGTCATAAATCCTCATGTACATGCTCTTTTAATTGTTCTTTAGTTGCTTTGTCTTTTTATTTATAATTGCTTTAATATAAGCTTCTCTCTGCTGTCAGTTTGAAGCAAACATGCAGTACTTATTAAGAAATCATTGAATATATATGGGAGGTATATGAATAGCCACATTCTCATCCAATTTATATGTCAATAGACTATGTTACAGTATCAATAACCAGAAAAAACCAGCAGTGTTTTCATAAAGAAATGTCCACCTTCAAAAGGTTTCTACTGCTTTTCCTGAAACAACTTCAACCGTAAGTACCAATGGTAGAGATCATCAAACACAAAGAACCTCCTTTAAAGTCTTATACCATCAGTCCAAATTATTTTGAATATCCCTTTCTACAAATATAGGAAATTCATACCTAAAATACTATTGCTGCCCATGCCCCTTCATGAAGAACACTAGACAGGCTTGTTCAAAAACAGAAAATGCTTGAGTAACCAGAAACTGATCCCCAGTTTCTGGATTTTCTTGAATGCGAATCAGGCTTGCAGACTTATCACGCGATGTTTAAATAGAAAACGTACTTCAGTTTCAAAAATGAAAATGGACTTTGCCAAGTTCTGCAACAGTTCTGTCCCAAAAGGATAGCATGTTCAACTCAATATAAACAGATTATCCTGCTGGACCCTCTGAGTACTTGTATTTCAGTGTTTCTTAAGTCTGTAACATTTATGCTTATTTTCTGCCAGTACTAGAGTCTGCAAACCTGCTTTGCAAATTAACCTTCAAGTATGAAAGCTTGTCCTTAGGAAACAAATCTCAGTAGCAGACTGCAAAATAAATAAAGTCAATTGGTCATGCTAGCCTTAATATAAGAAAGGACATATTGTAAAGAAACCTAATCTATATCTCTACAGTCAATGCAATTTAAACACTTGTGGTGCTGAGCAATACAAAATTGAAAATACTGATGTTACAGCACGCATAAGTAATTTATTGGGGTCTGTACATAGAGACAGGGGTCTGTTTAGGAACTGTGGATTGTCATAATGTGATTCGTGGCACTGACTGTTCCAAAACCTGTATTTTGAAGCCTCCAGTGGCAGGTTTGAGGCAGCCTTTGTTGGCTCTCTGCAGTCCTTATCTCTTGGACTGTCCCGTGAGGTGACCTATATGGCCTATCCTGAGGCAAACTTCACGTGCATGCTAAAGCACAGTTACCCATATCCCAAAAATTGGGATGGCTGTGGCAACCTGCTCCTGACCTCACCATCACTGTTCACCTGCCCTTCCAGAAATATCCCTGGATTGACATGGAGCAGGGAAGTCACCTTCTTTTTTTTTAACTCCAAGAGCCACAAATCACCTGCAAACAGCAGGTGAGATTTATAGGAGCCCCTCTGGTGAGTTTAGGCTGCCTCCCAGGACAGCACTGACAATCAGCACTTGGCTTCACAAGCAGTTTGGTCTTCAAGTCAGTCTGGAGACAGGCGAGCTCCCGGAGGAGAAGATAAAGCTCAGATGGGCAGACGGGAAAATGTCTGTTCAATGTTCCTGCTGTTCCCATAAGTTGCTGTTTCCTGCATAGCTGCACTTTACCTCAGGAACTTTTGAAAACCCCATTCAAACACTGAAAACCGGGATAAGTAATGGTTTTTAATGGATTATTTCTTCTGTATGCTGTTTGCTTAGTTTTTTACATTTTCTTTTGCCTCCTGCATGACTCGTCTTCACTCAGTTGTTGTGCACAAATTACAGGTTTCCAACATTAATGGAAGTTCATGGTTTTTAGAAATGTTTCCAAGGGAAGAAAAGGATGAAAATATGATCTTTGTGTCCTGACAAAAAAGCCTCCAAACCTTTTTTAAAGCAAATTTTAATTAGATTATTCCATTGGAAAGCTTTCTTTTTTACTTCAAAACACAGAAATGTTATCATGAGTTTGGTCATGATGTTACTAAATAATTATTTGCGATCATAATTTGTTTAATAAAAACAAAAACAGTGCTCTGCAAATATCTCCTCTTTAAATTTTAACATAAAAATACTTTGCTGTATATCAAGAAAAGCTATAGAATGCAGGGAAGTATTTTGAGGGGAACAGCTATGCTTGTTGTATTTTACTTCAATGATAATTTCACAAGTTAAATGGATTTGGCTTACCTGGATGCCCTTCAGTCCACACAGGAAGTAGTTATGCCATTGAGGTTTGGTTTTGTTAATCTGAATGTTATTAACACTAGTACTGAAATCCCTGCAAAAACAGAAAAACCTTGAGGCTTAAATTTGTATTGAATTTAGTTTGAAAAAACGTGGCTTGTTACTGCCACCTGCTGATGGACAAAAACAGGTTGATGTTTTTCAGTGCAATGTGTTTTGGATTGTTTTGGGGTCTTTTTTAACAGATATTCTTTATTAATCAATTCTATAGGGCTATTTTAGATGAAAGGATAAGAATCCTTGCTGAAGTATATAGAATTTACTAGATAAATCCAGAAATTAGGCTGCCTTTGACATCCTTAATTAAGGCAGCATGCCTTCCACCACCTATGAGTATGCCATCTCGATATATTAGAGAAGTAAAAATCTAAATAATTATATCTGTCAAACCTTGAATAGAGAGAGATAACCTTCATGCTTTCTGGTAATTCCTGCTCAGGAATTCTTCTTCATCACCTTTGCTCTGAATGGCACTTCATTAAAACAGGCCTAATGCTGCAGAACTGTATTATGGATGTTACAAGATATAATTATTTAGTTTAAATAATTTATCTGTTTCCTCCGGGATAATTCCTACTCCATCCTCCTTTCAAAATAATAAATAGAGTAAGCTTGAATGTTCTTATAGAAACTAATGCTAGAGATAGGTGCTGTCAAAATGGGCATGGAATGACACACAGAGCCTCAGAGGAGTGGGCATCAGTCCCAAGAGGTGCAGGTTGTTCAGATGTCTTTACTCTGAACACCCAATAGCTGTGTGTACCTGATGCCATTACAGCAGGTGCCCAACACTGAAACAGGAAAGGCACCGAGAATCTCAAGAAATTTAACAAAATGTATTCCAAAGTTGCAGGCTAAGCTGTGCTTTTTAAAGCAAGGTCTGCCAAACAACGTGAACAGAGGCAGCTGAATTTCCTGGAAATATTTAGGCTTAATGGGAATAAAACCGCTTTCAAGAAATTACACTGCTGGAAAGTAGGCAGATTAATATACGAACTTTATAATAAAATAAAATTAAAAATTGGGAAAAACATACCCATGAAATAAAAATATTCTGATATTGTCTGTTCCAGCCTTTCTGTTTTAAAGAATGCTTGGGAAAGAATTCCACTTCTCCATGACTAGACATAAGCATTCCATTTTTTCCGTATAATTACAAGAGGTGAGATTTTTGAGTAGAGTGGCTGAGGCATTTTCTACTGCTCAAATAGTAAATAATCCTTATGTTTGAGAGACCAATTTGGCTCTTTCTCACAGAACCTCATTGTCTTGTCAATCTGTTAGTTTATCTGTTTGAGTCTTCTGTACAAATACCCTGATTTAAAAAGAAAACAACAACAAACAACAAAACTTTCAGGCATGAGATGGAAACTGATTGGTAATTACCATCCTCTGGTACTTCTGAAGGCATTTTGAGAAGTATAATGTCAGATATTCTCTGTACACATAGTTCTCAATTACAAAGATGTTATGTGAAGAGGAAGTATCAGGAACTTCAAAAGACTGTAAGTACTGAATCCCATTTTAGCCCTAATAACATAAAAGGTGTCAGATTGGTTGAGATGGTTTATGATGAAAAATAAATAGGTGGTTTTTCTAGCAACCTGTTCTCTGCCCTATTTTTCCTAAAAGCTAACATGAACTATCAGGGTGGAAGCTACAGAATTGTTACACATTTTACCAGTTCACAAAACAGGAATTAAATAGGAAATAGTGATTCTATGGAGGCTTATGATTAGTCCTTGTTCACCAAGGCCTATATATGTGCATTCACCACAGGCATAAATCTACCAGTGTAACAGGCTGGGAAAGAAAGACATACTGTCATCAGTTTTGTTTGTGGTGTAACATTCAAAGTGTTGAAAAATATTTCTTTGTTATGAAATTATGGGCATGTTTCAGCTTTGTTTTTAAGCAACAGTGCCTCAACAAAACCAAGATGTTGATGCTGTATTCTGAGACCTCTTCTTGGTTTATGGTTTACAGCATACGATTTCAAACTGAAACCAGGGCAGATGTAAAAATATAGCGATGGTGTGTGCAGTTTGAATTCAAAGGCTGTAATTCTAGATTTGGCAAGAACTCTATATACCTTAGGAGAAGGCCATTTTAATTGTGATATAACATGGCAAAGCTTGAAGACCAAGTAAAAATGCTTACCTTGCAATTACTGCTTTATGTATTGTCCATTATAACAACTACTGCTAATCAAAGCTACTCTAAATCTGAAACTATTGCCTCTTGCAGCATAGTTCTGCAGTACAGCTTGAGCCCTTTTGGGAGGTTGCTACTGAAGAAAGGACAAGATATCAGGCACATCTTTCATTCCTTTTGCCCCTGCTCAGTGCTGCTTGTTCCCACTGCTTACCCCAAGTCAGCTTTGGTGCTGAGTGCTTGGCTGTTCACTAAAAGGACAGAAAATTAGCCAAGCAAAAAAGGGAGAAATAGTGCACTTTACCTTAAGATCAAACAAATACCACACCTGCTAAAAGGCAGAGGATGGATTGATGTTAGAAGCAGGGACAGGGAGACTTGGAGTAAAAGAAGCACCATTGCCTTCTGGCAGTGGCAAATTCTTAATTCAGCCCAGCTATAATGTGAAAACATACTCCAGAGTGAGTGAAAAATCTGTGAGCATTTATACTTGCCATGTCACAAGCAGCAGCTCAGAACATGTTTTTATAACAAACTGAGCTTTAAGCAGGAATATGTGCTCAAATAGTTCCCACTTTTGGCAGTGTGTTCCTGACCCTGTGCTGCCACACACTGTGCTTTCAGGAAGTAATTTACCATTGGCTTAAATAATAAAAATGGCTTAAACTAGGCTTGTGCTGATTCTGGTTTTTGCAAAATGTCCACAAAAGCTCATGTGGATGAGTGACCTGATTTGAACTGCCATGCAACTACACAAGTATCAGTCTGTTACAAGGAGGCAGAACAACATGGCTAAAGTTGAAAAGAACGGCAGGATTATTTCCCTATGTTCAGCACTTGTGAGACCATAGCTGGAATACTGCATCCAGTTGTGGGGTTTCCCAATACATGAAAGACAGTGGTGAACTGCAGGGAGTCCAGCACAAGGCCATCAGGATGTTTACAAGGATCTCCGAAGGTCCCTTCCAACCTAAACTGGTCTATAATTCTGTGAACAAGCAGCTGTGGAGGAAGTAGAAGAGAGAGAATACAGATTTTTTGAGCCAGGATTGTTGCTAAAGCCGGATTGTTGTGTTGTGAAAACACAGCCCTGTGTTCTCCAGAGCAGGGGAGTGTTAGCTTACCTATGCAGTAATCAATTACAAAACATTTCACTCCCTTCTCCAGGAGAAACTGAACTGCTGCCAATTATGGGGATTATATCAAGACAGATGAGCTAAAAAAAAGGAAGACAGAATTGCACTTTCAGAAGGATTGAAAAATCAGAGGCCTTATAAGAAAGAGATGAACAAACAGGTGGGAGACAGCAGCTGCAAATCTATTGCTCTAAACTAATACACAGCACAGAGTCAGTCAGTGGGATTCCATCTGCTGACAGGATTTGTTTTATACAGTTGCATTCTGTATTGCAATGGAAGTATGTCAGCTCTCTGAAAAGGTAACTTGTATTGCAATTGCATGAAGAGGTTCATAAAAATTAGTGAATCAACAATTACTTACATGTATGAAGAACTGGTATTTGCCAGTTGCACAACTTGAGTTTGTACAGGTTCTGCTGCAATCAGGATATCTTGTTCTATAGCCATTGGGAGCACAGCATAACCACAGTAGTCTATATGTTCTCCTACCAAAGAAATGGACAAGGAAAATATTTTGGAATAGTTTGGAATAGCAGTAACAGGGCTTCTAGAGGGGTTCAGTGTTGTTTACTGTATGAAACTTGAAGTTTGGGGTGCATTTCCTCCATTTCACATTACTTCACAAAAAATTTCTTCTTTAGTGATTTTATCTATTGCCTCTGTTTATAAATATTCATGTTTTAACACTGGCTTACAAAAATTAGAAAAAAACACCATGTAGGTTATTGTCCATCAATGAGAACAGCCACATTATTTGTACACTGTCATGTGCATACAATTTCTGGACATTGTTCCAGGAATATAATAATTATGTTTAAATAATCAATACAGTTGCTTACAACATGTCCTCTCTCTTGGGAATAATTCACTGTTAGCATATGCTGTCTATTTAATCTATGTCATATGTTCTCATAACACTGACATAAAAATTAATTAATTGCACAATAGACTAACTGATCTTTAAAGCTTTGTTTTGCAGGATCTTTTTACTTACAATGTCTTCAAATGCATAGGGATACTTCATAAGTATACAAGAAACTGAGCTCCAGGGAGAGCAAAATCCTAACATGGACAAAGAAATCTCAGAAATAACACTGCCACAGAAGTGCAAGTAAGTCCTACATACAAAATAATTGTGTCTCTCCAGTCTGCCAGTGAATCACATCAACTATTCTAAGTTCTGTGGACACACCTCTATGGAAGAGAACAGAAGAGGAAATGATGGTAGGATCATTTCATGCTCTATCCTATGCATTGCTGTGTGGCTGGTTGTATTTGGTAACTTAAATTATAATGGAAGAGAAAATATACACTAATTTAATTTGTGGGCGTACTGTCCACAAACTACTTCAGATTTCCAAAGCCTTTCCAAACATGGTATTCGACCATAAGCTGAAAAGTTACTCCAGTTTTCAAAACCATCACCACTGTCTATAAATGTTTTTTCCAAAACTAATATGGATGTACAGTTATTTATAACAAGTTGTAGTAAAAGCTACTAAAGCATATATGATTTCCCATTTATCACAAGAAACTTCTCTAAGAAAAAAGTAATATTAAAACCAACATTATTTGCATTCTGTGTTTTAAACTACTAGACTTCCATGATGGCAGATAAAGTAAGATAACAGAAGACTAATTTTCTCCTTTACCTATTAAGTTCACTCGTCCTGGTGCACGAGCATAAAATTTGGGAGCTGATCCATATTTTGATATAAACATTTCCTTCAGCTTCTGCAATCTGAAAGGCAGGTTAGAAATACTATAGTTAGAAAGGTTAGAAAGACTGTATTTGCATAAAAGGCAGGAATTTTCAATGTTTCTTGAAGTAAATTTAGTTCAACTTTCTGAAGTATGTGGAGTTTTCTTTGATACATCAGGAGAGACATTAAACTGCTTATTTCTGCTTTTCACATAACATTGTGACAAAGAAGACTGTTTAGAATATTCTAATTAATAAGAAATGTGTATAATCACTTCATAAGGATTAGCAGGGGCCTTATTTTATTTAAATTCTCTGTCTAGGGTGGGTCTAGACAGAAGCAGGGAAGGCAGTTGCCTGGGATAACAAAATATCATGGCCTCCACCCACCTCTTCTATGCCACAGCTCTGTAAAGTTGTTTGCCATTGAGGAGGAATCTGGCAGTGTGGACCAACAGTTCATTTGTGGCACTGGGATTTGTCACACATGCAGAGACACTCCCTTCAAAGTCAAATCTGACCACCCCAGGTCTGAGCAAATTAATTTTCTTCTGAGCTTTGACTTTTATCAATTTCCACATTAGCCACCACCCCGTCTCTGTACAAATGCATATACAGAGAACTAAAATTCCAAACCTCAGATTATTCCTTGTGATTTAGACAGATTTAGTCCACAGCAAGAGTTCCCAAGAAATTCTTCAAGCTTTCCATTTGGAGGTGCTAGATGTGCTACTGAAAGTTCAACGCAAAGAAACTTTGGCATACTGCTTTATTTCCTTGGACTGGAAAGGTGTGTTTGCAAAGCTGGGATACTTCAGCGTGTCATGCAGAACAGTGGGTAAACAAAGGCTGAGAACAGATGAAGCCATTATCTTAGTGCAGCATAGGAAATTTGATAGTAATTCATTTCAAAACTACCTTAAAGCAAAATTTTGGTGTACTAACAAAAATCCAGTAACGGGAATCCTGATGAGGTATCTACATTTAGTCTAAAACTAGAACTGGAAGCCTAGTTAATGCAAAGTGGAAGAAGGCAGCAATGAGAAACAGATGTTACAAAATTTCACAATTATTTACTTTGTACTTCTTGGTAAAGGCTGTCCAACGACATATATTACATATATTCAAATGTTTTGTAAGATTTCTTTAAATAGAAAGCTACAAAATATCATTTGTTGTGATTTTCTTTAACAGATTGTTTAGTACTTTTCCATCTTGGTACCCAGTAGCAACGCTGTATTAGCTCCCTTTATTATTTCTCCTTCTTATAATCTCCCCTTGTATTGACTGCTGTATCGCTCTTCCAATTAGCAGAAGCAATTTCTGCCATTTCACTGTTCAATGCCTTCTCTAGATCACATTAATAAATGTTATAGTCCATGGGGGAATCTGTTGGCAGAATTCTAGGTGTTAACTTTATTCCTGTTTGTGTCAGTGTTTAGAATGCTGCTTTGTTGCACAGATATTTTTATAGTAGTGTTGGTACCAAGAGACTAACAACAAACAAAGCAGTCATGGGGCATGTTTATCTAAGTGTTGATTGATCTCTTTTTTTAATGTGGGTTTTACAAGCAGGCCTGATGAAAGGCTATTTACAGGCTCTGGCCTTGATGTTGCAACACACACACTGCATTTTAAGCACCTACATCAAAAAGAAGATTGTCAGAAGCCTTAAGCAAAGGCATCCCTCACAACTTCACACATCCAAGTCTGGAAGTGCTGGACTTGTCCTTTCCATGTGACTTACAGTGCAAGTATATGCATGTAAATGAAGTTTTAAAAGGTGACTCTTCTGCGGTGCTAATGCAGTTGAAAGGGTTGGTTTCTCTGTGTTCTACCTCCACACACCGAGCGCGGCTCCGTGGGGAAGGAGCATGTACTGGCACCTGCCACGGCAATGCCAACGCAGGGCCCGGCCTGCGCTGTGCCAGGGATTTTAGAGCAAAAAGAAAGAGAAGATAATCAGTAACGCCAAAATTCTGGGGGAAAAAAGGTAGGAGGAGAGATGAAAGAATGAGCGAATGAATGAATGATCCCCCCTGCTGCCCCAGCAGCACCCAGGGCCGCGCGGGGTGCGAGCGCCACCCTGGCCGTGCAACGAGGAACCAAATCACCACGAGCCGAAACCCCCTCGCACCTCACAGCGGGTCAGGACGACGGGCCGGCCCACCTGCCCTCCCACCTCCCGCAGACCGCCCACCCGCCCCGCGATAAACGGCGGCGGGGCTGGGGAGCGACCCACCTACCTGGGCTGCTCCACCAGCTGCACCGGGAGGGCGGCGGGGCCGTCCCCGGCCATGGCGGCTCCGGTGGCACCGCGGTCACGGGGCCCGCACACGCCGCGTCCTTCCGGNCCGGCCCAGCCCGCCCCGCCGGCGGCGCTCGGCCCCGGGCACCCCGCGGCTCCTCGCCCACCGCAGCCCAGGCGGGACAGGAAAGCTGCTGCCACGTGCCAAGGAAGTGTTTAGGGGTTTTTTCCTCTCCCCTGCATTCCTGCCGGTTCTCCGGCAAAACGCACTTGCAATGAAAACAATAAATTGGCAGCGCCGTCCCCTGCGGCGTCGTTCCTTCCCTTTGTTTTTTCTGGTGTGCGGTTCCGCCACCTCCCCTCCCAACAAGCCTCCTCACGGCTCCTGATACCCCTCGGGTTAGTGGCAGCAGATACTCTGAGGAACTGAGAGTTTCAAAAGTGTTTCCAGGTTCACTTGCTCAGTGTTACTATCCATTTTGGTGTATATCTTTGTTTTGGTCTGTATCTTCTGGCCCTTCATATCCCACTCATGGAGCTTTTCAGGACTAAAGGAAGCAAAGTAACTGAAATTTCATTCCAGGTTTTCTGAGGTGAAACTTCTTTCTCCCTGTTAGTATGGTGGCAGAATACAGAGTTTTTAGAAGATTTGACACTAGCTCTAGGGGGGAAAAAAAAGACTGTCAGAAACCATAACAATGTAAAATGACCAACAACAGGAAAATCTGGAGATCCAGTAAATACCGTAGACGCATCTAGAAGCCCACATCTGTGAACTGTTCAGCACCACTGAGTGAGGTAAATGGGCTGCACTGCGGACTCAGCAGCGCTGCCAATCCCAGCCTCTGGACCAGCTTTCAAAGAATCACAGAATGGGTCGGGCTGGAAGGGACCACAGTGGGTAATCAACCTCCCTGCTCAAGCAAGGTCATCCCAGAGTACATTGCACTGGACTGTGTCTGGATGGTTCTTGAGTATCTCCACTGAGGGAGACTCCTCACCCTCTCTGGGCAACCTGTTCCAGTGCACAGTCCCCTGCACAGTAAAGAAGTTCTTCCTCGTGTTCAGATGGAACTCTCTGTGCACCACTTTCTTCCCATTGCCTCTTGTGCTTGTCATCACAGACCAGAGACTGGCTCCATCCTCTTGACATCCTCCCTTTAGAAAATTATACACATTAATGAGGGCCCCTCTCAGTCACCTCGAGGCTGAAGAGGCCCAGCTCCCTTAGCCTTTCCTCCTAAGAGATTCTCCAAACCCTTGACCAGCTCAGTAGCTCCATGTCTCCCCTATACCGAGGAGCCCACAGCTGCACACAGCACTGCAAATGTGGCCTCATCGGGGCTGAGTAGAGGGACAGAATCACGTCCCTCGACCCTTCCGAACCTACAGTCCAGGGACGCGCAGCGCCCAGACCCGCAGCCCCCGCGCCAGCCGGGCACCCTGCGGGCGGCCCTGGCGCCAGTGAGGCGCGCTCCCGGCGGCAGGAGCGGCAGAGCCACCCCGGGGAGCTCCGGCGTGCAGAGCCCAAGCCCCGCCCGGCCGCGTTGCCACGGCCAGGTCGCTTCCAGGGGCAGGGCAGCCGGCGGCGGGGCGGCGCGGATTGGGCTCGG
>VYXB01008938.1:279859-307944 GCA_013397135.1 Pachyramphus minor | reverse complement strand
GGGGAGGAGGGCGCGGGCGGCGGGCGGTGGGTGCGAGGGGCGGGTGCTGCCGTGGGAGCAGCCCCCGGCCGTCTCTCCGCGGAGGAACATGCCGGCTCCGGGCCGGGCAGGTGGATAGGCCCGGGCTGGCCCCCGGGCTGGCCCCGTGTCCCCGCAGGGCTCGGGCTGAGGGCAGGCTCCGGTGCGCTGCCCCCCTGCCTCCCTCCCTCCTCCTGCCCCCGGCCCGAGTGTCGGGCACGGGGTAAAGGGATAAAGTTGCCCGCTCTGCTCCCGCCCGCGGCTCCGAGAGGCCCTTGGGGGGTGGATGCGGCTCATGTGCTTGTGCGGGTGACAAACTGAGGGAAAAGTGGGGGGAAGAGAAAGGGGAGTGAGGTGAAGGGGCCACACGGACGGTTTCTGATGCAAAACGCTGAAAGGTGCGCTTGTTTTTAACTTTTTGTCTTTGCAGCCTTAGCGAGCTTTTTGCCACCCCCGTTTTTGCTTTTAATTGCAAGGTTTGGGGGGGGGTTTCCTGTTAACATTTAACTAAATGTTGACATCGGGCTTTGTTCTAAGCTTTTACAGTTAAAAAGAAAAAGCTACTTTTTGCATTAGTTCTATTTATATTGCCCTAGTTTGTTTTTTTGCTTTTACAAACTTTCCATGGGTTTTTGAACTAGAGACATTTTAAAAAAAAACTGTATATGGTTGAGGTTTCAGTACTGCAGTTGCACTGAAAAACACTTGTTTCTGGAACACTTGCTTTCTAACAAATTATTTGGTATTCATTGCTACTTATGAATTCACTTAAAATACTTACCTGATTTTATTTGAAATAGTTTCTGGGCAGTCTTCATTGTGAGCTGCTCAGAACGGCTGGATGACATTAGTTACAGAATAAAAGCACCTGGTTTTTGTTTTGAGGGATTTTTTTCATTCATGTAGGAGTGCTTATGACCAGCGTTGTTATCATAACCCTATGAGTTGCTTGTGTCTGTATTCCAAGAGCTGTTAGTGTTCCTCTTAAGTCCATGAATGAATTCAGGCTTTCAGAAACAAGGTTACAGAAGGAAATACACAAAGACTGTTTTAAAGACTGTTTAAAACACTCTGTTCCAAACCGAATTTTCATTCATTTTCATTAACACTGAAATTGGTGTCCTGATTTAAAATACTATGGGTTTTTTCTATGTGATGCAGTCAAAGGACAATTCATGTTGAATATCCATCCATAACATGAGAATTGAACATGTCGAGAAACCATTGGAATTGCATTTTTCAGTCTTTAAAGGTACAGATTTGAGTAAGACTGCAGCTCAAATTCATGCTGCATTTTGTCAGTTTTCACCAAGAATGGTTTAATGCTTTTTCCTGTGTTTTTTTCTTCTGAAGTACATACTTTCTCATTGGAAAAACCTTTCTGAAACATCTTGCTTGGGGCAGGTTTCAGCCTCTTACTGTAGTTACTTTCACTGAAATATTTTCATCATCATTAATTACCCCTAGCCCAGACCTTTCCAAAATTTAAAAATACTGCTCGTAATAATTAGGAGCACGTTAGTTTTTTCTTTTCAATATGTAACTCCCGTGTAAAGCATTAACTAAAGCTACAGATTTTAAAAATTTAATTTCAATTCATAACTGATGGGGGAAAAAACCCTAAAAATAAAAATATCCCAGCTAGACTAGTTTCAGCATTCCAGGGCTAACAGACTGTAATTGGCTGTTGGTTTCAAATGTGCTTGAGACTGTAATTGTAGTGTTCCATGGAATTGTTTCAGAAAAAAGTTAAGGGCCCTGAAGATAGGGCCTGGTTTCTTCTTTTTATGTTGATATAGATCTAGTTAAATTAAGAGAAGACCTGAAAAGGGGATGCATGATTCTCAAGTTCAGTGTAAGGGCTGCTGAGAAGGCTTTGCAATAAAAAAATGAGTACAAGGCAAGATACTCAGACCAGTGCGGAGCTGAAAATAAAGGAGCACATGTGAGTGCAGGTGAATACATTTTTTAAGGAATAGGAGGAGAGGCAGTAATTAGAGAAACAGTTAAGGAAAGAAGAAATAGCTATTTTGTCAAAATACAGTATGGTGAAACTAGGTTCAGGTTTCCCAGGGTAGCTGCTAGCATAACAATAGTACTGAAGATTCCCCAAAAAATTCATTTTGTCAGCTTTTATTAGAAGTGATTATGGCTGTTCCTCTTTAAATGTGCACTTGACCTGCTGATAATGGAGGACCAGTGAGTTAAATTTCCTTAAGTATGCAAATGTTTCACACTTGAATTGAAATGTGAACAGATATTCTGAAGGCCCAGCTCTTTCCCAGCTTCATCATGGAATTTTGTATAATTAGAGTAATTACTACAGTTCAGCAATTGAAGACTACCCACTTTACAGGTTGTACTTGACTGTTTCTGTTTGGTTTTCCATTGGGTAAAAAGTCAAGGTTTTGTATGTAAATGACCTCAGCCACTGCTAGAGAAGTTAACTTTATTTACTGGGGGTCTTGATATCAGGAAGAAATTCCATTTATATTTCTGTGAGGCTGGACCTAGATTCACAGTTTGCTGCTAATGTGCAGTGACAGCCCTGATTATAACATGGATTATTCCACTTTATGCTTCAATGAACAGAATAATGTTTACTGGTCATTAGAAAACCACTCAATTTTCATTTCTAGTTTAATTTTTAAATTCTAATTTCTAGCTGTTAGGTGCCTTACATGACTTCAGTCCAAGTTCTTTTTACTAGATCCAGCCTGAGGGTACAGAAGGACAGGGAGGGAAGGACCATTGTAAAATCCATTTTTGTTTTCAGTCTGGGACAAAAGACTATGTTTAGAATTGACTTTGAGGCTAAACTCAGCCTTCATCCAGAAATTGATTCTTCCACGCACAATTACAAACACATTGACAGTTGTTGTAGAACATCTACTGGATTTTTTTTGTTTTGATTTGTTTTAAATAAGGAATTTGTCTGTGGTGTTCTTAAGTATCGTGTTGTGAAATTCAACTTTAAAATTAAAGGAAGGTTGGACAAATCTGCTTTCTGAGCAACTGGTCTTTTTTATGTTATGGAGTTGTATGATTTCAGTGACTTGAGTGGAAAAGCTGGATACAATTCTGATGAACAGCCAGCAGTTTGCACCCTGCTGGGAGGACTACAGGTTCATGAGGATTGACATGGCTCAAGTTTGGGGAGCATCCCTTTAGATTACTGAGGATTTCCTGTTTCAGGCTGTGATGATATTGGGAAATAGGCATTCTTATTATTTATTTCAAGCTAGATGAATTGGTTCATTCTGTCTTTCCAACAGAGAGAGATATACTCCATTTCAGAAGAATTTTTTTAATGTTACCAAACTTGATAAACATTCTCATCAGTAGATAGAGACATTATCCTATCTTACGTTGATGCCTTGAAATTTCAAGCAGATATTGTCACATCTTCCCAACTGTTCATGTTTCACTATTGCCATTTTAATAAATCCATAGATATGTTGCAAACAAGAAAGTGATAATGCTTCACAAACAGGCTTTTACAACTAAAGAAATACCAAATCAAGCAGATCCACTTTACCCTCTTCTGTTTCCTTGTAATGTTTAATTACATTAGTATGTGGTTTAAAAAAAACAAAGTGAGCTTCACAGAGGACATAGGATGTGCTGTCTCTGAATTAATTACTGTTTCATGTTTTATAGGGATTCAGCATATGTCCTGATATTTTATTTTATGCATTCTCTTCAGACTCATGTTTAAACACAGAATTAATATATTTGGGGCTTGTTTTGCTCATAAGTCTCAGAAGGAAGTATTGAGGCAAAATCCTGAGAATAATTAGTAAGTTCTTTCTGTCTGACCATTGACAAGTGTCAGTAAGTTCTGGTTTTTGTTGGCTTTTTTTGACAGTTATTTAGCACTGTGTTCAGAACAGAGCTCTCCAGGAGCTGATATGCAGTTGGGTGTTTAACAGAAGCAAATTAGATCCAAGTTGTGCTCAAAACTGGACTTTCAGAAAAGGATGCACGTGGTAGGAGAGGTGTGTGACAGAGGCAGAAACTAAAGGCACCTTTTTTCCATACTCGTTACATGTCATAATACCAGGTGTCTCCTTCTGCAGTCTCCTGTCCCATTTCTGTGCATCTCCCAGCTGGAAAAAAAACTAAAAGAAAGGCAGAGCAGTGTCTTTCCTGGGACTCCTCTGACGCCACTGCCAGTCGCTGGTTTCACAGCCTTCTGTTCCTGGTGTCAGCCCTGGTGTGAGCCAGCAGGCACGGGATGACTTGCAGAGTTAGTGAGTAGGAGCACAAGAGCAGAGACCTGGAATGTGGAAAAGAAACCAGGCCTCCCAATGCCTGGCTGAGTGCTTGCAGACTTCTCACACAAATCACACTCTTGTTTTTGCTCCCAGGGTTTGCCTCTGTTCTTTTCCTCCTTGCTCTTTTGCATTCCAGTCTTACTGCTGTCTCTAGAATCATGTGCCTGGATACCAGCAGCAAATGCTCAGAGAAACTGGTACTTGCTTTTTGTCCTGGTGCCTGCGGGCTGGTGGTCCAGGAAGAGCAAATGCAAAGAAAGTTGTGCTTAGCAGACCTCCTGAATGCCATGGCTAGGAAACAAAGTTAGCTGAAGTAAAACTAAATTTGTACCAGACTTCTTCTCAGAAGCAATGTACTTCATAAAAAAAAACCCCAGAATTGTTTGAGTCAGCCAAATGGTTGGAATTTGGTAAAATTACCAGCAATTGAAAATTGACAGTAATAAGTATTTTCAACAATGTCCTTGAGGGATCCGTTTTTACAGAAATAGATTTCTTTATATTGTGTCTTTTTTCTGCAAAGTTATCTTTGTATAACTACTTTCCCCCTTTTTTTTTTTTTTTTAATTTTTTTTTTAAAAAGACTTGCAAAGTTTGGTTCCTGTAGAGCTGGTGACTGACAAACAGTGAGCTTTTTTTTTTCTGCTCTCAGCCCGGGAGGATCAGCCGGCAGCAAGGACCCTACAGCATAAACCCCTGAACTGCTGCAGGGAAAGGCAAAGGGGATGCTGGGACCACAAATGGACAGGGAGGGTCTGGGAGCACTGCATGCTCTTAACCTGCCTTTGCTGCTGGAGAAACTGCAAATGGATCCATGCACTAAAAAGGATGATTAAAGCTGACTGGGGTGAATTGACTTCTGTGTGTGCTCATTTTAGAAGCTGAGGCTTAATGTTTTATAGCTGTTTACTAGATAAAACGAGTTTTATGAAAATACGTAATGTAATAAAGACTTGTTAATTAAATTGGTTCCTTGGTACTAATTTAACTTTTAATAAAACTATCTGAAAGAACTGTGTTCCAGGCAGAGTAAGCTACATCAGGGGTTTTATCTCCATTACAGCTGAGCTAGTGTGGTAATTTCTCTTCCCCCAAGAAGTGATGGGATGGGATTGGATTGTTTATAACTGACTGCGTTTAGAACATGGAGCAGTGCTTAAATAATGTCTTTACCTCTCTAACTACATTTTTTCCAGACTCTATCAGGGCTTTCTAATTTCTTGAGTACTAATAAAGAAACTCACTTGCTTGGTTTGATCCTCTGAGGAGGGAAGAACCTAGGGGGTTTCAAAGATCAGTTCTGCATACTCAGACTATTTTTTTTCATTTGAACTTAGAGTGTTGGTGTCCATTTGAAAAATATCACCAGGATCTTAATTTTAAAAATTGTTAGGTCTGTGACTTTTTTTACATCAGCTGGAGATAAAGTATCACACAAGTGCTTTTGTATCTTGAAGTTCTAGTTAAGAGTGTTGGTCACTATGCTGATTGTTAGGTCTAGATCCTAAAGTAGAAATGTTTAGAGTTATGTAGAAATCCTTTTTGTAAACCGTATATTTCTACTTAATTTGCAACAAACTTCTTACCCGAAAGGGTTGAGCTGGGAAAGTTGTTCAAGCAGGAAGCAGGGGCATTAAAAATGACAGTGAGGAAAGGTTAGGCTTTTGCTATCTGAATTTATTGATAAAGGAACTTTTCTGTTTTCAGAACTGAGAAGGAAATGCATCTTTTTTTTTAGTTCCACCTTTGAGAATACAGCTTCATGCTTTCCTCCTTTTTTTGCTTTTGGCAGAAGCTGAATGTTCTTACATTTGTATCCTACTGCACCAAGCCATCTCTGCATCAAAAGAAGGCAGAGTACTGGTCCTTCTGAATTTGTCACCACTGATATAATTAGCATCAGCACTTGAATTAAGATCCAGTATCTACATAGCTGATTTTTTTTTATATTGTGTACAGATTAATGGCATCACCTCATACTTAGTTCAAGATTTGAAAGTTTTCTTCACAGCTATTAAATCTAAATATGTTTTTCAAAGTAACCACCTTATATTTTCTCCCTTAAATGAGTCCATATCAACATCCTGAATCTGATGTGAGGCAAATAGGAATCAAGTGAAGAAAAAATACAGCTGTGAGACTTCGATGCATTTCCAAGCATTTCCACTGGGGAAAAAAATTACCTCTAGACTTAACACTTCTTCTTTATTATGTATTAATATTATGAAAATAGCTTTATGAGATATTTAAGTATCATTGAGAAAAATTATCTGAAAAAAGGCTTCTTGCAGGAATCCACATCCAGAATCCCTGCCAGAGATAAGATGAAAATCGAGATGTTCCTGGCTTTAGGCTAAAAAAGCATATTGCCTCCTAAAAGGAATTAATTTAGTTTGCTTTCCTTTTACCTTTACAAATAGACACTTCTGCCAGAAATATTCCCCATTGTTCAAGTTAAGCATAAGCAAGGCATCAGCTGATTACACATACCTTAAATGATATGTTGTTTAATTTTTGGCAGCCTGTATTTCCATAAGGTGCCTGATACAGCTGTCGACATCATGTTCATGCACTCGGAGCTGCTGCTCCACCAGACTGGTTGGATCAATAAAGACTTCACAAAAACAAGCTGACCAAAATGAAAGCCTGCCCAATGAAATGAGACACTTCCTGTTTTCTTTGCTGTTTTCAGTATTAAGTTTTTATAGCTCTGTGGGAATTCAGAAAACAGGTTTGTGGGATTGAGACCATTCATTCTCACTAATGCTAATACTTTGTTGAGTGAAAAGAAATACATATGTGGGCAACTTGCCTACATGTTACAAGTAGAAACATTAACAGGTAGGAGGACAAATATCTCAAGTACCGTGTTCAATAAAATCTGAGTCAACTGTGAGCTCCCATAATTAATTTTTCCATTAGAACTTGAGAAAACTGAATCTTTGAAAGATTTGCTTTCAGTGCAGGGAGGAGAGAGCTAATTTAAAACTTCTCTTTTGTCTCATCCTTTTTCATTCCTTCTCATGGTTTTGAAGGAGTCCATTAATAGCAGGAACATATGAATGAACAAAAGAGTAAATGAGCCTGATGAAATACAATAAAAATGCCCAACTTAAAGAAGGGCACCTTAATATGCATTCTTTATATTGTTACAAGGGAAAGCTACTCTGACAACAGTAACTTTCAGATTTAAACAGATTCTGTTAAAGTTCATCTCCTAATAGCCAAGGACCCTGTTCAGAGGAGCTGGCTTGAAAATTCAGAGGTATGAAGTGGTTTTGAATTGTGTAAACCTCAAATGAAAGTCTTATTTTAGCTTTGTTAGTGTTTTGTAATTCAGACACACAACATTGTCCTTCAGCAAAAGAAGATAAAATGTGTAGGGGAGTTTTCATCAGAAAAAGTCTCAGAATACTCCCTTAAAAAAATAAAGTAATAATTGGTAGAAGTAAATACTTCAAGAATACTTCAAGTTGTTTGGCACTAGTGTACATGATGGGTAATTATTTGATTAAGTTACTGTGCCTATGCCCCACCCCACTGTCTTTGGCGGCATCCTTAGCATTTTCTCAATCATCTCCTGCTTCTCAGCACAGAAGCAGCTGGTGTTCTCATTATTCTTTTTTTTTTTTTTTTTTTATTTCCTTAGACAAGTATGAATCGTTATGGCATAAAAAGGCAGATTGGAGTGAGATTCATGGAAGCATTTGATATCCTCCATAGCTGAATCATTCCTCGTGCAGCAGCTCAGCCACAGTCTGTTCTGGGGATGGCAAAGGTGGTAGAACAGGGTGCCTTTTGGAGAACCAGTGGGCAGCACATTTCCTGCCCCACACAGAAATGACATGAGCTGTCGGGCACTGGCAGAATTCCAACCATACACTCTGTACTTGTCATAAGGGTGAAGCTGGTAGAGCTGTGAGTTCATTAATGCAGAAGGAAATCTGCTGGCAGGCAGATGTTGGTGGTTGGTGAGTCTGGCCTGGTATTGGGAGAGATTAAATCACCATAAGGGTCCATACCTGTCACATGCTCTAAAACGGAACATTTCCTGTTAGTTCCCAAGCATTCCGTGTCAGTTGGAGCAATATGTCTTCCTACATTTTGATCCATTTTCAGCAGATTATTAGATGTTCTGAACCTTTCTTTTTTTCTCTTCCCTCTCCCCTCCCCCCCGCCTTTAAAATGCAGGAATATTCTGAGGACAGCAATTCTGAACCAAATGTGGATCTGGAAAATCAATACTACAATTCCAAAGCTTTGAAGGAAGATGATCCCAAAGCAGCATTAAGCAGTTTTCAGAAGGTTTTTCATCTTTATATTCTATCTGCTCTTTTTATATTAATTCACATTTTAAAATACTTGCTTACCATTTGAGTTATTTTATGGTATTTTAAGATTACTGTTTATCTTTACTGCTGTGCTCAGTTTATCACTGGACAACTCAAAACTCCTGGCTGACTGCCTTTCAGGATCATTCTTAGGCATCATAAACAGGACATGAAATAGTCTTATTTTATCACAGATCTGAGTTTTTAATTTCAGGATTTACTAAGTTAATTGAACAGTTCTACATGTGTTTTCACGTGTCAACAATAGAAGCCAGATCCATTTGGGTTTTTTTAAATGAAATGGTGTTTTCCCCAGTGGTTTATGTAACATATTATATTTGTTTGCTATCTGATTCCAAAGCACTAGATGTATAAATACTAAGTGACACAGAGTTTCTTTCCTTCATCTCAGTTTTAAATTTTTTATGTTTGCACACTGCTACCAGAAAGCAGTATGTTAGATGTAACTTTTTAAAGGAAAAGTAGATATTTGCATCTCTTGGCTTATTTATAGTGTATAATAGAATTATATACAGACTTAAAAAAAACTTTCCAAAATTTTTACTTATGAAACATTCCCTTAACTCCGTTACATTAAAGCCTAGAAGCTTTTCTGCTGTGTGTAATTCAGAAGCATACTTCTTTAACAACAACAACAAAAATCATATTCACCCTCCCTACAGTAGCTAAGTTACAAGTGGAAATTTGTAAGATGCAAACCTCTCACTGACTCTGTCAGTAATACCAGGAAAGAGTAAAATCAAAGAACAGGGCAGAATTAAACATTACTTGCTAAGGAACAAAGTGTGTGTGTGGGGGAACGTGTGTATGAAATATTTTAAACAAGATATAAAATGGACTTAAGTTTGAATAAAACTTTTATAAATATTATGCAAAAATTCTTCTGTTTCAGGTATTGGAGCTTGAAGGTGAAAAAGGAGAATGGGGATTCAAAGCTCTGAAGCAGATGATTAAAATAAACTTTAAATTGGTAGGAATTCCAACTATCACTTGGGAGTAAATGGCATAAATAATTATTTGATCCGGAGACCTTAAGTCATTATTCTAGTTTACAACCATGACAACTAAATCTGCCAGAACTTGTCTTTTGCAGCCTTTAGTGGCTACTACAGACCTGGCAGGAAAATGATGGGGGATGGTTGCAAGTCAAAGGCAAAGTGGATGCAAAATAGCTGCTGTAGTCAGCTGATACTCTCTGGAAGTCTGAGGCTCAGTCCTTGCTGTCCTGAGCTATCACACCAGTGAGAATGTTCGTGTTCCTGTGTGTGTGCCCTGCACCAAGACAGATCAGTGAGACATTTCTGTGGTGCTTATGCAGCTGTTCCAAATAGTTGTATGGCCAACTCTGTTTTCTTCATTGAGATAAATATTTTAAATGTCTATTTCATGCAGTCCTGATGAAGTTATTTCTGATTCTGCTGCTTATGAATAAAGTGATGATGTAAAAGTTCAAATAGGAACCATTCATTACTGCATAGTCTTTCTGTTATGCTTTCTTTCCTGTGTGTACACTTGCAAGATAAAACTCATTTTTTAATCATTAAAACAAAAATTATAATGTAATTTTGTTTTTCTTTTAGACTAACTTCCCTGAAATGATGAATAGGTATAAACAGCTATTGACCTACATACGGAGTGCAGTTACAAGGAATTACTCTGAAAAGTCCATCAATTCTATTCTTGATTATATCTCTACTTCCAAGCAGGTTGGATCATCAGTTCTTTCATCTTCATGGTTTTCCGTTTTGCATTTCAACTATGGACTTTTGTGTTTGGTTTGGGCTTTTTTGATCTTAGATAGAATTTCCAGTACTCATTTGCTGTCATATGTAAAAATTTATTTCCCACATTTAGTGTTTTCTGTTAAAGCAGATAACTTTTCATAAATTTGTCTTTTTTTGGCAATACTTACCTGGGCTTTCTATGCTCATAAATAAACACTTTTTTTTTTTTAATTAGCATAGTAGCTGCACAGTATCCAGTGCCCTCTCAAAGTAATTTTTAATTAAACAATACTTTTTTTTTTACTTTTATGGGGAGAGAGGAACCTTTGTAGTGAAGTGTTGGTGTGAAATGCTGCCTGTCTGTGAGTGACCTGTGCAAGTGAGGTGCATGGTCACAGTTACACAGCCCAGCTCCTTTTCTTTTGTGTTGGGGTAAAAGCTTTACAGAGAGTAGGAAGCCCTCCTGACTGACTACCTGGAAGGATCACTGGTCTTTAGTGATGAATCTTCAGTCATTATCACAATCCTTCCTGTCCTGCTGCTCTGAGGAATTGAAGGTTTAATAGCTGAATGGTGGGTCACCCTGGAGGTCTAAAGGATTGTTTCAGACTATCCCTTCTTGGCAGAGATTAGTCTCTGGCCTAAATGCAATTGAGCCAGACCTGGAGGGACAATCTGGAAATCTTAACTTGATAGTCACAGATCTGCTATCCCCAAAAGAACTGTGGCCATAAACAATACTAATGCATTCTCTGTTTTACCTTGTAAAAGTAACACTCAGCACTATGATTTCCATTTTAGATGATGTATTTTTGGGTTTTGTGCAGAGAAATGGTTTGATACACTCAAGAGGTTTCTTTCACTCAGCATTGGTAGTACAGAAAGAAGAAGGCATCTTTTCCTTTGACCGTTTTCCTCTCTTTGTAAAGTATATTTTCTTTTTGATATGTAAATCATTTTTTGGTTTCCTTCGTTTAAGTAGGAGCAATGTTGCCTGTGTTTGTTACACAACATCAGAATTCTATTCCTTGTTTATGTAAGATGGGCTCTTATAAGATACCTTTCATTCTTCTCAGATGGGTGGAAATCTTGAAATGTGAATGCTTTTTAATTGTATGTTTCATATAAGAAAAGCACGTGTAGTTAGCTTTGTTACTTTAGAAGCTCTTTACAGTTTAAATGCAGACATTCAGTAAGATACAAATACCTTTCTTATTTTGAAGTTCAAGCATGCACTTTTAGTTTGTTCAGATTGACTTTATTAACAGGTACAAATTTGCTGTTTACAATTATAGAATTCTGATTTTTTATGCCAGATGGATTTGCTTCAGGAATTCTATGAAACAACACTTGAAGCTCTGAAAGATGCTAAGAATGATAGATTGTGGTTTAAGACAAACACAAAGGTAAAATATATAACTTACTGTTTTGTGCTTTTGTTTGACACCTTCAGGTAACTCTTGTGAAATCTTAATAGAGCTCAGTACTTCAATTCTTTTTTCATTACAGCTTGGCAAATTATATTTAGAAAGAGAAGAATATGGAAAGTTACAAAAAATTTTGCGTCAGCTGCACCAGTCATGCCAGGTACCTTTATGTTCTAAATCACTGTGGCTTAGTAAACAACATTGATTTTGGGGGGTTGGGTTTTTTTTTTTTTCCATCTGTTATTGGCCTTTGGGGCATGTTGCTGAGCCTGATTTGTTATCTGTTTGATAACAAGAACAAAAAAATTGTAAGTGTTTTATTCCTTGCTTAAAGATGATTTTTTTTAAAATTATTCACAGCTGCTGATGAGGATTCTCTTCAGTCAGGTGCAAGGATGAGAAGCAAATATCAATTATCTATAATGCATAGACATTAATTTTAAAACATAGCAATGATTCCACGTGAGCTTTATTCAAAACTGAAAGTACAGTTGTTACTTTCCCATCTGGAAGGGGAAAAAATAAATTAGCCATGCAGCCTGCTGTGTTTGTTTGTGACAGTTTTCTTCTTTCAGTATGGAAAATAGGTTACAAATGTCTGGGAAATAGTTCTTTTACAGGCAGCAGAAGAGTTGTATGTGTTATCTGTATATATGCATTCATGTCAGTTGTTTCATTTATATACTGAGAGTATGATTTAAGCCAAGTGGGAAAGAATAAAGGGTAAAGTTTTGAGGAAAACACTTAATTACACAAAAATACCAATGTTTTAAATAAAGGGCTTCAGACCTTGGCCTGTGATAAGTTCTTCAAGTATTATGTTTTCTGTTAAGAGTTGTATCTAAATTGCAGAGTTTTGGAATATTCCTATTTCTGCCAAGAAATTACTGATAGTATTTGGTAATCAGTTTTTTTACTAGTATAAAACTGAAATTGCTGTTCTCTTAAAATTTCACAGTATTTATTACTTAATCTGTCCTAGACTGATGATGGGGAAGATGATCTAAAAAAAGGTACTCAACTATTGGAAATCTATGCTTTGGAAATTCAAATGTATACAGCACAGAAAAATAACAAAAAACTTAAAGCACTATATGAACAATCATTGCACATCAAGTCAGCCATTCCTCATCCGCTGATCATGGGAGTTATCAGAGGCAAGTTAATCTTGAACTTTTCATTTAACTTCTGTTGCATAGATTGGTTTTATGAAAATCTGAGAACTAATGTGGGTTTTTTTCAGTTCCAGCTACAGAGACAGAGGATCCTGTAGATTCAGGGGCTACAGTCTCATCGTGTAGGACGTAGCTCTGCTGTTCTGGTGCCCGAGTACCAGATGCAGTGGTCAGAAGGGCAGGACAGTTGGCCATGTAAATGTTAGGAGAGAAGCAGTAGAAAGAATAGAGGAAGACTTGAGCTGTTTGACACCATGGCAGGCAACAAAAGATAAACGCAAAGGCATTTGCAGGGGATAAAAACAAAGGCTTGACAGGAAGGACTGCCAGCAGAAAAGACTGCTGTGTCTGCAATCCCCTTCAGTAAATTTGTGCTCAGTGTCTCACCTCACTGAAATTCAGCAGGAACTGAAGGGCTTTAAGATGTACTTGAAAATATTATTTATTATCTGCAGTGATGAATTGTAGTGTCTTGAAAAAAACCCTTTCTCCAGAATACTGTTGTGCCTTCCTCCTTCCGCGGCGCTTGCACGGAGGATCAGGCAGCACTGGGTACTTCAGGAGATAGAGATTGTTTCTCAGATTTTCTGTGCCGTTTTGCTCAACAGATAGGGAAAATTCCATAAATATAGGAAGTCTGCCATTGAAATGGGGATAAATTCCATTGCAGTTTTTAGAGTATTTTAACATAAGGGTGAATTAATTACTGGCTATGAGGATTAGTGTTCTTTTAGTTTTATCATGTGGGTTGGATTTTGTTTGTTCTTGTTTGGAATAGGTTTATCCAAATGGCAGTGCCATTTGTGAAGGCCTTAATGCTTTTTTTTCCTGGTGATTTCAGAGAATGAAATGACTTCTGAAAATATTTCAGTAATCTATTTAGAAATAGTGTGGAACTTGGTTACAATTACTGTAGTCAGCAACAAGCACACAGTGTTCCTTTTCTCTTCATCTGTGTTTTCTTTTCAGAATGTGGAGGCAAAATGCACTTAAGAGAAGGAGAGTTTGAAAAGGCACATACTGATTTTTTTGAAGCATTCAAGAATTATGATGAATCAGGGAGCCCCAGAAGAACCACTTGCTTAAAATACTTGGTCTTAGCAAACATGCTCATGAAGTCTGGAATAAATCCATTTGACTCTCAGGAGGTATTTTTTTCTTTTTCTTTCACATTCCCCCCTGCCATTTCCTCCCCACCCTTTTCTGAGTTTATGGGGAAATTACCCAAAAGATGAAAATGGAAAAAAACAACCTTAAAATCTAAGCTTGCATATTGTGCTTTCTGTTCTGTGTAGGCTAAACCATACAAAAATGATCCAGAGATTCTAGCAATGACGAATTTAGTAAGGTGAGATTTTAATTTTTCTGGAGAAGAGAACAAAACAACTAAAAAGATACAATGTCCGAACCTGAAATAGAATATTTGTAGAGATGGCTTTTCTGTATGCAGCTAAGACAATTCTCTCATTTTTTCTGGAGAAGAGAACAAAACAACTTTCCTAAGGAGCTTACTATGAGATACCAAAGTATCTATATTATACCAGGTAGGAGTACAAAAGACATGCTGTTTTCTTCTACTATGCTGAATTTTTTATGCAGTGGCAAAAACCTAATTTCTTTCCTTAAATAAAAATTGTCCCACCTTGTACTACAACTGGTGTTTAGGGCTTAGTTGATTCACATGTCATACCAAAGCCAGTAGAATAATTTGATACATGGATATGTCATGATTACTAAAGGAGCTTCATAATTTAGAAATAGAAAAACTGAACTCTCAGGTGATCTCCCCTATCCTTCAAATACACATGAAAATCAACAGAAGGCCAAATGACCTCTTACAGGCAACTGTGGTATGAGGACTTTCAGTGTATTAAGATCATAAGCAAAATAAAGTGAACTGGGGCAGGTTTTGTGTATTGTGCTTTGAAGCTGCCCTATTTCATCCACTCTACCCCGCCTTTGCTTTATCAAGTTAAAAAAAATAATACATAGGAAAAGGTTTCCCACCTTTTCATTAGGTAAGAAGTTTTGAAATGCACAGTTGATCTCCTTTTGGAACAAACCTTGCTCTGCTACTGCTGTGGTGCTGGGCCATTGTATGCATACAAATTGTTTCTGAAAGTGAGGATGTTCATCCATTTTTGACATGGTGATTGAATAAATTATTTGGCAGTTCATTAAGGGACTATTCCCAGTAATTCATTCCACTTTAGATGTGTTTTTTCTATTTCACTGTCATAGTTCCTTGTGAATTTGAGGCAGAAGGAACTCCAGATGGCCTTACCCAATCTGATTTTATTCATATTTCTAATTTATATCTTTTATCTTGACATTTGAATATAACTGCTTCTTTAAAATTAATAATGCAATTAAAGCGGTGTAGATAAGACATATGCTGAAGATAAAATTAATTTCAAAGATTACAATTAAGTTTTTTATCCTTTCTATACAGTGGGAACTTATATGTTTTACATACGATAAAAAGAAACTTCTGAAATAAACAATAAAATATACTGAACTGAAATTCCTTTTAACTATTAAGTAAAATTTAGTGGTTTCATGTGATACAGTCCATGCCACTCACATAACTCAATTTATAAACTACTCAAGTTCTACCTTACATGTAAGTGGTCTTTTTCTTGCCCATTTTAATAAAGGATGAATCTTTTTGACCAGTTCAAAACAATTTTAAAATGTACAGACCAGGAAGGAAAAATAAATATTGTTTTTACAATGTTTGATGTCAGTATTAAACAGAAGTTGAAAGCACGTATTTCAAGAAAAAGGTCTTGTTTCAGTGGTTACAGCTCTTGGTCTTTAAATGATGCTGTGGTGCCACTTCTGAACCCACCTTTTTGTAACCCTTTCTCAAATAACAAGATTGACTGACTAGTTAAAGGATATATGCACAAATAAGGTATAAATAAAAATCTAAACCATAATTTTGTGCCAGAATTACTGATGGCTAATCCTGGACATCAGGATTTTTTCCATCTTGCAGTGATGGACATTGTAGAGACAGCAACAGCCTTCTAGACTGTTTTTAGCTCTTATTTCTTCCATGAATTATGAGTTATTGAAGCCAAAATTCATGTAAGGGTACTTTTCAAAACTGGCTATTGTTAGGGTCTAGGCTTTTTTAAAGAAGTAAGTACAGAAAGTACAGAAGTTTTGAAACCAGAGTGCACTTGTGGAATGACTAAATGTTCATACTAAACTTTAGTAAATGCTCTTAAAATTGAAATAGGAGAAAGGTTATTTCTGTTGCATTTCATCTTGAAAGAGTTTTTGCTTATAAAGGTCCTGAATATAATTATTTGCCACCAACGCTTAATATGTTTGTTTAGAAGATGTAGAACATAATCTTACATAAGTCTGTAGCTTTTAGAATAACAGTTCAGCCTCTTGTTTTTTCTGAAGTGCCTATCAGAATAATGACATCACTGAATTTGAGAAGATTCTGAAAACAAATCACAGCAACATCATGGACGATCCCTTCATAAGGGAGCACATTGAAGGTATTTTTGAAAGCTATTTTAATCCTTTTTGTTTTCACTACTTGGTAAGCTGCTGGGTTGTTTCTATTTTTTTTTCCTCCTCATGGTTTACTTTGCTTCTTGGCAGACGGAGAGTTCTTTGTAATTACTTGTTGACGATTCCTTCACTGTTTACAAGTTCCTTAGGAGTTGGTCAAGGCCAGCCTGCATCCAGGCATGTGGCATGACTGTGACGAATTGCAGGAATGATGGAGAATGTTCCAGCAAGAGGAGATATTCTAAAATAATACCTATGGTGGTGTTAACACACTGAGTATTTTGAGTGGTTTGTTTCGGGTGGTTTTTTCCCATTGGAAGGGTGAAATGAGAGCAGCCCTTACCTCTAAAGGTGGCTTGTGTCAGTCTCAGCAATTAGGTGTTTGCTGGTTTATAAAGTTAATTTTCTGCTTCAGATTAAAGACAGAGCACAGAGTGTAATGAAGATTATGCTAATAAATACATCATACATTGAATTTCTATGTTCTAAAAAATTTTTGGACTTGCAGTAGCTATACTTAATGAAACAGGAAAACACATCAACACATGCCTTTCTGTTCCAATAACATGATAAAATAAAGTTCCTCCTGCATTTTTTCATGTATCTGAGAACTGCAAAGTCTCTTCACTTGAACACAGTGCCTGGTTCTTCAGGTGACTAATGTTTCCAAGAGTAGTTCTTACTGTGGCATTGCAAGATCATTGTGCTGGACAGTTAAATGAAAGAAAAGAGTTAAATCCACAGAGCTGGTGTTCCTATACTACTTGTTTGTAAAAGAGAACATGGCAAACAGCAGGGGAAACTAAATATAACCCTGCTACTGCTGTTACATGTCAACTACTGGTGAGCTTCAAAGTCTTGTGGGGAGCCTGTAGATTAGAGAGATGGATGCTTAAGGAAGAAGGTGTGACAGAACTGGAAAGCAAGAGAAGAAGGACAGCTGAATCAAAGCATTGACGAGAATTAAGTGCTAGTGATGTCTCATGTTTTTCACTCTGTAGTGATACACAACATGGTCTTGGCTATAATGTTTACATACCTTGCCTCATTGTTAATCTCCTTTGTTTTATTGAGACACATAATCTGGTCTTCAGTGGTTTTTTTATTATATAAACAGTCCTTGTGTAACTAGTTAGGTAAAAATGGACCTAGATTTTTTTTTCCTATTAATTTATGCTTTCATTTTCTCCCAACTGTCTTTAATAACGAAAAAAATTCTAAAACAATGACTGCACTATTTTACCGAAGCAAAATCAGACACTTCATGCAGATTGTTTTATTTCTTCAGTTCCTCATCATAATTATACCATTAGGCCCTGATCTTTTGTCTTTAAATGTGAATATTCCCCATGAAGTTAAATGCACACAGACTTTTTAAGTTGCATATCCTTAAGAATACCACTTTTCACTTTTGTACAACACAAGCATTCTAGCCATGAATTAGAGGGACAGACATACCATGCAGTAATCTCTAGGACTTACCCAGTTAGCTTGAATAAGTTAAATTTTTACCAGAGAATATGTTGCTCCATGTTTAAGGAGTTTTTGACTCTGTGTGTCCACCTTCAGGGTTGTTCATTGTTTGGATCCCTTGGACTCTGCTGTGCTTCCCCACCCACTGAATTACTACCTTAAAAGATCCTGGTGTTTAGAACATCTTTCTAGATGGAGTGCTGTTGCATCTTTATTTCAGTACGATTGTTTTAACAGTGTTTATTTTTATTTCTCTACAGAGCTTTTGCGAAACATCAGAACACAAGTGCTTATAAAATTAATTAAGCCTTACACAAGAATACATATTCCTTTTATTTCTAAGGTATGTGTCAGTGGAACCTTGCATTTGCTTAAGTAAATGATTAATAGTGAAAAAAAGCTTTTAAATAAATACAGTGCTTCCAGAAATAGAACATCTAAAATACACTCTACACCATAAAGTAGCACTGATGCACTGCTGGCAGCTTTGCAGTGAAAAGAAAGTAAATTTCAAGTGTCATCCGAGTGCTTTTTATAATATGTACTATGATATAGTTCTAAAATACTCAATTACCATATTCCACTTGGTGCGGAAAATCACATTTCTGAAGAGAAGCATAAAAAATGTCTGAGTTGTGTGATTTACAGAACTGTGGTAGTAGAACAAACCAAGCATTACCATAGAATCACTGAATTCGTTGCCTAATCTGGAGAGAATAAAATCAAACCCCAGCAATAAGAGATGACTATTTCCATCTCGTGTGGGTCTGTGATTTTGCTTGCAAAAATTCACAGCATTACAGAATGTGTCATGAAATATTAGAGGTGCCTATTTTTTTCCTTAAATTCTATTTAGAACTCTATGTACTTTTTTTTTTTAAGTTAGACTTCGCATGTATAGATCTTGCTTGAGCCAGAAGATGCAATTATGTCTCTAGATGGTTTTGAGTGTAGATCCATTCTTTCCTGATAATTACTGTCTTATTTTATTTCCTGGGGTTTTGTGGTTGTGGTTTATTTTGCTGTTGTTTGGGATATTTTTTATCTGTTTGTTTTTTCAGTAAGTCAGTAAAGGAACTCATTTCTGGAGGTTCCAAAATTTTGCTTCAGCTTTTTCTGAGAGGTTGATTCTTGGCCATATGTACTTTGCTGGAGGTCTTTTGCTTGATAGATCATTATTGAATTGATACTTTTAAACAGTAAGAAACAGAAATGAAACCCAATTCTGTATATGAAAATAATGAGTGGAGGGTTTTAATGTTGCAATGTTTATGGTGGCAGCATAATGAGTTTTCTTTTTCTTTTAGGAGTTAAACATAGATGTAGCTGATGTGGAAAGCTTGCTTGTGCAGTGCATATTGGATAAGTATGTACTTTATTCTTGATTATTGATCTTTCTTTGATTATTTTAAAATAATCAAACTATAGAAGAAGCAACAAAACATTGTTTTGGTGCATTGTGACAACACTGGTTGATTTTAGAAGTGAAAGGTCATGATGCTGACTTTGGATTTGCTTATGAGCAGTAGAGTATGTTTGAAAGATGGGAGCCAAGAAAATGACAGAGAGAGATTGAGTGGCATGTTTTTATCTTAATTTTTAATTACATAATAAATGTCTTGAATTATTATGAAATTATGAAAGTTACTATTCTAAGTAATTGCTGCTTATACCCATGTATATTTTTGAGTACATTTTCAAGTTGACAAATTAGTAGTCTGCTCTCCATAACTGGAAAAACTTGACTACAGTTTGCACAACCTATTTTTCTGGAGGATAACTTGTTATATCTACTGCAAAAATAAAATCCATACATGGGTTTATATTTTGTAATTTCTTTTGACGTAAATCTCCATTTTTTCACCATTCCTTGACTTCCAAGAATTGTTTACCTTATACTGCTTTAGACTTTGTGTGGGTCATAGTTAAGCAAATAAAATGTGCATTGCCCAGTTAGTCCATTGGATTTCCAATCATGGTTACAGCTAAATAGGCAGCACTATCCAGGACAAGAATTATAAAGGTGCCGAATTCTGAAATTTTCTGGACTTTGTGTCTCTCTTGTATAAGACCTCTTATTCTACATTTGATTTATTGCTAGTTCCTATTCCCACATCCATTAGCAACTGACAGGTTTTGTTTCTTTGCTTCTAGCACTATACATGGCCGAATTGATCAAGTCAACCAGCTCCTAGAACTGGATCACCAGAAGAGAGGCGGTGCCCGGTATACTGCGTTAGATAAATGGACCAACCAACTAAATTCTCTCAACCAGGCTGTAGTCAGCAAGCTGGCCTAACACAAAACAAGCTTCTACAAACTACTTAAGGCAACAGTGCAGTGATGTAAACCTTAAAAGAACTGGGAATGGCAAAACTACTGTCGGTTGGTGTGCCCTGAAATTATTGGAGTTATGGCAGAAGTGCTTTTTTGATCAGCTGGTTTGTGTTTTGCTGCTGCATTTATCCCAAGAAAAAAAACAGCTTTAATCTCCAGAAGAAAACCAAAATGCCACGGGATTTATGCTGTATTGACATCTTGCCCTAAACATACAACATCCTAGTAATTTGTCAAGGGGCAATTAATGACCAGAGAGAAGATTTTTGTCATGATTTTAAATACACTGACACATTACTGTTGGTTAAATTTAAACATGTTTTACCTGCAGAAATTCTCTCACAGAAATAACCTGCAATAACTTGAAATGCATACCCTTTTGAACACTTCCTTTTCTCATGTATAAATCGAAATGTTTGCTGCATTTTGCAAAATGTCAGTTCTCCAAAAATGTGTCCGTATATTTCTGTACCTGCAGTGTAGTAAAGGTTTAGAAGAAACCCCATAATTATAGTGGCATACTGTCACTTAGGTTTCAAGCAGCAAAATAAACAGTGCAGTTCAGAAATTGTACAGTTGTTTCTTGATGTGCTTTCATTATACTTGAATTTTACTTGTGTTATTTTTAAAAGAAAATGGATACTACTTCAAAAATAGGTATTATTTGATCCTCACCTCATTTGTGAAGGACAATATAGAGATTTTAAGACTGAACCCCTTGATAAATGTGCTGTTGATTCTTCTTTCTTCTTTTTTTCCCCCTTGAAATAGTGAAACATAAATACTAAAGAGCTGACATTTTTCAGTCTTGCTAGACTTTCAGCTTGCAAGATGCCAAACCATTATCAGCCCTGTCTGGTTATGTTGGTGGGTATTTGGCATCTCTCAGGGATGCTGGGGTTTTATTTTGCTACTTTAGGAAAGCAGGTTTGCCAAGCACTACCCTGGGAATAGAAGTGCAGACCCTCTTTGCCTCATCTGTGGTCTTTTTGACTGGATTCAGGGTATATAAAATGACACTGTGGGTTTGGAGTGGGGCCCAACTACAGTGACATTGGGCATAGTGGAATCTGTTCTGTCTCAAATGCTGGAATGTGTCTTAGTCCCTTCAGAGTTGCTATTCAAGTCCTGAAGTCCTGACACACAGTAGGCACATGCCTTTTGTGTCCAAAGATTTTGGGATCATCAGATCCATTTAAAATACAACTGCATTGGTGACCACAGCAATGTTTGTTCCTGTAGCAGATGGTCTGGAGCTGACAGAAAAATTCTCTTGCATGTCTCAAACATAGAAGGAATTTTGTAGGGTCAATTCTGTAACTGTGTGTGATGGTACACAAAGCAGTGCCACACACAGACATTGTAATAGAAAAAGGAAAAATATGTATGTAGAGCAATTAACACCACCCCAAAAATAGTGAAAAAGCCTAATAAATTACACATGTCCATCACACACATGCAAGGCACCATGGTAGACTCAATGTTCTAGGGCAGGATTTAAATTTGTAACAGGGTGTAACTAAATAGGATAAAATTAACTTTCATCTTAAGAATAGTTATGATCCTTAGAAAATTGTTTTGCTCTGGAGTTGTCAAAGGAAGTGAGTTCTTTTCCCTAGAGTTTACACAATAAAGCTTAATGTGTACCATGAGTAGCATGATGCTGCACCTTGGGTGAGCATTTCTTCTTCACTGATGTTTTTTTTTTACTCATTTATTCACTTCCTTAAAACAATGGTAAAATAAGGATATAAATTGAACATAGTTTTTAAGCAAAGGCAAAGGGTTTTTTCCTTTGTAAAATCTGTGCATAACATTGACTAAAAAGCACATTGTGTGTTGTTTCCTTACAGTGCTGTAATGTGTAACATAGTTTTTACTTTGACAATTCCAATAATACCTGGTGATATGAATTTGAAGTTAACAGTAACTGGGAGTATAGTGCACAGTAATTTAGATATAGATCCAGAGACTTTAATTTGGATAGGGAATCTTGCAAGGTTCTTCCTCCCTGGGGGACAAGGGACTGTCTCAGCTCTTTCAAGGTTCTCCTTCCCTTGGAGACAGGGACAGTGACAGCTTTTGAATATGTTTCCTTTCCCTGCCATTTCCCACCATCCTTGCTGTGGGAAGGAACAACTCTCTTCTAAAGGAAGAAAAAGAAGAGAACTGTGTATAAACTTACAGTCACTGAAAATAAAAAAAAGTCTTCTTGACTTTGCTTCTTGTACCTGATGTAACCTTCCCTATCCCAGCCATGTCTGTTAGGGAGGCGTGTTTGGATTTTTTTCAAGCAGGAAATAGGAATACTGCAGTAAATCTTGTCCTTCCATCTAGTTCCCTTGTTTTATCGTTTTGTTCAGAAGGTCTAATTGTCCAACTAATTGTCCCTCACTTTGAGCAGTGAGGGCTAGTGATGTTTTTTAGGCCGAAAAAGTGGCAGTCTACCTCTAATAAATGTTGTGTGTTTTGGCATGATTTAGTTCTTACTCGTGTACAATGCCTTAGCAGCTGTGCTCTAGGCACATAATGAGGATTTATATAATCCCTAAGGGATTCTACCCCTTTTCTGAGTTCTCATAATTCTTACCCTGGAAGATGAGAATTTTCAGTGGGGAAGTACAGAGGAGCTCTCGTCATACAACGGCAGCAGGAATTGCCGATAGTTGCTATAGCCCACCTGGTCCCTGGTAGATCTGGCTCTGGTGTCCTTTCTGCCTCCTCAGGAAAAGTAAACAAGCAGTTGAAGGAAGAGGGTGAGTGAAATCTTTTTCAGGAAACACTCTTGCACTGCAGGTTGTTATAGACGTGATAAAGCAACCTCACTGTGTTCTCCAGTCTCAGTTCCAGTCGTTAAATTTCTGCAATTGTCTTTGATTGTCAGAGCCACACTTTTCACAGCTTCTGGGGTCTTTTTATATATCTTTTGTTGCTGTTGGTACAAGACAAACTGGCATCTTAGTACCAGTACCACTGTTTGCAAGAGAACATTTTAATGGCTGTTGTAATCTTGTGTGAGATTACAACAGTGATTAAGCTGTGTATATATAAACCCTTGTTTTGAGTTGCTGGCAGCTTATGCCTTAGAACTCAACAACATGAAAATTAAATCTGGGAGGATGTGGGTGCTATGTCTGCATTTTAGATTTTTTTTTCTTATTTTACTTATCAAGCATACTTGGAAGGAATGTATTCTTTTTGCATCTCAAAGTCCTACTCTAATGGATTGTAGTGAGGATTTCATTTTGCTTTTAAATAGGCTTAAAAATGTATTGAACAATAAGAACAAAAAAAAAAAAAGAAACCAAACAAACCAAAAAAATGGAAAAACAGCAAGGCAAGAATGGCAAGAAATGCACCTGGCAGAATAATATAATGAAGGTATTTGAATTGTAGTCTGTGAATAAACACTGGTTTTTGTAATTACTCAGAAGTTGTCAGCTGTAAAACATTATGTCTGTATTTGAAGATTTTTTTTTTTTTTGAGAGGTAGTAAATTAATTTACTTGAGCTGGAACTGTGTATTTATGGAATAAGAGTAAAATGACATCACTCTGGACAGTACCCCTTGCTTTCTCAAAAATATAGCAGTTATTTGAACTAAATTTTCATATACAGATGTTAATATTGACTTTGAAAGTTTAGCTGTTACTTTTTTATTGTCAAAGTGCTAAAATTATATTTTATAACCAGGTTAGAGAACTAGGTAAAATACATTACAAGCTAATCAACTAGTGAAGTGTTAATTAGGATATTGACAGAATAGATTATCACCATCTTAAATGCCTCTAAATCTGTGGGAAGGTAGGTTGCAAAGTGTATCTGTGTTACAGTAATTGCATATGTAGTACTAAATCTTAGCTGTAATAACTGGAGGCATTACAGCAAGAGTAAAGGCTAATCCCTTCCTGGCTGTGGTACAGAGAGTTGCATGACAGGATCTGTCCCAGTTGGCTCTGCTGCCTCTCTGCTCTCAGTGGGAGAGCTGGGCTCACTCTGGCTGCTGCCAGGTAGTAACTGCTTGTTGCCATCAGAATCGTGATTCTCAAATTCATGGACTAGTTCCCAGCTCACCTTCCCACTTAGGTTCCAGTGATGTTCCCTGTTGTCTGCCCTCAGCTGCCTGTGCAGAACACCACATGTTGTACCAGCAGATACAAGTGTTTATTTGCCAAGATATATTTTGCTTTCTCTACTTGTCTTTTTCTCTAATTATGCTGAAGATTTTAGTCCCAGGCCAGTAAAACTGTCATTCTGGAGTTTGCTTTGTCCCTGCTGCCTCTTCCCCTCGCTCACCATGGCAGCCTCCAAGCCCGCTGCAGTCTGTAGTCAGGTGGTGCTGCTGCCTTGGAGCTCAGTCTCAGCCTGCTTAGACCTAGGGGGTGGCGGGGGTGTTACTGAGCAACCCTTATTTCATGTTTCCATGCCAGTGCAGTTCAGCCTCTACATATGTTCAGCTTCCAATGTAAGAAGCTGCCTCCATTTCAGTGGGACGTGCATAATCACATCCTTATGTGTTTTGTAGGACTTTATACCCACTGAATGTAAATAGACCCTATAGAAGTAGAGAGCCTGAGTGGCCACACATGTGCTGTTAAATTTGCTTGTAATCCCGTGATTTGAATTCTGAATACAGTCACTACCAAGTGCCTTTCCATATTGCTGCAGTATTTTGGTTGAGACTCCATTTTTTATTTTTGTGTCAACCTACATTTTGTTCTTCATTTGATCCGTGTCCTCCATTGTGTTCAGGAAGGGTATTTCCACTACCCAGCAGATGCAGCAATAAAGCCCCAAAAATTTACAAATTTTTTTTTAAGCAGTCAGCACCTGCTAGGTTTGACCATCATTTTTGCTTACAAACTATTCGCTTACTTACTCCATGTTGCAATAAAAAAGTAGCAACAATTGTTTACAAACTGCCAGATTTGAGAACTGGACCCTCAGGATTGAGTATTCAAAATCAGCTACTGCAGTTACCAGTGTGTTTAAATTCAACAGGGTTTTTAGAATTTTTCTATGACTTCCTTAAGGACTGTTGGGTTCTCTTACAAAACACGATCAAGATGATGATGATGTAACCAGATACCCTGACATATTTGTGATAGCTGTGGATAGGGGATCTCACATAACTGGTTCTGAGTGCTTTGGTATGGTTTTCTTTTTGGTGATAACACAGTTAAATTTTATGGGAGACTTGAGATTTTTTTTCACCCAAATGGCCACTCGGGTGACCCAATGTGACTTTCTGTAGTGTGTATATTGCACAGATTTATGTAGCACTGATGTCTCTTTAATCACTGCCCAATTTAGATCTTAGACATTCTTGTTGTTTATGCATAACAGCCCTTTCAAGTGTGACCTTTCTGTTGGTATGTATGTTGGGAACAAAAGAAGAATTTCATAACGGACAGCCTCGCCATAAAGAGTCATTATTTCTTAAAAACACAGCCACTATCTTAAGCAAATGTCATAATATATATTCCATGGTCAGCACCAATTTGAACAAATTAGGCTGCATTCCACACTAAAACACTGGTGTGCTAATACAAGAAAATGATTGTTCTACTTGCTTCAGTGGGATTTTTTCACTGTATTCTGTCCAGTCAGGCAAGTTCTCCCACATTACTTGGGAGATGAAAAGTGACTAGGTTTGAAATAAAGCAACCTAATTTTGCACAAATAAGCAAAACACATTCAACAACTGGGAATAAAATCCATTTTGCTCAGTAGAGATTTGCTTAAGTGAGATTAAGTTTAGGTGGCATATGTTTCATAATTATTTATCTGTGGATTTCCATCTCGTATTTAAGTTCATCAATGACTGATGAAATGCTGTTCCATTGCATCAGCTGGAAGCTCTTTGTACAACCAGCCTAATCCACAGTTTTACTTTCGTGACTTCTTGTGTTGAAATAACAAATCTCATTGTGTAAAAGCCCCTGGGAACATAACCTCAAATTAATCTTTGTTACCACCTTGAAATGGCTTCCTAGAGTCATGAACACTTGTGGGAGTTCTGCTGACCATTTAATCTCATCAAGGAAAGTGCTGGGATACAGAAGTGCGTATAAAGTGTAAACTGCTGCAGTTTCTCAGTTAAGCTGAGGCTTCTGTCTCAATTAGGGTGCTGCAGCAGCCCTCCTGTTCTCTTCACGTGTTCAGAAACACTGTCCTCACTGAAGTTAATAGAAACCCTATAGTTAGATTTAATTGGGATTACAACTTCCGCACACTCCCTTTCCCTCTGATCCTCTGATACTGCAACCTCATGAAAACATAGTCACAGAATGTAAGCAATATTGCAAACATGAAAGCAAAAGTTACACCTAGATGGTGTTCCTGCTGATGTGGATGGAGTAGCACAGAAGGCAGGAATGGTCTGTACATGTTCTCTGTTCATCTGTTTGCAAGATGAGATCTTTCTGTGCAACGGAGCAGCCATCTTCATAACCCCATGTTACATATGAGGTTTTAATGGTGAAGAGCAACTCTTCAGAAAACACAAAGGGACTTACCGAATAAATAATTTTTTTTGTAAAGTAGAACAAATTGTTACAGAGTATAATGAACATAGATCTGGAAAGATTAAATAATTATAAAGGTTCAATCTAGGAACCTCTAGCAAGATAGCTCTGTAGCGACATTTTTGGTAGTTTTTACCCCTGTCAAATTCAGATCCAGGCTTGCTTGCTTTTTTCTTTAAAAGGCAAGCCATTTAATCCTCACAAGAACCTTCACGAAGCAGAAACCTGATTCTTGTAGTAATACGTAAGACATTTATAATGTATTTCACCTGCAAGTGCTCAAGAGTCTGCTCTAGGATGTCCTTTGTGTGTGTCTTTCACAGGGATACTTAGTTCTTTTTTTTTTTCCCCCTTGCCATGAATCAACCAAGTACTGAATAAATCATGCTCCTTTTCCATTAAACCCAAGGCAGCAGACATATTAATGCATAATGAAATGCAGGACCGTCCCATGCAGATCACACGTACGGGATCATGTGTTGTTGCGCAGCACCGGCTCCTACACTCGTTTCCTGTTCTCCACTGTCTCTGGGTGAACACGGTCTCATGGATTTCACTGCCGTTACTCATAATCGACCGCGCTTAAACCAGGGCAGCAAAATAAAGGGACGTCACACAGGCTGTGCCAAACCCCACGTCTGACAATCCTCCTCCCTCCCCGGCAGCGCCCCGGTCCCGCACACACGGTCCCTCCACAGCCCGGCTCCAGACGCCGCTGCGACATTTTTAGATTTCTGCCTCTAAATAAATCTCAAGGTTCTTTTTTTTCTTTTCCTTCGATGTTCCAGTTAATTTCAAGGACACCGCCGGCCCGAGACTCCCCCGGCACCGCCCCGAGCAGCCGGGCCCGCCGCGCACCTGACGCCCTCACTCTCGGCGGGCGGGGCGGCCCCGGGCGGGGGGCACAACGCGCTCCCCCCTCTCCTTCCCGCGGGTTTCTGTCACATTTGAGCCACGGCCTCGCTTGCTTTCGTGCGGCCCAAACGTGGGCGGGGNGGGCGGGGGGGGGGGGGGGCGCCCCCGCCCCGGGGGGGGGGAGCGGGGCCGTTCCCGGGCTGGGCCCGCCCGGCTTCCGTCCCAGCTGGGCCCTCCCCGCCGCCCGCCCCGCCCCGGCCGTGGCGTAGCCGGTCCCGGTTCCCGTGATAACCGCGAGCGGGGCCGGCGCCGCTCCGGGCGTGTGCGAAGCGCGGCGGGGCTGCAGCGCAATGGGGGAGGCGGCCCGGGCCCTCCGCCACCCGAAG
>VYXB01008938.1:245154-279799 GCA_013397135.1 Pachyramphus minor | reverse complement strand
GTTCCCCCGGCTGGGACAGGGAGCCCGGCGGGTGCCCGACCCCTCCCCGGGCGGGAGACCCGGCTGTCCCGGGGAGCTGCGAAGCCGGGAGCGGCTCCCCCGGGAATGCCAAGGGAATTCAGAGCTCCCTTTTGCTCTTCTCCCTTCGGGCTGTGCTTCAAGCAGGCTGCAGTTAGCAGACGTGTAGTCTATACCTACCTGGTCATTAGGAGAGACTTGGTTTCTTGAGGAAGAAACAGGTTTCTTGGGAACTTTGCAACGCAAGTGAGGTGTCACCCTCGTTGAAATGCTGTAAATGTCAGGTTCGGCCCAAGTTTCAGTGGTAGGACACAACTGGTGGTCTCCTGGTAGCTGAGTGGGAGAGAGGTGGGTGTAGCTCATTAATTCTAGAGGTCCCTATTTTTTTTAAGTATTAAACTTGGCTTTGCCAAGATGATCAGTTTGAATTATTCTTAAGACCATATGGGGTATGAAGAAATCTAAGCTGGGCCTTAAGAGTTTGTATGGTTTGTTACATATGTGCAATAGCACAGTCCATCATCACGAGGTAGTTCTAAAAGATGTATCTGAAATGAATGATGTCATCCCTAACAGCCTGATGTTATTTTTAAGCTTCTGTTTCAGCAGAGTGTGTTGAAAATTCGTGAATTACAGGTCTTTTTTTCCTAGTTTTCAGCTTTGGCATCTCCAGGAGTTCTAATAGTAGGGTTAAGGAATAAAATAACAGAGGCTCCTGTAGCAAAGTAGGTAATGACTAATAATGTACTCTGTAAAGATACATTGCTTTTCATTTTGTACATATGTCTAGGGAAGTTAGTGAGCAGTATATCTTATAACACTATGGCTCCCACTGTGGCTTTTTTACTGGCCTTTCTGGTGTTGTAATGATTTTAAATTAAATTTTTTAATGTTTTTATTTGCCTTCATGTAAAAAAACTGGTCTTACTCTGTAAAATTTACATTAGTCCAACCTGTAGTATTTTCTGCTTTAAAATGCTGGATTTTGGTGTGGTTTGTATTTTTTTATCCCTTTGTTTCATCTGTAATTGCTGCTGTAGTACACTTGTGAAATATTTATTCCTTGTTGCTTGAGCTTTTCGCTACTAGAGGTTCAAACGATTCCCTTAGAATTTGTTCAGAATAGTTCATGAAGACTGAGAGTTGTTGTGTTATTTACAGTGTAGAGTGTTGACTTTGTGATTCTTAACTAAGTGCAGGTTTTTGACTTGGAGGTGCAGTGAAGCTCTTTGAAGCAGGAACCATCTTCTTGTTTACTCTGTTTGCAGCATATCTGGTTGTGTTGGTTCCTTAGCCACGAGTAAGGCTTCTAGGCAGACAAATAATTAATACCTGATGAGTTTCTAATATGATTCAACTATCTTGTTGCCTTTGTCTTCTCATTATACAGTAGCATCTTGATTAGGAGATCCCTAAATGCTTTGGGTTTGAATCCTTTGTGCTGTAAGAATTGAAGGTAATTTCCTTTACCAGTGTAAGTGTTTGGTAAGGTTGCATCAGTTTTGGGAGCTGTTTCATTTTTTCCTTTTTTTTGGGCTTCTTTCTTCACCTGTATTGCATGACATCTGATAAATGAATATTAAAGCATGCAGATGTGTGTTAGCAGGACTTATTCTCTCCTCCCCTTTCCCTCAGAATGCTCTCTCAGGCACAGTGTGGTAACTGTTCATGTTGATGGGAATAACTCCTGTGGAATCGGGGTATGAACTACTAGGACTGATGTACAGTGGTAGCATGGCATTTCAGTGGTATTTTGTTGGGGAAACGGTTTTGTGGTGTTGGCTCAGTAAATCAGTATGAGATTTCATGTAACGAGATCATTTGGACACCTAAATGACAAAAAAAAAATCACTTGTTGAGTGGCCTTCAGGTTTCTGTTGCCTAAATTCTGGTATGACTTTGTTTGTTGTAATATGCTCAGTGATATTTTGGCAGCTGATATAGATGAAAACAGAAGAAAGCTGTTTAAAAACAATTTGGTTTATGATAGGAATTGTTGTGATTTTTGTAGTGGGTGTGGAGGTTTACTTCTGTCTACACCAGAATGAAACTATTCCCATTAAAAAGCATATGGCTTTCAGCACTTAAGTGTAGGTTATTTTCCTACTAGAGAAAAAAATTCAGCATATGACCTACAACACTCTTTCTGTTTAAGCAGAATATAGTAGAAAACTAAAGAGAAACAACTTCTCTCAAAGGTACTGCTGTGCTTTGATTTTTCTCAGTGCTACACTTTCGTCTTGCCTGTGATTAAGACGTTTGGTTCCTTTAGTACAATTGAGAAATCAGGTGAAGTTGAGAAATCCATGACCTGTGTTTTGTTTTAGTATTGCTTAAAGACAGCCTGTTCTGCTTGTCTCTGCTATTCCTGACCGTTCAACAGGTGCTTGATAACATGGTTGCCATAGAAGTAGAGCTGGACCTGTGTTTTGTGCTCTTTATCCTGTCCACTTTTTAGTTGTGTGTTTCTTACCCATGGCAGATTTTTCAACTGAGGCAAGCTGGAAAATGTCAGTTTTCCTGTTCTGTACATTTTGCCTGTTGCTTTCTCTTGAACCTTGAAAGTGCAGAACAGTTTGGGTTTTGTGGGAGTCTTGTATGGGTTTATTTAAGAGTGTTCTCTGGTGAATTTAAATGTTATTGATATGATTCCATGGCAATCATCTTTTTGGTCACAAATGTATTTGTCATTGACTCGTTTGTGGATATCAAAAAACTGATTTACATAAATAGTTTGGATTAATCCTTTTAGAACACTGTCTATAAAGCGTTCAAGTATTACTATTTTACATGGATAGGTTTAAAAGGTTGTCTGTACTGTTAAATGCTGTAAAGTAAATGAAGAAGATCCTGTTGGTAGCTTTTTTTAATCTTTGGACATGCTTTTGTATCTGTAAATATTAAATTTTATTTTCCTAGGAGATTCTGGCTTTGAGTTTAAATATGCCAACTTGTCATGTTGTGCCACTTGTTTGTTTTCTATGTATGGATAAAAAAGTTAAATATTTAGCTTTGTTATGTTCTGATCATGGTACTTTCTTCTGTGAAAGGGGAGAGAATTATGCATGATTCCCTTATTATGAGCTGAGGGAAAAGGGAAAGACTCACTTCATAGTGCATTTGCTTTAAGAGCTGTGTTGAAATTACTATGTTAAATGTAAATAGGGAGGATTAAATTTTGTGCTTTGTTAAATGGTCTGCTGCTGGTGTTTCCAGTCCAACTGCATATTTACCATTCCCAGAGTATCTGCCACTTAGAAGCAACTAATTATAGAAACAATGACTTCCATATTTGTAAAGTTTATCTTAAAATAGATGAACTGTGACTTGCCTTACTACTAACATGGCTCTAAAATTATGAAATCCAAAATTCAAAAGCAGGATTGTTTTTCTGGAAGAAAGGTTGAGCATGTTTTTATTTTACATTTGTGATGAGACTTCTTGTTTCCAGACTTTGAGACAGTAAACCAGCTGATTTTATTATAGCCCTCTGAGATGTGGCATCTGTGTCTCTTTTCTCACCCTGTAAATGGTAAGATTGATATCTAAGTGTTCTCCAAGACAGCAAGATGACAGAGATCCTATTTAATGGAAAATGCTGAATGTCATTAAGCTACAATGAACAACAACTTTTCTAAGATTAAACATACAGTGCTATAACTATAGGACAAAGTTTGCCAGTCTGTTCCTGCTTGTGTCATCCTCTGTCTTTGCAGCTGTTGAGGACTACAGTAGCTTTTATATAGGAAACAAAGGAGCTCTTCAGTATATATGCTGTCTTGAAAGACTTGTAATTGTTGGACTGAAATATGTAATGAGCTACTGCAAAACGTTTTGTAAATTGAAACTAGGGATATCTACAAAAGAGACTTCTGTCTAAGTCTTGGTTTCTTTTGAAGGGGTGTGCTTCCATTAATAGGCAGCTGATTGAAAATCTGATGTTTCAGCATGGCTTAAATTTATATTTTGAATTGGGTTTGGTTATCAAAGGTCAGTTTGAATAAAGTTTTGTTTATTCAACCTTTCATACCACAAAGCTAAACATGAAAAAGTTGTGCTCCAAAATAAAATCAAGTTTGGTCTTGCAGCATTTTCAGTGTTTGCTTGTAGATTGCCTGATCAAAATTGCATGTTACTTTATATTAAGGTCTGTCCTTGCATTTACTGATGCCAGTGGCCAAGTGCTAATTTTTTTATAGGGTACAGACTAAAATAAGTCTCTGTACTGTAGGAGCAATTAGAGTTTATCTTGTATCACAGGTGCTCTGTTGTAAGGATTAGGGAAAGTGAGGACCCTTCCCCCAGATCCTTCAGTGTGTGACAAATCTTCCTTGTCTGTGCCGTTACAAACCAGTGGCCTGATCAGTCAGTCCTGCTGGTGCTGCTTGAGCTACTTGTCACTCCATTGATCCTGTGTGACTGAAATCTTTGAGGAGTTGTGTTCATATATATTTACATGCATTTTGTTTTATGCACTTCTTGTTTCCTTCTGAAACAAAAAGCATCTCATCTCCTCTTCTGGAGTTTGCGTCATTTGTCACTGGTTGCAGTCTTAGGCCTGTCAGCATGGTATTTAAAAGTCAAACCCACCACCAACACACTGTTTATTTGGCATTATTGTTTCTGTATCTCCACAAAGGAGTACAGAGACAACCTGGTAAAAAGGACGAAGTTTCAGTAGGAGATCTTTTGCTTGTCCAGTGAAATGAGAAATTAGCAGCACTTCTATTACTACTAAATTGATTTGGTTTTTTTCTTGTTGTTCTGGGGGGGTGTTGGGTTTGGGTTTTTTTGTTTATTTTGTTTTGCCTTTTCTTGCACTGTGAAGGCAATGTTATTTCTGTTGTTCTGACAACACAGTGGGTGCCAGGAGGGCTCAAATGCATCTTATCAAATAGAGGAGTTACTTTGCTGCCTGTCTTCACCGACCCTCCCTCCCAGCTGAGAAATCCATAGCCCTAAAGAAATCTGCTTAGATAACTTTGGGTAAATTACTTAGCGTTATTTTTTTGTTTCCCTCACTCTTCCAATGAATCCATTGGCCATCTTTGAAATGTGCTGAAGTGTTTGCACAATCACCCTGCAGAGTTAATTCTGTTTATGTTTTGGTTTGGTTAGGAGGCTGAGGTGACTTAGTACATCTGTTTCCCCTTTCTGCTTTAAGTTTCATTATGTTTACTGCCCTCCTCTGAAGACACATCCTATGTAAAACAGAACTGTTGGAGTATTTTTGAAAGACTGGTAAAATACTACAAGGAAGCAATACGGTGAAGTTAATTTGGTTTAGCTGGTAATACACTTGAGCTGTCTGTTTTCTACCCCACAGTGGAAATGGGGCCTTGTTGTCTAATGAATGTATAAGTTATGCTGAGGATTGCATGTATTGTGCTTGCAGAATGATTTTGAAACACTTGTTCTAAGGTTTTTAAGTTTTCAGTTGCTACAGAACAAAATGCAAAATCTGAAAGAGTTTTACCCTAAATTCTTTTCTTTGCTGAAACAAGTTTCTTGAAAGGATTAGAAAAACCCGACCTCCATGAACCAAACCAACCTGTAGGTGCAGATTAAATTGCACAAGAAAACAGTGTTTAAGTATGATGCACATAAAACATTGTGAAATGTGGTTTTCATTCCTTTAAATAACAGACACTCTCCAAGTTCCGTAGAGCAAAATGAAATTAACTTTCAAATGCTCCCATATGTGTTTATGATTACAGGATATGCTGTATCTCTATCATTATTGGTAAGCTATACTTGTAACGAGCTGTGTATAGAAAAGGGTAATTAAATACATCACCAATTGCTCTGTCATAGCAGTAGTAATCATTGCCTCTATAAGAGACTGGGCAACAGGAAAGGAAGCATTAAAGTTGTCTTTCTAGTTTGGGCATCTCTGAGTTGTTTGAACCTAACAAAATCAAGCAGAATAATTTAAATTATTTTCCTAAACTTGTCAAATTACATAAGAGTGTTGTGTGTTGTGGGTTTTTGTAATAAATTTAGAAAACAAATTAAAAAAAAATGACAATCCCTCTATCTGCTGGAAAGATTTAAATAAATCAAATTTTATCCAATCCACCTTGGATGTAAAAGTAAGGTAGGGATTATCCTCACAAATTGACAAGAAATACTTGGCAGCTTTGCAGACGGGATTCATCTCCTGCTCACAGCTCCTGCTTTGATCAGTTATATCTTGTTTTTTTAATGTTTGATGTGAAAGACTGTTCTCTCATAATTCTAATAATGAATGATGATAGAGTGCAATATTGCAAAAACCATTGTAATGAGACCATTCTGCAAGAGACCTGTCAATAAAGGATGATTTTAGTATTTCCATATCAATCTCCCAAAATATTATAGGGAAAGAGCAGACAATCAAACAGGAAAGATCTTTGAAACAGGGAGTTTTGTCCCAACCTGAATTCCAAATGGAATGTTTAAACTATTTTCTGAGCCAGTACTGGAGTTTATTTTTAGTATCTTGGCTAAAGTTCAGTTGACATGTTGTGGGCAGATAGTGACCAGCGGATTAGGAATAGTTTGGAAGTTTTCAGTGTTTATAAAGCACTCATCCTAGTTTTACTCTTGAATGTTCTATGGATGAGACAGCCTTGGTGTGTTCCTTTAATGTTCGTGCCATCTCGTTTTGTAGGCCAGCCCTTGAGTCTATTCTCAAGCAGATATTTTTGCCTGACAGTCTTGACATAGCACGGAAAAAAGATGTTAGATTTCAGGGAGGGGTTTCAGCGTTGGCATTACAGTTACTTATTCCGCGATGACTGTACATAAACACTTTTTTTTAAAGGAAAGCCTTTCCCCTCGTGCTGTGTTGAGGAGGATGCCGTGGAGGTTTGTGGAGGGGTGGGTGGGTCACATGGAGCTGTGGGATGTGCCCGAGGTCAGGGAGGAAGCTCTGGATACAGCCACAGTTTGGGTCGTGTTGCACAAGTTCGGTGCTGCTGCTGCAGCTGCCCCACAACTTTTCCCCTCAATGGAACTCCAGGAGTTGGAAAAGAGTTATTGTCGAAGAAAGGAATGTTTGCCTACACCTAATGATAAAGAAATGTATTTAATTAATATTAAGATGGTTTTTCCTCTCTAATGAAGACCTCGTTGCATGGCAGGTGGTGATACTTCTGTATTTGTGCTTCTAGAATCCTAGAATGGTTTGGGCTGGGAGGGACCTTGAAGATCATCTAGTCCAAACCCCTGCCTTGGGCAGGGGCACCTTCCACTACACCAGATTGCTCAAAACCCCATCCAACCTGATCTTGAACACTAACAGGGGTGGGGCATCCTTCCATGCATTATATTCCGTATGTATCTCCATTTTATAGCCATAAGCATTTTCCGAACAGTCATTAACAAATACTTTTCTGACAAGAACAGTATTTTTTCTCATTCACTTTCAAAGACATATATTATTTTCCCCCGGCACTCTTAATTCCACTTTTATCCTTTATTTTTTTAGATGTTTGGTTTTGTCAGGATTGCTGCTGGAACTTCACACCTATTAACTACAATTTTGTCTTTAAAGACTGATGTTGTTACGAAATAAGTATATCAAAGTAAAGACTCATGTTGTTCGAAGGGATGTTTCCACTCTCTCAGCACACTTCAAAAAGTCCAAAGACACATAATCTTCTCAGGAAATGTTTAAAAGTAGTCATGGACTCTACACTTGATAAGTCTTGTGGGTTTCTCCCCATTTTGTATAATTTTTTTCAATTCTCTGTTCAGTTATAAACAAGCTTTGCCCTTGGTCACTGTGGCTTGCAGAATGTCTGCCATCAAAGTTAAGTATGTGACTTTGATCTCAATATTTGAGGACATCCTGCAGACAGTGGTCTCCTATCCTAAACAATATTTCACTTAGAAAGTTTTGTCTTATGTTTATAAAGCTCATATTAGTGAGGTGTACAGTAGAAGAAGTGAGTGATGTTTAAATAGAAATTATTTGGTGAACTCCTATTTACAGGAAATGGCTAATGGTGAAAATTGAGTTAATGCTGCATAAAATCTCATGAAAGAAGTATGAATTAGCAAATGTGGTAATGCAAGGGTAAAGATAATAAGAGACAGACCCTGTCTAGCACCTTTTGCAGGAAAGGTTTGATTTCACTTGTACAGGTCAACCAAAAAGCTGTTATAGAATGACTGTTTCCCAATTACTTAGTTTGAACATCGTATTTGGAGTTAAAAAGAATGAATTTAGCAAAATTTTTGGATTGGCATTTGAAATTGTCAGGGAATTCTAATATTACTAACATAAGTAATATGTATTGAAAATTCTTCCTTAATATAAAACCAGAATGCATCAGTCACTGGTAGTTATGATGATTTAATAGTGCATATAATACTTACATGAAAATTAGGGAGCTTTTACTATCTCAACAATGTTTTTTTCCTCTCCCTTTTGAGGGAGATGATAGCAAAGTACTTAAATACCAGCTGATTTTCAACTCATTTGTTGAATTACAGTGTACCTCATGGGTTTGGTAATTTATTTGATGATGAGTCTAGCTCTTGCTCAGTAATTAAATTTTCTTGTATGTAAGTGTGTCAGACTAACTAAACAAAAATCCAGTACTTTGCATGAGCGGGTCTTGACCTCACTGTTTCTAGTTCAGTCTGATCCATTAAAGTACTTACTCATCAAGTAAAAGTAGCTTTTCTTACTCACTGGGACAACTGTTTTCAAAACATTTTTGAACTTGCCCCTCCCACCTTCTCCACCCGCTGCTGCTAAACCAATATAGGATCTTATTTCAGAAAAATAAGTTTTGGGGACTTAAAAATTATGATATTGGATGTAAGGCTGTCTCTGGATTGTGGATGTGACACAAAACAAGGATGTGGACTGAGAAGTGTGTGGTGGGTATGGGACTACTTGCCATGATATTTTCAGAGCTCCCATTTAACTGTTTCTGCTCATGTGGATGTTCTCAGGTAGTAGCAAAGATGTGACTGCTCTCATCACATTAAACCTTCAGGCTGTCTTTTTTGTAAAATAAGAGCATGTACTCATTCAGGTTACATGTTCCCTTTGGAATTCTTCCTGAGGCAGATAGAAGGAAAATTGTCCTGAGTCCTTATCTGCTTTAGAAAATCTTCTTTGGATTTGGTACTCCATGAGGTAGTCAAGTCAGACAAATAGAATTAAGCTGAAATCTGTGTTTAAAAAAAAAGTTATTTTCACCTGAATGTAACTTACAGTGGAATATAGAATTTAAGGGTGCTTTGAGTCTGCAGTTGTCTTATTGAATGGAGTAGTTTTCATTGTTTAAGTAAAGGATGCAGCTATACAAAACCAAAAGTGTGGGCAAAACCACCTTAAACTGAGGGTACCTTCAGGATTGGAGGAGATGCTCTTCTTTGAAAGCACAGTTTTTAAAACTTATTTCTAAGCAATCTTTAAATCCTTAGTCGTGGCAAACTTTAATCATAATCTTAAAAGTTGAAAGTATGTTTAAAATTATGCAGATGGAATGTAGGGGGTGGTTCTTCTATGATACACCATCTAGTTTAGCTGTAAACCTATGGTTTAGTGCTGAAAAGTTTTTTTTATAATTGCATGGGAACACGGTCAACTTTGTAGAGCAGGCCAGGCATTACTACATGTTCCATATGCTGGTTTCACTTCTGAAAGCCTACACAACTGTGCTCCACATACAGTGCTAATTTGATTTCTTTCTGTGCTCAGGCTGGTATATCCTCTGCAAGATCTGAACTTCAGCCCCTTTTAAATTAATTAGTGTTTGTATTGCACTTGTAAAGGTTACCACAAATGCTAAATGTTGGTGATCTGTATTACACCCTGCATTGATTGGGAGGATGCAGTAAGCACTTGCCAACTGTTTTCCACCTCCTGTAGCCTTGTCATCCCTTTGCCTGCTGGTTGTGGTACTGAGTGTACAACTTCATGAATCTGAATTTTCGCAAGCAATTTATGGTTGTATTTAATGAAGGCATTGTTTCTATTCTCTTAAGAATGTCAAGCTGTCAGCTGAAGTAGAACCATTTATTCCTCAGAAGAAGGGTCCAGAAACACTAATGATCCCGATGGCGCTTCCTAATGACAGTGGAGGAATTAATGGCATGGAACCAACTCCAATCCCCAGCTACCTGATCACTTGCTATCCATTTGTACAGGAAAATCAATCCAACAGGTAATAGTGGTTGTGGTCTTCATGGAAGATGATCTATTTTTAAGTGAGTTTAAACTTTTGGTAGGCTTGAGAGGAGTCAATGGCTGTGGGTTGTATATTAATTTTTTTTGTTCACTGTGTTTAATCCTCTGACCCTTCATGGGTGAGGATGAGATTTGTCTCCGGTCCTTTACTTATTTTTCTGCTTCTGCTTTTCTCAATTCATGTTCTTTTACTGCCCGTTTTTCCTGGCTACAGAGGTCTGGTACAAATCCCTCCCAAAGTCAAGTGCTGTGCTCTTGCATCCTGCAGGGCAGTCATGAGGTCTGTGCCTGCATCTCTGCTGCTGAATGAAGCAAGGCTTTGGGTATCCAGTGGGTCCTGCCATGGCAAAACAGTCGGCAGCTGACTCAGTACTGAGTGTAGCTGTATCCAGTTTTGTTCGTGTAACTAAAACAGGCTGAGTTTAGGAACTTGTTTTCTAAAGAGGTGGTAAAGGGCTGTTTCCTTTGAGAGGGGAGAAACTTACTGAGCAGTTGTCTTTCCTTTGTTTTTTTACAGACAGTTTCCACTGTATAACAATGACATCAGATGGCAGCAACCCAGCCCAAATCCTGCAGGACCATACCTTGCTTATCCTATAATATCTGCACAGCCACCTGTTTCTACAGAATATACTTATTATCAGCTGATGCCAGCACCATGTGCTCAGGTCATGGGTTTCTACCACCCCTTCCCTGCCCCTTATCCTGCACCCTTTCAAACAGCAAGTGCTGTAAGTACAGTTACTCCGGAATGCGCTGAGCGTCCCAACCCCTCGGGCCAGGTCTTTCCATTGTCCAGTCAGCGGAGCAGGAGCAGTAACAGGGGACCAGCCATACAGAAAGTAAGTCTGCTTTTCAATAGGGTGAGTAGAACTGTGTAAACAAAGTGTCTTGGCACAGGAAGCATGTGTCTCATTTGAGCCAGAGCAGTTATGTTGTAGTGGAAGGTAAACAGAGGGAAAGGTGGGCAGAAAAGATGTTTCTCAGAGAACAGAAAAACTGTCTACAGAGCTGTTTTGTGGCAAAATACTTGGAGTTTATAAAGTGTGTAAGTGTGACATGGGAGACTCCCACTGCCTCTCTGCCAGTGTGATCTGAGCTCAGAATTAATTCATTAGAGAACAGAGAACCTATACCTATTCTTTCTTTACCCTTTTTGGTACTTTCACATCATAATGAATAGTTCATGTAGTAAATAATGCAAAGAAGTTAATAAATTAAGTGCTTTCATTAATATTTCCCTTAATCTCTTGTCTTCAAACATGTGGCTTCTGTACAGGGCATTAGAACTTCTAATTGCTTTGTTTGATTACAACTATGAAGTCAAATCATGTGACTGTTTTGTGTGGCTAATATTTTAAAACAGCAACAGCAGTTACAGATGCACATAAAAAATAAACGTCCTCCAGTGAAAAATGTTGCCACTCAGAAGGAGACGAGTTCATCAGGTCCTGAGAACAGATCAAAGATTGTTTTGTTGGTTGATGCATCACAGCAAACAGGTAATTTGTTTCTTAAGTTCTGGGTGTACAAAATAAGTAGAACTATATGTCAGTTGCCATCTTTTCTAAAAGAGGGTGGGCCTGGTTTAGACGTGGCTTTTAAGAGAAGTCTTTGCAGATCAAAAGGGTAATGAAGATGCTGATGGTTGCAGATACCTACTCAATATGTCACCTTATTATGTTGTAATAATATGGTCCTCCTGCAGAGACTTTGCCACTGTCAGAATCACTCTTCTTGAAGGAGTTCGTTATAATGCAATGCTGGTTTAATTTTATTAAAAAACTTTGGCCTTTTCAATTTGTTTTTATGATGTGTAGGTCTTTCATGTCTGTTAACAATTCCTGCAGAAGTAATTTTATTTTCATTGTTTCTTGAAGACTTTCCTTCAGATATAGCTAATAAATCACTTTCTGAGAGCGCCTCTGCAATGCTTTGGAAATCAAAAGGCAGGCGCAGAAGAACTTCTCACCCTGCTGCAGAGTCCTCTAGTGAACAGGGAGCAAGTGAAGCAGACATTGACAGTGACAGTGGCTACTGTAGTCCTAAGCATGGCAATAACCAGGCTGCAGCCATGGCTTCCAGAAACGCAGATTCTTGTGCAATGAATGTATGTAAACATAAACTGAGTAACTTCACTATATTTGTATCTGACAGACTAATAACAGTTACTAAAATAATTGGGTTTTTTCCTTTTCAGGTTGTCGATCCATCAGTAAATGCAAGTAAGTATTGTTTTAACTGGTGAGCTGTTCAAAATTTCACTGGGTCACATTTGTATTTTGGCTTTACATTTGGCTGGGAACCACTTCTGATCTACTTCAGCTTGCTGCTCTAACTGCTCAGAATTAATTCATACTTCTGAAGATGTGTCTTTACTGTGATTTCCAGCCACCTCCAATAAGACACCTCTTGTCACTAATGGTGATGTAGCTGTCACTGATGGTCTCTCAATAGCTGCCTTCTTTAACAGATTAAAGCTCGAGATTCCAGTGCAAGCATTCAGACAAAGCTTCTGTGTAGTTTATCCTCAGGCTTCCTTACCCTGTTGGGCTGCAGTTCATACCTGGGTAGTAATAGAGCCAAGGAATTCTCATTCCCTATTGGAGAAGTGCTGGTAGTTCTTAGGAGCCTTAGGGAGGTACTGTACCATGAGCAAGTGTTTTGATCAGTCTGGTAGTAGCAGGTAATGCTGGTGGCTGCTGTTTGTAACTGAACTGAAATTGGTGTGGATGTGAAGCTGAGATTTCCTTTGTCTGATGCTTCCTGATGATCCTGATGACTTGTTGGCAGTTTGAGTGCTCCATGAAGGCCATTCTGTCCATGTCTAAAAATAGCTACAGAAGTGAATGTTGTCACAGGGGAATTAGACTTTCTCAGAGAACTCTGTTAGTATCAAAATTGTGTTCCTGGCTCTGGTGGCATGTTTATCATGTACGAGTCCAGTTTTTCACAGATGGCACTTCTCTTTCAGCTGGTGTAAGTTGGACTAATGTAAATTCCCAGGCAACTCAAAAAAAACCTTGGATTGAAAAAACTCAGACGTTTTCTAGAGGTGGAAGACAAGCTGAGCAAAGAAATAATCCACAGGTATGTTGTCTGTGGTTCTAAACTTAAGTCTTTTGGGGGTTTGAGATATGAAAATACAGAATTTGAAAGGAATTATAAAATTTACATACAAATAATAAAAACAGTGAATGAGAAGGGTAGAAACTCAACCTAAAAGTGCAGTTGAACTTTTCTGACTTGCGTGTTTCTTGAGCCAGCTCTGTATCACATACATATATATATAAAATTCAACATACTTGGCAGTCTTCTGCCTACAGCCTATAGTTCTTTATATGTATCTCCCTAGGACAAACATTGCATATATAAAGTAACTTGTGAAATCAAGACAGTGTGGGTGTAGAAAAGTTAGTTCAGTTTTTGACCCATTCACACTTCAGAAGGAAAAAAAATTCTCAAACTTTCTAAAGAAAGCTTCTGATGTGATAGTGAACTAGAATCCTGTGTTCTTGCTCCTGTTGTCTTTGAAACTCTTCTTTGTATTCACATTAGCATACCATATTTTTAGCATTTTTATTCTTAATGATTTTAAATTATGTGATTCTGTGAAACTTCGTTCAAGTGGGACAGGATTTCTGTAAATAGTATGTAAGGAGAAAGCAGAAGGTGGCCTTCCTAATTTTGATAGATTTTATTGTGGCAGGTGGTCCAGAGGGGGACAGAGAAGGCTGGAACATTTGCCTTTGTTTAGACATACTTTTTGGTGGAATTCAGTTATTGCAGACAAGAAAACTGCCAAGCTTGAAGTGGGAGCTTGCCCTGTTTAGGTTTAGAGGAAATTGTTAAATTTTCTTGAGTCTTCCCATTTTGGGTCCATAAGTTTATTATATCAAGAAGCCTGTGGATGCTCTTATCTGTCAGTGTAGCAGTTCTCAATCTTTTTATCACCTGTAGTCAAATCAGAAGTCACTATTGCTAGTTTGTGGCATTGGCAGAATAGGAAGAACCAGACTTGCTTTCATCCAGTTTAGAGACTAAATCTGGCAGTTATTTTAGATACTTAAAAACAAAGCTGGCACAAAGAGTTTTAAATGAGGCTACCCCAGCCAAATTCACTGTACCTCAAGGCAGAATTGTCCTAGAAACTATTTTCCTTTGCAACTAAATTGTTACCAGGTCTGTAGGAAATTTTCTTGCAAAATACATAAGTATAAATGTGAAACTCAAGTCATACATTGGTTTCAGCCAAGCAGTCTTGCACGTGGGTTTCCACCAACCTGTCACATAATGGACAGAAGAAAGTTTATACCACTGTACTGATGTCTCTGGTCCTTAGAGAACTGTGTGCATGTGCATTGGCATAGAAGACATGTTGAGAAGGCAATAACTGTATGCAGAATAATTATGTAGTAGAAAGTTCTTCTCAGTGATTGTGGTTACAGACAGTTTCTCTGGATTTATGTCTGTTAAATAGTCACCAGCAATTCATGGGTTTCTTCATGTTGAGCCAAAAGAAGCCTTTTTTTTTAAGTTAAAAATTTAGAGATGAAAATAACTGGTTTTGGCTTGAGGGGGAGGAATAATCTGATACTATCTGTAGAATGTTTGTGCAGGTTTACAAAAAAAACCCAACTAAAAAAAAAACCCAGAAAACCTCCAGGAAAAAAACCCCAAAGCTCAGCCTAGCAAATATAATACCTTAAAAACTGTACTTAGTTGCTGACTGGCAGACATGAGGCAGCTTTCATGAGAGCTTTTTGTGCACACCTCTTGGAAAATTGAAATTGCAAAATGCTGATCATGTTTGTTATGTTCAGCCTGGTTTCAGATGCAGAGACCACAGCACGTCTTCAGAAAGGAGGCAGAGTTTGCAGAAACGACATGAGAAACCTCTCGCTACAAACCAGTCAGGCAGAGCAGAGCAGAGTCCTGAGCCTCTGTACTTCGAGGTACTGTTGTGGGAGAGCTGCCTCTGCCTTGTGGTGGTGCCAGTGGGGTGCAGAATAAGTGATGTTCTCAAGGGGAAGGTGCAAAACATCTGACTCCAACAGGAGCACAGTGTGGTGCACTGATTTTAGATGATCCTTTCACTGTGTACAGACAGAGACTTGTATTTCGGTGTTTTGGGAAGTGTAAGAATTTAGAACTATCTGTGACTGACAAATTAAATAAGCAGCTTTCAAGTAACTTTTTCTGTTCACTTGTGAATAAAAATTAGTGTTCTCTGGTTTATCCCCCCCTAATTGCAATCGGATTTTTTTTCATATTAAAAACTTACTAATTGTTGGTTTTTTTGAAAAATGTTGTTTGGATACAGAAATGCTTTGTTAATGTGTCATCATTTTCTACTTGTGTCACTTTTAAGCCCTTCTAGTTTATGTGGGACTTTGGTATTCAGTTTTTCTACCTTAAACAGTTTCAGTTGATGCTTCTCAGGTGACGTTTGGTTCTGTTCTTTTCATTCTTAATTTCTGTATTGTTTAGGATGAAGATGAATTTCCAGAGCTAAATAGTGACAATGGCAGCAGCAAAAGTAGTAACATCCAGCAAAAGATTTCACCCAAAGTAGTAAGCAATTATTTTGTTTTGAGACTATGTAATTTGTATTTTTTTATTTATAAATCTGCTACAGTACTTAAAATGCAGTAATTGTGATGATTTTTGGGTACCTGCTTTACCAACCTTGAATGCTAAACATATGCCAATTAAAATAAGTGGTGCAGGGAAAATGTCTTCCAAAAAAGAACTGCTGGATTTTGGTCTGAGATCAGACTTAGATCATAGAATATCCTGAGTTGGAAGGGACTGCTACATCCTGATACAGTAATTTGCTGTCAGTTTTTCAAAATAACTACAGATTGTATAGTTTATTTCAAAATAAACTACATCCGCTTTAAGGCTGGGGAAGCAGTTGTTGGGAAGATACTTTTTTGGTACATAATCTACCTAAATATTTAGTTACAGAAGTGTGCATATTTGGCTGCTTTCCAGGAAAGTCAAGTCCTACGTGAAATCTTTGGCAGGGGAGGGGGAATTCTTTATTTAGCAATCAGAGTGGAAAACCTTCTGAAGCCATAATTGGAGCTAAGTAGAATAGTTTTCCAATACAAAAATGAATTATAAAGAAATTTCTAGTTTTATTAACTTACTGTGTTGTCTGGGATGTTGTACTGGTAATGAAAGCATTGGGTGACTGCGTTTCTGGAGTGCCACATATCCTGTGGTCTTGAGAGAAAGGCCTTTAACTGTGGTTTGTTTGCATTGTGTTTAAAATTCTAGTTGGATGACTTACCAGAGAATTCTCCAATCAATATAGTCCAAACTCCAATTCCCATTACAACCTCTGTACCAAAGCGTGCAAAAAGCCAGAAGAAGAAGGCCTTGGCAGCAGCACTTGCAACAGCTCAAGAGTATTCAGAGATAAGCATGGAACAGAAAAAACTCCAGGTGTGTAGCACCCTGACCCCCACAGTAGCTGGGGAAGAGAAGTATCAGTCACCTGTTGTTCCTCTTCTCCCCCAGTAGCAATGATCTCTTTGTAAAGGATGTTGCAGGCACTGTTTCTTTGTATTTATTGGCATGTGATGTTCCTGTTGCAGGAGGCTTTGTCAAAAGCAGCTGGAAAGAAGAGCAAGACCCCTGTTCAGCTGGATTTGGGCGACATGTTGGCAGCTCTTGAAAAGCAGCAGCAAGCAATGAAAGCTCGTCAGATCACCAACACCAGGCCCCTCTCCTACACAGGTATCTCTAATCTGCTTGACAATTGCATTTTTGTCAACACAAATTTGATTGATCTGGGCGTCTTAAATGTTGAGGGCTTTCTGTCAAGTTTTAGTTTTTGAATATAAGCATGATAAAAACCTGGAAAGTGTTTTTTTTTTTTAATGCAGTTCTCAATAAATTCACCTGTGGTATCTTCCTCTGAGCTGAAGTGGGCAATGGTGAAAGGCCACATAGAACACAGGCCAAATGTCTTTTAAAAGACCTTCTATTCAAAACTCAGGATTCATGACTTGAGAGTAATTCAGTGCTGAAATATATATGTGAAAAGAACTGTTTTAGGTCAAACTAAATGTCTACTAAAGATATTAAAGTACTCTTTGAAAGCAGCTTATAGAGGATATCTGGGACTATGATATAGAGGGATATCTCCCTAGGATATTCTTCCCATCTCTGATTATAGTTCTGGGTCTCCTGATCCAAGGTTTTCTCAAATCAAATTTGTTTCTGAAACTGTCCATCGTTTCTACCATCCATAATATCCAATGGCAGTGAATTCTAACCTTACTCCATCCTGTGTGGAGAAACTCTTTTTTTTCTGCTCTTTTCTTGGTGTGGGGGTCAGTGTTTGTTTTTTGTACCCCAGCCTGTAATTGGTAGCTTTCCTAGCCTTTGTATTACAAAGACTGAGCAGTTACTCCCTGTTCTTCTCCTCTGTGATTGTTAGATGCTTGTCATCTCTGTTCTAGTCTGAAGAGTCCTGATCTACTGAATTTAATTGTGGAAGCATCTTTTCTGAGAATCCATATTACTTTTGTGTAGTTCTACTTTATCCTTTTAAAAACAAGGAAGATCAGACATACACAGAATATTAAGTTATAGTTCCATCATGAATATAGGCAATTGCTTAATTATGGGGTTTATTTGCTATTTCTTCATCAATAAAACATTAGATCAGCTTTTCTAATGCTTGCTGCCAAATTCAGAATTGACATTTTTGCAGTTATCTGTTCTAAAGCACCAGTCTCATTCCTGAGCACTTGTAGGTAGCCTGGAGTCCATCGTTATGCACATAGTTACCATTTTCCATCTGGTGTGTTGCTTCATTTACCTGCTTGAGTTTCAGCAGTGTTCAAACATTCATTCAAGTTGGCAAGGTTATATCAAACAAAGCTCAGCAAAGAACTGTTGCCATTTTGTTGGAGACAGCATTTGTTTTATTCTCTTTCTGGCAGAACATACACTTAACTACATGCTGCACTCCCTCATCTGTTTTGTCCTGTCAACTGTTCAAGTCTTCAACAAAAAAATCAATGTTTGGAGAAATATTTTCAATTATCATAATCATCTAACTAATAAAGCTACATGTAGTCATTTGAGAGAGATCCCTTACCATTATTAAAATAATTCCTGGAATCCATAGCTTCCTAAAACACGAGGCTAAGTTGAAGAAATCTTAAAACCATCTGGAAGCAACAATATCTGGTGATGTAATTTTCCTGTCATTATGAACTGGCTTTTTTTCCAAGGAAGGAAAATGTACTTAGAGAATTCATCAGTGGAAATTCTGAAAACAGTGTTGAAATAAAGCTGACATGTCTTTTGGTGAAACTAATATCTATCTTGTATTTAGTTGGCAGTGCTGCTCCCTTTCATACCAAAGAATCTGCCAGCAGAAAGTCCTTAACAAAGGGACAGCCATCTATGGGTTGCCTTAATCCTTTGGATTCAACTGCCCCAAAAGTGAAAAGAGGAAAAGAGAGAGAAATTGCAAAACTGAAACGCCCTACAGCACTTAAAAAGGTAAATGTGTCAGCCTTGGAGTGTTTTGACCCACACTCATATCTCAAAAATAAAAACTGATGTTTTCTTAGTTGAGGATTGGTTTCCATGAGTGTAGGGCAAGGGAGTTGTGAGCTTCTACCTCTAGTTCTTGATAAACTGATGTCTTGTCCTTTGGATCTAGGCATGTAACATAACTTTTAGACCCCCGTAATTAGTTGAAGGTGATACAAATCCATCTCAATACAGATTGCAAGGGGTTTTTTTTAACTATAAGCCCAAGGACACATGGGAAAACTTCGGTTTTTTTTTTTTTCATGTTGCTGATGCCTAGTCTGTAGTGTAATATAGTGTGCTAACTGTAATTTTTCTTACTCCTTTTTATAGAGGTGAGTATAGAACTTGAAGTAACCCCACAATTTTTAAATGAGTAAATGTAGAAATAACTGCATGTAACTAGCTACATGCCCCCATAAAGTAGAGATGTACACAAGGAATAGAGTATGTATGGAAATCAGAAGGTAAAATACAAAACAGAGTCCTAAAAATGTAAGTGTGAAAACCTTTTTCTGATGTGCCCATGATTTGAGTTAGAAGAATTCACACCTCCCTGTTCAGAAAAGTTTGCTGAACTCTTTGTGGTCAATGCCTTTGTTGCTAATAAACATCATAGTAATACCAGTATATCCATGGTTCCTTACCTTTGCACGGCACTTTCTCTTGTAGAAAGGATTCTGCTTGGTAGAATCTTCACGAAGGTGACTCCTATGGTTGCATAGGGTATCTCTTTTTCACAGGCATGGGTGAGGAATTGTTAGTGAGTATTATGTATCAGAAAGAAGCTGTGACAGTACTTTCAACAGCTCAAGTATTTATGTAGAAGTGTGTGAATACTAACTGTACCATCTGTAAAATGCTGGAATGAAATATTCTTTGTAATCCAAGATGAAACTGGAATGATTTCAGGGGTTTCTGTCCTGGCACGACTAAGAAGGTTCAAAACCACTCACTTAAGATTGTGTCATGTTCAGTCAAATGGCCATTTTTCTTTACAGGTATCTCTATAATTTTCAGATGCTGATGGCTGTTGGTTTTGTTCCTAGATTATTTTGAAAGAGAGGGAAGAGAAGAAGGGCCGTTTATCAGCTGACCACAGCCTCTTGGGTTCTGATGAACAGAAAGAGGCTCATATAGTCCTGACTGCTGATCAGTCCCAGGAGCTGACCTCTCAAGAAGGTTGGTCTTTCTATATCTCTGGACTCCCATTGCTCCTCCCTAGTTGTACTCATCTGCTTATTTTCATATTTTGTCTCTCTTTTTATGCCACACAGTTTATCAGTGTTATCTTTAACTTTGTTAGTATGTCATAAAGTTAAATCTTCTAAACTGCCTTGTCTGTCCCTCAGTTGTGGAAGGCTTAGTACAGTGGGGTTCTCAGTACGTAATCTCCATACAGCCTTTTAATTAACTTCCCAAGTGGATGTTCCAAACAAATGTTAGTTTATAGCATTTTTGATAAGTGAGCAAAATGTGACCTGCTGTCAGCCAATGCCATGTTATCACAATGCTTTTTAGTGATGACTGCACTGAAAGTCTTCCAGATCTACAAGTTGCAAACTGTAAATAAGGTTTTCCAGTTTGTTGAGCAGGTTGTCAATTAGCTGTGATGTCTGGACTGTCAATTTGCAGCAGAAGCTCTGAGCAACTGAGAAGCTCCTAAGAATTTTCCATGTCTTTTAAACACATTTTGGGGTGGTGGGGTAAGGAGGAGTCTGTCAGGATTCCCAGTGTACTGCTTCATAACTCTTCTTCTGAATGACCTGCCTAATGTCACCTGACTGAAGTGGGAATATTCTAAATATTTTAGGAATAAGTTAGTTGAATATTAGATAAATAGTAAAGAATTATTGGAGGGAGTATTATAGCATTTAGACAGGTTTTTCCTTCTGTTTTATTAATTTATCAAATCAAGCTTGAGATTTTTTTAATGAATATTCAAATATTGCTTATTTACCCAATCCATACTGAGTGGTGGGTGTGTGTTTTTGTTTTCACCCCTCTCAGCTACCCCTCCATGGAAGAAAGTGTAGAGTTTTCAAAATGTCATTTGGACGAAGTAAGGGAGTGATACACAAGAAGTGTGATTCTGTTCCTTTTACATTAAAAAATGCATTTGTACTTATAATGTTTCAAACTTGCCTTTCAGAAACTGGACTGAGTATGCCCAGTGATACTTCCCTGTCTCCAGCAAGTCAGAATTCTCCATACTGCATGACCCCAGTGTCCCAGGGGTCTCCTGCTAGTTCTGGAATAGGCAGTCCAATGGCATCTTCTGCAATAACCAAGATTCACAGCAAGAGATTCAGAGAGTAAGTTTTGCATTATTAATATAAATTCAGGGCTTGCACTTGAGTCACCCTTGTTTAAGTGTGGATAGACTTAGTAGACTTAAGAGCTTAATGAGCATAAGCTTCCCCTTTAGAAATAGAAGGTTCTGCAAGCATTTCATTTTTTTTTCCCCCCAAAGTAGATTGGTTGTGTGTTTATATACAGAGATGTATGTATATATATGTATGCATGTTCACTTTAGACCTCCTTTGGTTGCCACAGCAAATAAGCAAGGTGGGAGTATTCTCTAAAAAATATTTTTTTAAATGTATACTTTGGATAGGAAAGGAATGGATACTTAGGAATGCTGAAAATACTATAATAGTCACTCTTACTGTATTGTGGCTTTATTATTAATATATCCTTATAAAGTACTAAATTAAGGAAGAGAATAGTGGCTTGTGGCATTTACTGGAGTATATATTTTTATTTTTTATATTATTTTAAATTGGCTTCTTGAGAATGTTACTACAAATACAAATGTTTTCAGGATGTTTTTTTAACTTAGTTTGCAGCTTGATTTCTAAATCCTTGTAATGACTTGAAGAAAACTTTAATAACCATTCTAAGGAAGTAAAATTATTTCATTTCAAAAAAGGTTTGAAACAGTGTTGCTTATGTGCTGTGCTAATATTTCTGAATTAGCCATTCTGACATGTGTGAATGTTTTTGGCATTGACAGATACTGTAACCAAGTTCTAAGTAAAGAAATAGATGAGTGTGTGACTCTCTTACTGCAAGAGCTTGTCAGCTTCCAGGAACGGATTTACCAGAAGGATCCCATGAGAGCTAAAGCGCGGAGAAGACTTGTTATGGGGTTGCGTGAGGTTACTAAGCACATGAAACTAAACAAGATCAAGTGTGTCATCATATCTCCCAACTGCGAAAAAATTCAGTCCAAAGGTATAAATGATAAACGAGTGCTGCACTTCAGCTGTTTGCAGTTTGCTTGTGCTGATTAGGAGTGTTAATTAGCAAGGTTAGAAGCATTTGTTACTATGTGTGGTGTAACACTTTGAGACTGGAGTTGTGTAATTGCCATTCTACATTCATTCTTTTCTACTCTGTTCTGGAAGAAACTCGTTCATGAGGGGTGAAAAGTTGAAAGAAAAATAGATGCTGTAGAATTGAAATCTACTGTGTGTGTCACTTCATTCAGTCTTGGACACACCTGGAGTGCAGAGCTGTGGATACTGAAGAGGAATGTGAATAGGTTAGTGAGCCAAACAACACACCTTGCCACAACCAGAAATGTGAACAGAGGCTTCCTGAGGCAGGAGGAGAATAGCAGTGCTCTGCTCAAGAAAAGACCTGTGACATTCTGGTTTCATTTGTGTTCAAGACTAGTAGAGAATACAGAATTATCACCTTTGTCCATAGTCACTAGACTGGAAATGTGCCTGTGCCTCTGGGGCACGGGAGCTGCTGATGTGTGCACTGAAGTTTCACTGACTAATTACAGTTAAAATGGGTTAGAGAGTTCTCACACCATAGGATGACTTTAACTGACCAGGTATCTGTTTAAAATTGGTTTGTTCCAGGTGGACTAGATGAGGCTTTGTATAATGTGATAGCCATGGCCCGGGAACAAGAGATTCCATTTGTCTTTGCTCTCGGCCGCAAAGCCCTCGGCCGGTGTGTGAACAAGCTGGTTCCTGTCAGTGTTGTGGGCATCTTCAACTACTCAGGTGCTGAGGTGAGTAATTCCAGTCACATAAATGGCTGGAGTAAATAATTATGTTCCTTGTAGTAAAGAAGTGGAGCACACCTAAGTATAATATTGATAATATTTGATAACAGCCCTGACCTCATTAGGGTGTGTTTTTCTTTGAAATTCAGTTTTTATAGTACTGAAAGACTTTGGATCACAACATCTCTCTAGCTTTCAAATAGACTTAAATGTCATCTGAAGTTCTCTGGAAGGTTTAAGATACTGTTTCTTTTGCCATCTTAAAGTATGTCCATCTCAAAGTTGAGTGAACATGGAGTGGTGGTTTTATTATTTAATACAGAGGAAAACTAATTTTTAGTTGAAGTTCAAATATTTAGTGTTACTAATCTTGAGGCTCACTATGTGGTATACCTTTGACTAAAAAGAGGAATTTAAAGTGAAAATTATCAGTAAGATCTACTAATGCTAAAAGCTGCCTTTGTTCTTAGGACCTGTTTAATAAGCTGGTATCCCTGACTGAAGAGGCCAGGAAAGCCTACAGAGACATGGTGGCTGCAATGGAACAGGAACAGGCAGAAGAAGCCCTGAAGAATGTCAAGAAGGCACCGCATCACATGGGTCATTCTCGTAACCCCTCTGCAGCAAGTGCTATCTCATTCTGCAGTGTTATTTCTGAACCCATATCTGAGGTGAATGAGAAAGAATATGGTAAGTATGTTAAACCTTAACTTTGCAACTAGAAGGTAGAATTTTCCAAATACTGCTTATTGTGAAACATAGCTAAAATGCAATATTTCATCCTAATTTACAGTATTCTACAACTTTCAGGGGTAAGAGAAAATTGGTTAGTCTTCAGTTAGCTTCATAAGTAATTTTTTCCTCTGAACTCTACAGAAAATAACTTTAATTTCTAATCCTCAGAAGTGTTGTAGCCATCTAACTCATGTCAATGGAAGTGGCTTCTCCACTTTTATTGAACAGTTATAAAACTGGTACCAAACACAGAACTGATTATACAATTGAGGAAGAACTAACGACAGTAGGAACTAAACTTTTGAGGTCTCTGAAGACAGAACGTGTAGCTTAAATTTTTAAGCTTGAGATGGTGGTGAATGTTTCTACTGTGAGTGAAAGGCATGTTCATTAATTGGTTGCTTAAGGCCAGGTGACAGGGAAAATAAAAGGAATATTTGTTTGAAGTCAAAAGACTACTTGTTTTAGTCTGAGAGTAAATCAAAGAGACTATCTTCTTAGTGAATTCTTTTATGGTATCTTATATTAATTTCAGGTGTTGAACATTTTCTAAGTAATCCTTAAATGGATGACTTAATGTGGTGGCAATTTTCTGCTTTTAATTTATACTTGAGAGTAACCTCTTTGGCTACACTCACTGTTACATTTGGAGCTTCCACAGTTTACACAGGAAACTGAGTGGCACAAATGTTCAACTTTGTAATGTCTGGTTTAGGGTACTGTAAAAACCCCAAATTATTCACAGCTCCTTCTGTAGTCTCTTCTCTTACCTTCCTTCTCTTTTTTCTGATAGAAATTTTTCTAGCAAGCATGGAATAATGTTGAAATTATTAGGTCCCATTGCTATTTAAACAATGGAATGCTCAGGAGAAGTATTTTTATATACAAGGAATTAATGTTTCCTACTTAAACTTCTTTTGAAACTTTTAGAAACAAACTGGAGAAATATGGTGGAAACATCTGATGGGTTAGAGACCTCTGAAAATGAGAGAGAATCCTCATGCAAGACTGCAGCACCAGAAAAAGCCAGTAATGGCCAAATGGAAAAAGCCACTCTTAATAAACAACCACCTCTGGCTGCAACTGGCACTACCTCAGCAACAAATCATGGAAAATCCACAGCAGGTGACAAAGATGAGGTGAAACCAGATGACAATCTGGAATGGGCCTCCCAGCAGAGCACAGAAACGGGATCACTAGATGGCAGCTGCCGGGATCTCTTGAATTCCTCCATGACTAGTACCACCAGTACTCTTGTACCAGGAATGCTGGAAGAGGAGGAGGAGGAAGAAGATGAGGATGATGAGGATTATGCCCATGAACCAATTTCTGTAGAGGTTCAGCTCAACAGCAGAATTGAATCTTGGGTTTCAGAGACCCAGAGAACTATGGAGACACTTCAGCTTGGGAAGACCCTGAGTGGTGCTGAAGAAGACAATGGAGAACAAAGTGAAGAGGAAGAAATAGAGACTTCTGAGCAGGCTGATCCTGGCACTGATGGGGAGGAATGGACAAATGATAAGCACGCAAGTAACACTCAACATAAACCCACCATCTGCAGTTCTTTGAACAAGGAACACACAGATTCCATCTACATGCCGTAAAAATAAGCAGGAACTCAGGAACTTTTTAGAAGTTACATTAAAACTAACTGTTGTAACGGTTGCAGCCATTATTTCATATGCTTCATCTCAACATTTTGCACTGTTAAAACATTTAATACCTGTATTTAATTCACAATATTTTTGTAGCTGTCTGTTACTTGTTCGATTTAAAAACTAGCTTAGCTCTTCATCAGTATCTATTTCCCAGATTAGAAGCTGTGTGGAAAATTTGTAAGTATTCATTTGATCTTTTTTAAAAGAAAACATCTTGTAACTGACCAGTTTTGAGCAAAATTCTTTGTTTAGCTTGTTTTCAAACAGATAAGGTACATTAACACTGACACATTACCAACAAGTCACATTGGTGGTGTGGTGTTAATGCCAGGCCTGTCAGTGTATTTGGCTATGAGTTTCTGGTCCTATCTAGAAGTACAATTTTGATTGTCTTTCAAGAAAAGCTAGAAAAAGCCATTTGCAGTCCTAATGAGAATTAAAGAGTAGAGAAATTGTGTGTGATTCTTCTGCTAAGATAGATGCAACTTTTTAGTTGATCTTGGTGAATGCATCGTTAAAAAGATGCTGATGGCTGAGATGGCTACAATAAGCTATAACAACTTTGCTTCCAGAAAAAACTTTAAACCAGAGGGATATAATTAATGTTTTGCAGTTTGTTTGTTTGTTTTTTTTTACAAGGTGGAAATACTGCTTTAAAAAAAACCAGGAAAGAAAACAACAATTCCCCCTTCTCTCAGCAGTTGCTATCTGCCAAACCACACAAAGTGACTCATTAACCATAATCCCTATCCAGGGCTTTTAGTAAACTGATGACTTCCTTTCCCTCTCCTGTCACTTACCTCAGGAATGCTGTTTTGCATATTGTGTTCTGCATAACATTGCAAAAAGCAAGAATAATCCTTTTAACTGCAAGTGTGAATGACATGGTGGCTCGGGGTATCTGTGTGTTTACCTGCATCGTGACCCTGGCCAGGATGTGTCCTAACAATTCTTACTGAAAGTGTGGCCTCTTTGTCTGTTCTTGCAGTTGTAGCAGCTTTAGGAGTTGACCTCTGGAGCAGAAAAGGAAGTAGTTGTTCTAGGAAAGGAGGAAGTGCCCTGTAGTATGGGGAGGTATTTCAGTGGTTTAGAGGTAAGAGACAAAAATATGCCCTCCCTGAAACATACCTGTTGCTAGAGAACTGTTCTGTGTTTTGTTCCAAATGCTGAAGGGAAATGCATAAAATGATGATGAATTCGTTTCAGATTGTCTAAACCTTGCATATCAAGAGTCTGTTTTCCATCTTTGTCTGGTATTGGCAAGGGATGTTCTGAAACTGAAACTGCCAGCAGCAGGAGCTTCACTGCGAGAGCAGCCAGAGAGTTACTCACATGAACAACACTGTCTTAGCAAACATATGTTTCTTTTAATTCCACTTCATTTTTCTTGATCACTTGTATCCAAATGCATGCAAGGCCTCTGGATAGGCTGAAAACCACAGGAAATGGATATCTGAGTTAGGTGTTTAGCCCTCACTTAGGAATATGGGACCAACGTTCACAGCACTAGTGATGCTGGCGTTTTAAGTTGCACTGGGAAAATAGACTCCAGGTTTAGAAGTCATCTAGCCCTGGGTTTTTGGATGAGAATAATAGAAACTGTGTATTATGTAAATAATGCTTTGATAGCTATAGGCATAGCAAATGCTATGTAGATAAGCAGTGTAGAGCTGCTAGGACAACTGGCTGTTCTGTCACGTTCTTAGTTCCTAAATGTAATCTCCCTAGATGTTAAACGGGCGTTTCATAGGAAAACAAAGACTAAGGAATGATGCCTCTTGAATGTTAAACCTTTTACTGTCTGTATGACAGACTTACACTGTCTGTAAGTTTTAAGAGTTTTTGCTTTAGGACATGACAGGTGTTTGAACAGCTGACAAGCAAAACTCGCCCTTGGATGTATAAGCACAGCCCAGCACAGGTGAGATCAGTGCGTACACTGAGGGCAAAACTTTGCCACAACATCAGAAAACAAAGGTGTTTGTAGTTTCTCCTTTTGCTTTTTCAGTGCCAGTGATTCAAATAACTTTTGATCTTAAAGTATTAACATCAAAGGCGCATCTTTTTATATGTCTTTTCTGAACTTGGACTGTCATTTTAAAATTTTCTGACATTTATATCAAAGAAGTCTTGTAATATTGAGCCCGCTATTTAACTGCAATTTTGCTACAGGTTTAATAGGGTTCTTGAAGGTGATACAGCACTTAGAATATCTCTCAATTTGCCAGCAAATAAGGAACCAGTCTCTTTTTAAAATGTGGCTGATCACCCTTAGGGGAGCAAACTGAAACTAAGTAAAGGAAACTGGGTTTAGTGCTTCCTTTTTGATAAGCTGGGAATGAGCAATAACTGTGAGAATGAAATTGCAATTCCTTTGGGAGTGATCCATTTGCATCTGAAATTAGGGAAGTTCCTTGCCACTTGAAGCACTTGAGGAGAGTATCTCACTGTGGTAATTTTGATTCTATTATCAACAGAATTTAAAAAGAAAGCATACAAATGTTTTACAAGATTTTTTTAAAATAGTAGCTGAATTTCTATTTCAGTATAAAAGTGTGCAGTTTATACAGGTTGTTACTGTCCCCATGAAAAGATGTTTCTGTAGTTATAGGTGTATAGATATTTTTGTTGTGAAAATGATTATTCGGGAAACAAATCTACTTTTCTTAAGGCATTGTTTATAGATTTCACCACTTTATCTGGTAAAATCAAATGTATCTGTGGTAGGGGTAGGGATCTTAAAAACTGATAGAGGTGGCTATGTATACAACCTATTTATATAAATACTCTTAAGTATCTCTGTCAATAATAAAACCTGGATTTCAGATATGTAAAAGGGAAAAATTCTAAAGAACTTCTGTCCTTAGTTGGACCAAGTAGCAACGTCGTAATAAGGTTAAGGCCCTGATCCTTCTAACACATGCTTCAGAGTGTTAGTGCCACTGGCTTGAACTGTGGCCTGTTTATCTGCTTAAGTTGTGTGGAGGTTGTTGTAGGATTGGAACTAAACAGTGACAGAGGGTATTGACCTGTGTTTTAAAAATTCATTATAGAAAATGTTCAGTAATGCACTTGTTGGTGTTCTTCTGGTAAAGATAGGAGGTGTCTTTATGCTCATTTGGGTGGGTGGGAGCTTACACAATGTGGTTCTGTCGAGTTCTTTAACACAAAGTTAAATTTTAATAATGTTACTTTAAATATATATGTAAAGTATTATTGTTTGAAAAGCTGCTGTTTGCTGAAACTGTCATTAAGTATTTCCTGTGAAGTTGTGCCAACTAATGAAACTATTGAGTTGATTTCAATGTCAGCCATTTAAAAATTAGACATGGCAATTTAACAGAACAAAACCCAGCAAAAGCAAGCCATAGAAACCAGGACTGGGGGGGGTTTCTACTCCCCCTGCCACACACAGAATGTCTGACCCAAAACTTCCTCACCAATGAGTGATAATGCTGAAAGTAGAAACCCAGTTGGCACAGCCCACCTTCTAAATGTTCATAATAGTTCATATAATTTACTTTTTAAATAGATTGTAATAAGAAAAGCTGTTTAATCTTTGTCTTAAAATTTATAGTAATATTTAGGTTAAAGCAGTAGAAAAATCATTATAAAATACAATATGAAGGGTTTTGTTCCATTTCTCTTTGCTGTATGAAGGATAACTGTTCTGTCTACCGTACTTTTTGGAGTAATAACAGCTTTTTTGCACTATGTAAATACTAGTGGGGGATCCTTCCATAACTAATAAAAATGATTGTAGGCAGTTGCTACTTTATTACTGTGATGTTTGTTCTCGAGTTCTCAATCCCGAGTTTGTTTGGAAGCGCTGCCCTGGCGCTGCAGGTGCCGGGAAGGGTCCGTGTCACTCTGTCTGTGGCCACAGGGTGGAGGAGCCGTGTGGTGGCTCCACCTCTGGCTGTGGCACCTCCAGTCACCGACAGGGAATGGGCACTGGCAGAGGGGCTGAAGCAAAAAGCAGCATTAGCAGGACTTTTCACAGGGATTCCAGGTCCCTGTTGTCACACGCTATCTCGGTGATGACCAGAAAAATATTACATAGAAAAACCTACCCTTCTTCAGAGACCATTGGAGTGAACCAGGTCCAGAATATTGACTCAGAAATAACATTTTACTTAAGAGGAAATGAGCAAGAATAAGCACAGGTACCTCCAAAAGGTAGGGTTTCTCACATACTGCTACTGGATGACAATTTCTGGTGACCTGCCCTTATTGTTGGAGTGAGCCATGAAGTCACCTCTGGAAAATAACACCAAGTTCTCAGCATGTTGTCCTGTATCCTCTAGTAACTGCTCACACTTCTGTGGCTCTGGTAAGAGTGTCATTAAATGGTTTTGCAACTCCCACGTGTGAAAATATTTGTAGCAATTCAGAAAAGATACAGCTTCATTCTGTAATTCTGAATTTTCTATTTATGTGCCTTAACTTCCAGTTTCAGTTCTGTTATTGCAGTTGTCTTTGGGTGAAAGTGCTTCTGTTACTAACCTCACTTTTTAGGTGCTGTGACTTACTGTGAGAATTACTCCTCACATCAGGGTCCTGCCTGTGTCTTCTCAACCTGATACAATTTTCGGAAAGCACAGAAAAATGGGTGGCACGGTGTGACTTGTGCTATGGAAATGACGAAAGAATTAGTTACCCCAAAGCCTTACAAACTGAATTTTCTTTCTCCCTCTTCATTTCTTCACTATTTAAAAAACATGAACCTTGAGCAAACTTCTTTGCCTCTGTTGAGAAGGTTTTAAATGTTCTGTGGGAAGATGGGAAGTGGGAGATGCTGTATGTCTTTCAGTGTTTCCTTGGGTCTCCTCTGCACACCAAAGGAGACACTGGGAGAAGTTCAATGCTGTTGTGGGATTTATTGTTTTCAAATATGTGCTAGTGGATTGCCTACAAAAGTACAACTTTAAGCTGAATTGCAGGAAGGATAATCCCTGCCTGTTACCACGTGGATACCAAGCCCTGTGATGCCACTAAAGCATGACTGCTTCCCCCTTCCTTTGGAGCTGACAGTAGTTTGGTTTTGGTGTTGCTGTTGCTGAAACTTGTCTTGTGATGGGTAATTGTGCAGGGATGAAATTTGTCTCTGTGTCCCTCTTGCTGTGGGGCTGTGCTCAAAGCTGGAGCCAGGCAGTAGACACTTAATCTGTGGTTGCTTTCAACACTTTGTGGAACAACAGGCAGTGAGTGATGCTGGGTTTTGCTCCTGGGCTCTTGGCTTCCTTGCAGGCAGTGCTCAGCCAGGCCAACAAGTGCTGCTGAACCCATCTTTGGGCTCTTAGGATGCAATCTCCTTTCAGGAAAGAGTGGTTAGGGCAGCATGCTGTCTTCTGATGGCTTGCAGCTCTGATGTTTTCAGTATGTCCTAGTTGAAGCTGCAGAGGTTGGCACCATCCTCCTCACAGATGGGACAGCTGTGGCACGGGAGCCCCACATGGGGCTCTGCTCTAGTGTTCAGCTGTCACTGCTTTATCTTTGATGGCTGCTTTCCCTCGGAGGTGCAAGGACTGGCTCTCTGCTGGTTCTTGGGCAACCTTCAGGCTCTGGATTTTGGGCTCTTGCAAAGGACTCTCTAGGTCGTTTCTCTTCCCCTGTGCTACAGGAGTGTCCTGATGGAAAAGGCAAAGCCCAGCACTGTTTGAAAGAGGGGGGGGTGGTCTTGCCATGCAGAGAGGAGCTGAAAAGTAAGGTCATGGAGCACAACCAGCTAAGCCCTGTTGCAGATCAGGCTGGGTCCTCCTGCTCAGCCACAAGGATGTGCTCTTTGCCCAGGTGGAGCAGCCCTGTGTCCTGCTGCCTTGTCCCGGTGCAGTTCTGCGGTCATGGAGCTGAGGTTTTGGACAGAGCAATGTTGCTGTAAGTGGTTAAACTGGGCTGAGCTAAACACTGCACGGTGCCCAAGAAGGGAAATTGCAACTTGACTTTCAGTCACCCTAGGACATGTTTTCTGGGATTAGCACTTCAGAGCTAGAGTAGGAGAAAAGCAGTGATAGTCTAATCTCTGACTCTGTTTTTGTATCTAGCCTTTGTCCTCCTCAAACCCATTAGCTTTGATCTCTGTTTTCCGCCCAAGCAAGCCCTCTCTGACTCTCCTGAAAAGTAGGTGGAGCTGCAGTTGTCAAATACATCTGGTTTTATCTCCTTCAGAACAAGGGATAGGAGATAAAACAGTGACTGACGCAGTATGTGGGAAAACAACTTTCAATTGAAATAAAACAGTTTCTGTGCATGACTTTCACAATAAGCTGTTCCAGGGCTTCCCCGAGGTACCTGCCACCACGTTGCTGGTTATGGGATTTTCCTGCCATTCTGCAACACTGTGCTGATTTCTGCCAGTGTCAGCCAGGCATGTCAATGAGGAAGGAAGGCAGATCATCTCTGTGCACCTCAGCGTGAGTTAACTCTGCTGTTGCTATTTATATAGGGCAGAAAAATCCCCTGTTCACTCTGTATTCTAACAGAAAGGCCAAGTCGCAAGCAGCACACAACAGCTTCCTCTGGGCTGCTGTGAGGCTGCAGCTGCTTTTTGGGTGTGCTCTGCAGGTGGGCAGCAGCTCCTCTCCTCGTGCTGCCCCCACACTCCCCATCTGAGGCTGCTGAGCTGCTGCTCTCTACTAAATTTGTCCCCAACTCGCCCTCAGCTCTCCTGTCACCAGGCTTGTGCACCTGTCCTGGCCCTGGTGCTGCACACAGAGGGGTGGTGGCACAAATTGCCTGCTGGAACTGTGATCCCACAGCCCCCAATCTGAAATGGTGTGGCTCCCAAGGGTGCCTGGCACTGCTGCCTACTGTCACCAAGGCTGCCTCTGGTGATGCTGGAGATGTGGCTGCTGCTATCTCTCCTCCTTCTCTGCAGCTCTTTTAGAGGGGTGTTAGAGGTGGCTATAGCTGGTTAGCTGCTCCTGCTCCTATGGAATGGTGCTGCCCCATCAGTGTGGTTGCACCTGCCAAAACTCCTGTCCCCTGTGACCACAAGTGATTGGGGGCTGCTTCTATTGGCTTTTAATGCAGCATATTTGAGGCTGAAAGACTGTTTGGGGCTGTAAACAGGGTGTAATGGAAGGTTTGGATGTGATGGGGCTGGAACAACGATTGAGGGAGGTTTCAGCTCATAACTACGCACCAGAAGGGCATTCCCATGTACCTGAGAAAACACACACCATCACCTGTCAACAGGCTTGTGAGGGACAAAATGATTTTTCCCTGTGTCTTGCTGGGGCAGCAGCAGGTGGGTGGGTGGAGCTGGGGCAGCTCCCTGGGCCCTGAGTACTGTAGGCAACTGGGAACTTGAGCTGTGACCAAGAAACACAGGCTCCTTTTAGGCAGCATACAACGCTGTGGGCTCAATTTCACAAGTGCTTAAAGGAGCTTTGTTCTCTGTGCTGGTTAGAGGGCTGATTTCCCAGTATCTTCAACAGAAATCTTGTTTTTAGCCTTGAGAAAAAAAGCTTTTTAATTTACAAAGGCATGGTATTTTTCTTTCCCCTTCTCTCTCTCCCCACAATAGCTACTATTCCTTGGACAATGCCCCTCTTTGCATCATTGTCCAAGGGGGCTCTGCTCTTGAGCTTATATTTCTTGATCACTGCTGAAAACAGAGCTTGTCACAATTGCATTTTTCTCTGGAACTTGCAGTGAAACACCAGCTATTCCTCACCTCCCACACTGCAGTCACACTTGCTGGTGCCTGCGAGCAGAGACTAAAGCACCGGCCTCCCTCGCCTCTCTGGAGAATCCCCCAGCACCCAGAGGGGCAACAACACTTTGACCACGGGGCAGCAGGTGCCACACACAGCTTCAGACATGGCTCCTGGGTGATCGGTGAAGGACAGGCTGCTGCATTAGTATTTCTTTTTCTTGAGAATATCCCCTTGCCCCACACAGGTTTAAAGCCTGTCCCATGAACTCCTTTTCACCTGCCAGCTCTGTGAGCTGCAGTAGGACACAGAGGGACTGCATCTCCTACAGGGCCAGCAGGGCCCTCACCTGGCTCCAATTGCCTCCTGAGGAAGAAGCAGCTGGCGAAGGACATGAGGACTACTGTGAGCCAGAGACAGCCACAGCCATGAACTAGTCTGACCTGAGCTAAGGCATAGGGGAGTGTCCTGGTCACCAAGTCACCCTTTCCTGGTGCCCTCATCTATGCCAAGGGGCTGCTGTAAGGCAGGAAGACTCTCACTGTGTGCTCAGGGAAAAGGTAGGAAGGATGGCAAGGCTGATTTTGGAGGAGAAGGAGATTTGTTTTGTCTGTTTGCATGTTTTTCACAGCACTGAAAAGAGAAATCTGGAAGGTCCCCCAAAAGTGGGACATCAGCATCTCCCTGCTGGTGCTTGTTGTCCCCTTCATGGGAAGAAAACTTGGTATTCCCCTCCAGGCCCTCCTCCTCACCACTGTGGGTTAATGGCCTCCCCATTCAAGGGATTTTTTCCAGACATGTTGATGTCATGTTCTAGTATGATGTCGAAATGAAAGAGTTAAGAAAGAAGAGTATTCATGCTAAGAGATCTGTGCTTTATGTACAATCAATAGTGCTGCTAATCACTTTTGAACTTTTTCTATCTTTTTGTGCTCCAAGCCATCATTAAAGCTTCATCGGAAATTAGTCACTCTTTGTAACTTGTGGCTGGTCCAGGTTTTGCCTTTGGGTTTGATTTTGTGAACGATCTGAAGCATCCTCCCCAAAAAGGGTTGATTCAAAAGCAGCCACATCCTCTTTGAGCGCATTTCACTAACATTCTGGACCAGATTTTTCCCTCTACTTTATTGTAGCAACTATTGCATCTATAGGATTAATGCCACCTCTGATACCAGATGGAAAAAAATGGCATGGCTGTGTCAAGCTCTCTCCCCAGGGCTCTGGCTGTGATTTTCTCCTCCTGTCACAGGCAGGGCATTGGGCAGCACGGCCTCTCCTCATCAACCAGCAGCTGATTCACAGCTCTGAACGCCGGGAGAAAATGAGGCCGGTACCACTGTGAGCATGGAAATCACCACTGAAAATCAGGCGAGAGAAAAGGCCTCAGCTCCTGTTGGAATCGAGGCCCCCGTGGCGGTTTTCCCCTCCCGGCCCGACCCTGGTTGTGCTGCATTTCTCTTCCCGCCGCGCTGCCCCAGGTGTGGAAGCCCCACACGGAGCCCAGGTAACGTGCTGAGGGCCCTGACGTTTGCAGGGAGCAAGACAAACCCGGCTCGCCGGAGCTACACGCGGTGCCTGAGAGGGGCTGGAGCTGAGCTGGGCCGCTGGGACGAGCCTGCCCTCTCCTTGGGGCCGGGCGGGCAGCGCGGGGGGCGCCGCAGCCCCGGCTCGTGCTGAGCCGCAGCCCTTGGCCCCGCCAGTGGCGCCGGCGGAGAAGGACCGGCCGCAGGAAGCGGATTTTGGGGGATTTTGGGCGCCACCGGAGGGTCCCTCGCGCCCCCTCTCCCAACGCCCCCCC
>VYXB01008938.1:172092-244836 GCA_013397135.1 Pachyramphus minor | reverse complement strand
GGCGATACCCGGCTGTTCCTGGATTATTACGGTGCTGAAGGACTTTTCCAGCAGGAACTAGCGAGACCGACGCTGCTCAGTGTTTCTCGTGGGTTTGTGCCTGACGGCGGGGTAGGAGCTGCAGCGCAGGGATGCTCTTCGCCTCTGGGGCAGCGGCGGTGGAAGTACAGAGAGCTGGGCACCTTTCGGGGTTCATGCTGGTCTGAAAATACGTTTGAACTTGTAGCTCTCTTGCTGTGCTTTGTGTGGAATATGCTTGAGCTTTCGCTGCAGCCAGGACTCGGTAATTAATGATGCTACAGCTGTAAGTCTTCCGAGCTAGGTGGGATTTAGTGCTTGGCTTGAGGCAGGAATGAAGGCAGGTTTGGATAGCGGCTCGTCAGCTTAAGCTGCTGTACCACTGATGTGCTTTCCCGTATGCTGCTTTTATTACTGCTTACAAAATGCCAGATGTCCATGCAGTTTTAAGCCTTGTCCATTGAGGAAAATAAACCACTCAAGAGGGAGTCAGCAAAAATATCCAATAGGTTTCTGTTTTGAAAATTGTTTGACTTGCTTGATTTCCGTATAAATTATCGACAAGAGCCGATTTATGCAAGAATATCCAGTTACAGACCTGCCAAGGCTATGAGAGAACGCAGCCAGCAGAGCCTCAGTGGACACATCCTGTATGTAGGGTTATTCAGACATCCAGGAATGCTGCACAGGGCTAAGTACAGCCGATTCAGGAATGATTCCATAACATCCCTAGACGAAGGTACACAAAATACGTCTTTAAATATCAAAGGTTCTTCCTCCTCTTCCCACTCTTCAACACCTAATTTGCTGACAGAAGATGTCTCCTTGGGGCCACAGGACACCTGCACCACCCTGTGCACGTTGATCCCCCGGATGGCGAACATTAAACTTGCCAACCCATCAAATCTGCCGGGGCTGAAAAGCTTCTGCCTGGGAACGAAAGAGGTGCCACGAATTAAACTCACGGAGTGCGTTACCATCCCGAGCAGCCCCACCTCGCCCGAGATCAGCTGCCTGTCGGCCTCTTATCCACAGCCTGCCCTGGATAAGCTGGTCCTAACCCCAAAGCCAGCAGGTGACTGCCTCAGGGGGGCTGAGGAGGCTGCTCCTGTGGGCAGGCAGGACAGGAGCCTCACACAGAGCGATGAGAGCACGTACACCCAGGAGCCAGGAACAACCTACAGCGTGAGGGTGAGTACTTCTCACAGAGTCTCCATTCTCTGACAAAGCAAACTGCTGGGTGACCTCCATTTTCCCTCTCCTGGAGTCAGTGCCCCAAACCATTGAATTCTCCCATGTATTTCCTGTCTCCTGATGTAGGTAGGGCTGGGATGTCAAACTGAAGGAGCTAAAAGAGCCCCAGCTGCTCCCAGAGGTAACACAACTTTCATTTCCAATGGACTATCTTTAGACTCTCTGAGGAGTGCTGCTGAGCTGCAATTAAAACAGGGGTTACTCTGGCCTCAAATGCATGTTGAAGGCAAAAGGGGGCCCATACCTCACAGAGCAACTTGAGGCACTAGGTGCATGCTGGCCCACGCTGATGACATATTTATCAGGGAGGGTGAGGGGCAGCTGCTGCCCAGGTTGTATTTCCAGTATGGTTTTCTTCTGGTCTTTCTGGAAATCACCTCATTTCATGAGGAATACCTCTGAAGGGGTGGGGTCACTGGTGGGAGCCTCACAACACAACAGTTTTCCCTTCCATCTTCCTGCTCCTGATGCTCCCATGGCTGTGGCCTGCAGGAGCCTGCCCAAGGAGAGCTGCAAAAGCGTGGCTGTTGTGTCCTGGCCAAACTCGTGGTGTTTTTTTCAACCATCCCCTTTAATAACAAGCAGGTTGGTAAATGAGCAGCCTGGGGGGTTGGGGCCTTCATCATCAGAGAGGTGGGCAAGGTGCTCATTTCCCCAGGGATCACAAGGCGTCTTTGGGAGCTGGTGATGGAGCCTCAGTTGGGCTGGGAAGCGTCCAGGGGCACAGGGCCTCAGCATGGCAGGGGTGTGGTGCAGAGGGATGGTCTCACCTCGAGGCAAAGCAGGGCTGAGAGGCCAAGGGCTGGGCAGTTGGAGCTGCTCCCAATCCTTACCCTCTTGCCCTGGTCCTTGCCCTCTCTCCTGTGGTGTTTGGAGGCACTCACTATCTCCCCAGGCAGCTTCTTGTGCCCTGTTGGGCTATGGGATTGTTGGGATCTCTGCAGAGATCCTTTCAGGAGGAAGGTCAGGTGTATATTACTGCTGCTACCAAAGGTCTTGGCCTTAACAGCTTACTCAGAATGTGAAGGGGATTTGGCAGTTACATGGAGAAGATCCACAGTTATTTTAGAAGGGCAATAATGTGGTGAATTAAAGAAATGCTGTAGGGCAGAAGTTGTGCCCTGCAGACTGGAGCAAGGCACGAATTGCCTTTTTGGGGTTGTTCTAAGAAGGGGCAATGCTGGGCTCACTGTGTCCCCTGGGAGGTGGCTGTGGCTCTGTGTGACTGGTGACAGAGCACCTGTGACACTGCCTTGTGTCACCCAGGCTCGGGGGCGGGGGGGAGCCTGAGACCCATGACAGCACCTGTTCCCCCAAGGTGTTTGTGCAAATAACAAAGAGCCCAACTATTAATATTTTAATAGAAGCCTGGACAGCTCCGATTCTCACACTGCTATCTTTCAAAATATACTTTGTATGCAGGTTGCTGCAGTCTTTACAAGATGGGTGTTTACCCTGCCCACCTTCACATTCCCACAATGCTGCCCATCTGGAGCTGAGGTTCTCTCTAAAAGGTGCCCATGGTGGCCACGGCACTTGTGTTTCCTGCTGCTTTGTTATGGCTGTGATGAGCCTGAGGAATACTCCAAGAGGCACTTGGCCATCCTGGCTTTTGCCTGTTGGGGAGTGCCAGGGAGGTGGCTGCTCCTGCGCAGGAGGATAGGACCCAGCTTGGTTTTAAAAATGTGCTATTTAGCTAAAATAAGAAAGGAAAGGCTACTACCAGATATTTCATTACAATATCATTATACGTTAAAATAATATGGTAAAGGCTGCTTGCAGCATCATTTTTCTCAAAGGAGTTTTACCAATGTACAGGTTTGACCCTCTGCTAGCAGTTTGATGGCATATGTGTATAGATATATGCTATTATACCTACCTATAATCAGTTGCATGTCTCTAGAGTAAAAGGAGCCTATTTCTGACATAGGAGTTCAGAATGACACGAAGTGTGCCCTGAGAGAGTGCACGTGGGCACCTGTCCCCTGCAAAGTCCTGCTCTTGTCCACAGAGGATGTGACAGAACAGCCTGGAGCAGCTGCTCCCTGTCTCTGTGCGGAGAGGGGGGTTCGGGGCAGACCTTCGGGGACCCAAGAAGCTGCCAGCGCCTCTCCCATGCTCAGGGCAGGGAAATATTGTGGTATTTCAGCTGCAGGCACTTCCCTGGGGCGCGGCCCCCTGACACTGCGCCCGGAGAGCTGCCCTGCATCACCCGTCGTAAATAAATAACTACACGCGTATGCACAGCCGGGCTCTGGCAGGAAGGAGATGGGCTCCGGTGATTCATGGCTTCAGAGCCGCAGCTGTGAATCATGAGCCGGGGGCTCGGGCCCGGCGGGTGCCGGGGCGGTGCTGGCTGTGCCGGCTCAGGGATGGATGGGATGTGGGCAGTCCTGCAGCACCCACCGGAGCAAACCTCGGCCCAGGGGCTGCGCCTCTGCACCCCGGCATCGCTTCCAGCAGACACCTGCGTGTTTTCAGGCCATTTGCTTTGTCACCGCTGGAGAGTGGGGACAGGGTGGTTTGGAAACAATTCTGTTGGAACCTTGGCCCACTGCAGAAAGTGTTTTTTCAGCACAAAACTAAAAAGGCAAAGGAAAATATGTGTATGTGCCTGTTGTTATGAATGTTACCTGTTTGGCGCGCTTTTTTTCTCAAAATATATTTAGGATTGAAAACCTGTGAATGAAAGGGTCAAACTTTCCCAGGAAAATTTCCATTTATCAAAAGCTGTTCTTCATCACAAAAAGCCCCAGCTCAGTGTCCTTAGGGAAGGGGCTGTGGGCACAAGGAGTAGGACAGACCAAGGGCCTGTCTGTCAGTCTGTCTGCACTGCTGCTGCTGCAGGGAAGAAGATGAGAGCAGAGTAAGCACATGAGGAGAGCTAGGCTAGCACTGACCAACCACTAGTGGGATGTTTTTTGTGTTTAATGGGCTGTTTTCTTCCTTGAAGGTGTCTAGTCTGGTTTCCAGCCTGTTCTGCCCCTGTTTTGTGCTGTCTCACCCGTGCCCTGGAGGTCCCACTGCTGTCTGCAGTGCTGTGTGCTGTGGGCTGCCTTGGCCTCTCTGCTCCCCTTGGCCAGGATGGGAGAGTCTCTACTGGTTTGGCTTTTGGATCTGAATGGGGTTGGTATTTGCTGGAGGAAGCCAATGTGGTTCAAGCTGAGGAACAAACCAGTTGAATGTCCTGCAGGGTGCAAAACTGGGCCAAGCTGTTCATTATGTTGCCTGACTGGTGGCTGCTAATGGTGTTGCATAGTGCTGACCCCAGCCCAGTGAATCCTGCTGTGCGAGGAGGGATGAGCAGCCGAGATGACTGGCATGGTGTAGCTTGGTCCCTGGCAGGAGGACAGTGCCACTGCCAGGGTAGCTGTGGTGGTCTCTGCTTTACAGTGGACACAGTGGCTTTCAAACCCCAAAGCTACCGCAGCAGCATCTAAGGAAGGGCTTAGAAAACTTCCCCACCAAAGCTACAGTGGTCTGTGCATTGCTCCTTCCCCACATCCCTGCTCCCAGTGTTGCCCACAGAGGGAAGACAGCACTTCACCTTCCTGCCAGGGTGAAAGCAGGGAGATCTCCAGTCAGGTTCCTGAGCCTGGCAGCCAACTACAGGGGGGGCAGCACCGTGGCTGTAACTGGCAAAACTCATTTTGCCTTTTATGCTGAGGCCTGTCTCCTTATAACTCCAGTGCCATTGTCCTGCCACGTGCTGGTGGCTGCTGCTCACTTCTGTCCAGTCTCCTTTCCAGATGGGTACATTGCAAACTAGAGGTGAGTTATTCAGGCAAATCAAAACAAAACTCTCCCACTGCTCTTCCTCCCTGGGAAGGTCCAAGTTGATTAGAATGCTAGCAAATGTCACAGCCATCTACAAAAAGAGACAGAAGGAGGATATGGGGAACTACAAGCCTGTCAGTCTGACTTCAGTGCTAAGGAAGGTTCACCTTGAGTGCCATCACACAGCATGTGCAGGACAACCAGGAGATCAGGCCCAGCCAGCACAGCCTTAGGAAAGGCAGGTCCTGCTTGACTAACCCAATCTGCTATGATGCACTCAGTGGATCACAGCGAGAGGCTGTGGATTTGTCTGCCTGGACTTTACTAAAGCCTTTGATACTGTCTTTAACAGCATTCTCCTGGTAAAACTGGCTGCTCATGACTTGGATAGGTGCACAGGTTGCTGGGTAAAAACCTGGCTGAATGCCCAAGCCCCAGCAGTGGTGGTGAATGATCCAACCTGGCATCTGGTGACCAGTGGTGTTCCCCAGGACTCAGTACTGGGGTCAGGTTTTGGGCCCCTTACAACAAGAAAGAGTGAATCCAGAGAAGGACAATGGAGCTGGGGAAGGGTCTGGAGCACAGATCTTGTGAGGGAGCTGGGGATGTTCATCCCAGAGAAAAGGAGGCTCAGAGGGAACCTCATCACTCTTTACAACTCCCTGAAAGACGATTGTAGCCAGGTAAGAGTCATCTCTTCTCCCGGGTAACAAGGGGAAATGGCCTCAATTTTTGCCAGGGGGGTGGGGATTTAGGTTCAATATTAGGAAAAATTTCTTCATGGAAATGTTTGTCAAGCACTGGAACAGGCTGCCCAGGGAAGTGGTTGAGTTGCCATCCCTGGAGGTATTTCAAAAGATGTGTAGATGTGGCACTTGGAGACCTGTTTAGTGGTGGACTGGCAGTGCTGGTTTAATGGTTGGACTCGATGATCTTAGAGGTCTTTCCCAAACTAAATGATTCTATGATTCTATGTTTCCTGTGTGTGAATCACTGTCTGTCATTCAAGCTGGAGCTGGAGTCACTGACTGCGTTATGACAGGGAATGAAATGAGACGTGGGTCTGGATTAGAAAGTGCCTGAAAAGCTTATTCACATGGGCCTTGCCTAGTGCCTTCACATCTCCTCCCACACAGTCCCTCATCCTGTTTGCAGTCACTTTCTGTCATCTCTTGTAAATAGATGTGAAAGGATGTGTGTGTCTTCAATAACCACTGTTCTCTCCTGCCACCTCCCTGCCATCCTGGTGCCATGGGGAAACATCAGCCAGCCCCACATTGCCTTTTTGCAGCTCAGTGGAGATGTGCCATGCCTCTACTTGTGAGGCTTCAGAAGAGGAAGCCTCCTCCTTGGACATTATCTTATTACACTGGTTATCCCAAAAGCACCTGGTGAATAGCTTGGGCTGGGGCAAGAGCTATGCACTGCTGTGGCTTCTTCTCCTGGGCACCTGTGGCTGCTCCCTTCCCCATGTTTTAGTTTAACCTTCCCTGCAGCAGGAAAGCTGGACTTGATCCTGCATTGCCAGATGAGCCTACTTTTTGTAGGAGCTGCTGTTTGGGGTGTACACCATGGGCACCACCTAAACTGAAGTCTGTGTGCTAAAGTCTCTGAGGCAAACATTGTCCTTCTCTCCTGCCTTCCTTCCTCTTTCTCCCATGCATTGGTTGTGCTGCTTGTCAGACTTTGTTATGGAGGGGTTAATGTTTTCCTTGTTTAATTGTTAATTATTTTTTTCTTCCTTGGAGAACGTCTTTTGTTTTTCTGAATAGGTTTCTGGCATCCCATTGCCCTTTTATTTGTTCCACAGGCTTCTCCCAGGCTCTGTGACCCTGACTTCCTCTGCCCCAGTCCCCCATTGTCCCCCTGCCCAGGGCTCTGCTGGTTTTCTGTCCCCTCCTACTGCAATGCAAAGGTTCAGCCATTACTAACTCTGCCAGTTTAGATAACCAACAACAGCTGAAATAAATGAGAGATGCAGTGAGGTGCCATGTTAATGCACTCCCCTACTCAGGCTTTTAAAGAAAAAAAAAAAAAGGTCTTTTGTGAATCATTGATAAGTTCAGCTTCACTCAGGGTCACTTATGCAAAAACCTAATATTGATTTTTCATCTTTGCTTAGAGTAACTTCCCACGCATCTGTTCAGGATGCAATGGGGACTCACTTATCAGCATATGACTCACCTACTCCTTTAAATTTTTCTTTTTTCAAGGGTAGAGGAGCAACCAACCAGCTCACAGGATACTTGACCTTATACTGTGGGATCAGAGGTTGTCGCTGTGCTACAGGCTGAGGCTTAGGCATGTTTTCCACATTTGCTTTGTTCCCGTTAAGCAGGAATATCTTTAACAAGGCAGATAGCTCTCAAAGTCATTAAATGTTCATTAGGGAAGCAGTTCTGCTAACCCTTCAGATTCTTATTGATGTCCTTCCAGGTCCCTGACCTAATTCTGGAGTTCTCCCAAGGGTTACATTGCTATCTGGAAAGAAACCAAAATAGGGATAATACAATTGTTGTGGAATCCCTGCTTGACTGCACACATAACGTTCTCTTTTGACACACACGTTCATTTCTGGAAGTCTCCAAAGCTGAAACAGATACCTAAATCCAACCCCCTCTGAACAGCCCAGCAGAAAAATCGATTCACAGGCAAAGTGAGGCAAACGAAGTAAATACAGTACCTTTCTTTGACAGACAATGCTTTTTCTGTCTATTCAGACAAGGGGACAGAGCATGCATGTCCCTGCCTGGGATTTCCAGGATGTCTCTGTATCCCAGAGGCTTTGGCTTTCTGCAGGAGAGGTCTGCACAGGCAGGCTGTTGCTGCAGCTCTTGGGCACTGTGTGAGCACTGCAGGATGGTCCCAAAAGGCAAACTGAGAGACCCAGTTCTACGCCGGCTTCACAAAATGAAGCGATCAGAGTGCTTCAACAGCAGAGAGCTGGAGATCAACAGAAATGCTGAAGGAATTAGTAAGATACGTTTGGGAAGGGTAAATTCAGTGGATAGGCTTAGCCTAGCATACTTCAGTGGGATGAAAACATGCCATAGGTCAAAGGAGTCTGTGGGCTGACATGCACATCCTTGATATTTCTGAAAATTAGTCTTATGCAAATCCCAAATGAGTATAGAAAAAGCCTCCAGCTCTGTCTTGTACAACAGAACTGTGATAGTCACCCCTCATTTAAAGCAGGTCACTTTATAGTGCAGGCTCTTAACAGCTGTTGCTATGAGCTGGAATTAATTGCAACTTTGTCTCCTTCATCTTCTGCAGAGGTTATTTGCTATCAGATGTGCAGCATGGAGTTTTCCTTGTGCCCTGTAATGCCTCCTACTGCTCTGAAGGGACACTCAGCTCTTCTGCATGGGGGCTCTGAGTGGTCTTGTAGGCTTCCAGAGCCTGTCTGCTCCTGGAGGCTCTGTTCTCTCCAGTATTTCCTCATGTATTCCTCCCAGCAAGCTCAGTGTCACAAGCCAATAACTGAGAGTAGGCAGAATTGGGAAAAAAGGAATAATTGTATTTTGTTTCCCGAGAGTGCTTTACCCTTTTTTTTGGTGCCATGGTGTTGAAGCATTTGATATCTTTATTGTTCTTCTCTACAATTATTAATAAAACAAGATCTATTTAGGAGCTTTAGGATGGCTGATTTGATTTTCCGTTTACATTGTGCTTCTGCATAAACTTAGTGGATGGTAGTCACATTTGCTTCCTCCTGTGATTCCTCCTCTTACTTAACAGAGTTCTCCCTTTTCTCTCTCTCTCTGTTTGCCATAGTACATGGGCTGTATTGAAGTGCTGCAGTCAATGAGATCCCTGGACTTTGGCACACGAACACAAGTCACCAGGTAGGTGGTATAAAACTGAGATTCAGACCAAGAATGAAAAGCCCAAGCGTTAATTCCTGTATAAAGCTCAGAGCACTTGCCAAGCTCTGAGACAATTTTGAATAGGAGCTTGCATGTTTTGTTTTGTTTTGTTTTTTTTCCTGAGTGATGATTTGAATTATTTGATCATTACAATAGGCTGTTTGCATTGGAAAATGAATTGTTTCAGGCACAGAGCTCATTTCTCTCCCAGTTCTTGTTCAGAGAGCCTCCCCCTGCAGTCACAGCACAGTGCAGACATCCCCAGCCAGCCGGGTACCGGCGGCAGCCGGACTGTGCACGTGGGATCAGCGCTGCCTGCAGGCTCTCCTGGGGCACAGGGTAAATCCCCTGGTGCTCCCATGGCTGTGGGTGCCATGGCCAAGGTGCTAACCAGGGTGGTCACAGGTCTCCCTGCCATGCTGCTTCACACCTGACACAAAGTGTCATCACTCCCTCAATCCAGCAAGGTCGTCCGATGAATTTTTGTCAGACATATGACTTTGCTTGACCTGATCTGCACCAAGACCAGGCTCAGCTGGAAGTGGACTTGCAGGGAAAACATGTTGAAATACAGCTGTTTCCATCTGTACTGCAAGCCTAAGTTTCTAGGCTGCAAATCAGAAAAAGATTCACTCTCAGATACAACTGAATGTGGTTTAAACATGAAATATTTTGTGGTCTTTTGGGGAGTTTGCAACTTCTGTTGCACATTGCTGCCATTTGCTTGGTGTAGATTATTAATATATGCACCTGTGGGGTACCTGAAATGTCCTACCAGGAACAGGAAAGTCCAATTTTATTTTTACATTTATTCTGGTAAGTCTGGCAGTGCAAGAGAGTTTGAGTTTTCCAAACAATCACCCCCTTTCCAGCTCTGAGTGCTTTGTGCTGCTGGGATGAACTCGTGGTCCAGCAGTCAGGACTAGTGCTCTCCCATGCAGCCCCAGCAGCTCAGCACCTCCAAAGGCTTTCTGGAGAGCTGGGTGGGTGCAGGACATTTTGGCCTGGCCTTAGACATGTTCCTTCATCCTCTAAGCTACTTTTCTGACATGTTTCATGCTGAGGATGCCAGGAGTGTGGCTGAGGCTTCCTGTGCCTGCCCAACTCTCCCTTCCTGCTGGCAGATGATTTTCACATGCTCTTTTGCTTCCTCAAGTGTTTTTATCAAAGAAGTCCTGGAGAAAGGAAAGGAACATGAAGAGATAATTGTTCTATTTCTACCTGTTGACTCCCAGACTTATCAGCTGAAGAACTTGAGTCCTTCAGTGCCTATATACCACACTTGAAAGCTGCCCCATTTGTTTGATATGCAGAATCAGCAGTTGTTGACATTTACAATCAGTATAAGCGTGCACTCACCCAGTTCCTGCATGTGTGTGTGAAGAAGTGCCTGAGATACAAATACACTTCCCTCAGCCCTGTCGTTTACTGATCAAAAAGAGCCATGTAATGCACTGAACCCAAAGCAATCAGCCCTGGCCAAAGAGGTTATCACCCGTTTGCAAGACATGGAGTGTGCATGCTGCTACACTGATAGAACAGAGCTTTGGAAGGCTTGTCTGGAAAATAATGAATTACTGCATGGCAAGAGCTTGCCAACTTAAATTTGGGCTGGATAGTAAGGTTTTGTTAACCAGAACTATGTCAAAACTTAACAATGGAAATATTTCCATCACCTAAAAAAAATGCCACTGCTGACCTTAATGGGCTCTTTTGTGCATGAGAAATTCAAAACTTAAACTGTTTGCAAACCAAATGCTGAAGTGCTGAGCTCATGCATGCAAACTTTAAAGTTCGATCGATTACAAGCTGACTGGAGCAAAGATAACATTGATTATTCCCCTATTGTTCTCCCAGGGGAGTAAGTTTATAGACACATGCACAATGCACCAACCAAGGAGCTGTTGGAAATGATCCCATTTTAATCATCTCTGTTATTTGTACTGGGCTAAAAAATATTTTTACTTTGATGACATTTCACTAAACAAAGTGGCTTCTTCTGTTTTAAAGTGATGGAGAAAGGGTCTCTAATTATGTCTGTGTCCTGCCTTGCTTTATGTGTGCATGGCTAATTAGCCTCATGGTCTCTAAAACTGAAGTTGTTATTTACCTCCCTCACGTGAATGTTGGAAAGATCAACAAATTAGTTTGCCAAAGTGCTGTGAGGAGTTCAAGGAGATGAGCAGGAAGGATTTATTTTCTAGTTTCCTGCTGGACTTGCATTTTCAGTTACTTAGCAGGCACGTGGTTAGGGAAGGCAGAAAGTGGCCTCTCCAGCAATGAATGACCATGGTGTGCAGAGTGCTGAGGGGCCAAATGACTACAGGGTAGGAAGGGCAGGGCCAGGCACTGAGGTGCTTTTTACCCTTGGTGGCTGTGTGCTGAGGAGGTTGGCAGAGCAGATTTCACTGCAGCAGTTTTCCAGCTCTGCTGTTGCCTGCCTGTGACCCGACTTACATGCTCTTAAGACATCCCTCCCATTTTGTGGAAATTTGTGATCCCAAACTCTGTATAGATGTCAGAAGTAATACTAAGAAATAAGTGTTACAGATTCTTCTGCTTGAGGGGATTTGTTTCTTGGCTTTTTTTTTTTGAATGGTTGCACATAAATGTGCTGTGCTTGCTGTTCTGGATCCAAGATGCATTTGGGTTGTCATCCTTGTGCTGTGGCAAGTCCTGCCTTTGCTGGACCCTGACACGTGCTTCCCTTGTCCAGCCCTTCAGCTCTTTTACACATTGCCCACTTCTGTTAAATCAAGCTGATTATTAGTCATTGTATTTGGGCATTTATGGGAAAAGGGATTCTGTAGTTTGGATCAGGGCAGTAACTTGCCAACTTGAAAATGGTCAGGCAGCGAGGGGTGAAGGGCCTCTGAAACGTGCTGCTGGGGAGGGCTGCTGGAAGAAGGCTGACTTTGTTTGGAGGATTAATTTCAACTTTGTTGAGCCACACAATCCCTTTCTGTTACATGGTGTAGGCAGAACCCTAGATGCTTAAAAGCAAATCCTCAACAGCATGCTTGCTTGCTTACATCAGCCCATCTCTCATCTTTTACTCTCGTTTTGAGGAAACAATAAACAAAGTGTCTCAGTGTTACTGCCCACAGGCCTCTCCTATGCGGGCATGTTCTGGGAGGGGCAGAGATGCATCTGCTACAGGTTTCCCTCCACGGCTGCAGACCCAGAGAAAAACCTGTAGACTGTACTGTTGAACTGGTCTAAAGGTTTATGGGTGCCAAAAATGAGGCCACCCTATCACACCCTCCTGCCCCAGTGCTTGCTAAGGCCTTGCCAAGTGGCTGCAGCCCTGGAGGGTGGCTGCTGCTAACTCAGTGGGCAGAGGGAACAGTGCCCTAGGGGGTGGGAGGCTGCATCAGATTGTTTTTGGAGAAAGCAAAAATTCCCTCTGCCAGGAGCTCCCACAGCATTCAACTGCCTGGGGACTGTGGCACTGCCCGGGTTCAGCACATCTCAGCCCAGAGGGCGGGGAGCTGCCTACAGCTGCGTGCTCAGGAGTCTGTGTCCCAGTTGAAGAGGATTGATCCTGCTTCCCTATCCCACCTCCTAGATTCCTGCACCCAGGGACCTGTGCCAGCCTTGATCCTCACTGATCTGGTGCCCAGCAGAAATTCCCCCTGCGATAGAGGAGCACGTGCTGGGGCCTGGAGCAGGAGCGCTGCCTCTGGGGTAGGGTTGCTGGTGGTGACAGCCCAGGGGACCAAAGTGCTTCAGAGTAGCATTTTTCAGGATGGTGAAAAGATCTGACCCAGATCTCTTCCATTCACAATGGAAAGGGGAAAACTGTGTCAATGAAACAATGACCAGTTTATGTAATTGTATGGGCACTGCAGGACTGGCAGACAGTGAATCTACTTCAAATGGCAGAAGATGCCTGAAGAGTTGAGGAGCGAGATTTTCTTTGCCTGAAACTACAAGAACAATTTAAAACCCTCACAGCTCTCCTGATTCCATTGTGTTGCTCCCACAGTGGAGAAGGGATGCTGCAGAGTACAGAATTGGAGTTACCTCATTCAGGGTGATTTAAAAGAAAAACAAAAGAAGCAACACAAAGTGTTTTGTGTTGGGATGAATGACAAGGAGGAGCAAAAGAAACAGCAGCAATAGGACTGGAATGACAAGACCACATTTTCTGGTACTGCCACAGATTTGGAAGATATCAAACAGCCAAGCAAATGCCAGTATCCATAAGTTGCATGTTTGCCCAGGAAGATCAGCCACGTGAGCTGTGCATGTGTGTATCACCCAGCAGATCTAAAAGCAGACACTTGCCCAAGCAACTGTTTGAAAATGAATGGCTGTAAGAATGAATTAATAGCAGATTTCCAGGAAGAAAGTACAGATACAGTAAATCCCATTTCAGTTTATCATGGACTGAGTTCCAGAGTTTCTTTTTTTCCTAATGTGCCATGCAGTTTCTAGTTCATGGAAATGACTGCAGGTAGGAAGTGTTCAGTCACAGCAGCAGGTGTTACCAAGCTGCTGCTTTTCACACCTTTAAAATAATGTAAAAGTTTGTTAGATCACTTGGAAAACCACCCAGAGGTATGAAGCAAGAAATGTTTGTGAGAAGATAATTTCTGCTCTCAAAGAGATGTAATAGTGACTACTAAGTAGAAATAGTTTGCCTACTTTTTATTTCCTTTTAGCTGGACCGGTGCTTTAGAGAGTGGTGAAGTGGGCAGCCACCACACTGGCTTGTACAAGAACAGGCTCCATGGCTGGCAACTTTACCTAAACTCGTTAATCCACATGGGCTGCCTTGCATATGTGAGAACTCATTTGTCACCAAAAGAGATGACTTCCTTTTTTTTTCCAATTTGTTTTTTTTCTGTTTTTCTTTCTAGGTAGGGCTAGACTTGAAGACTCCAAGTAGCCCTAATGTCTTGGCTCTGATTTTAATTTCCTTCAATATTGAATGAGAAGATGGGTTCTCATTTTCCAAGCTGATTATTGGAATCTGCAAGATCATCCTGCAGGATGCCTTTCACTTTTTTTTTTATCCTTTTTTTTATTTTTGGCCTTTCTACTGGAAACAGCTATATAAGACAGGAGTTAAAAAAGAAGGATAAGAGGAATTTGCTTCAAAAACATATTTTCAACTATGTAGGGGGAAGTACTTTGCTTTAAAATGCTAAAAATAGGCAATGTTTAAAAGGCTGGGTTTCTGACCCATCTTGTGTAGCCCTCAAGGAGGCCTCTCTTCCTCCCTGCTGTTTTCGGTCAGAACATATTAATCATATTTTTATTATTTTGCTGTGGGTGAGGTCTCCATTAATTTGACAGTCTGCAGGTTGGATTTACTGGGATGTTCTCCGACAGGAAAACTCAAGGTATGCCACTGATCCTCAGGGCTTTAACCACGTGTGTCACTGGTGTAGCAGCTCAGGGGGCACTGAGCAGGGGCAGCAGCAGTGCTGGGCTTCACCAGCGCTGTGCTGGCTTTGCTTCCTCTCTGATCTGCTCCCTGGGCACAATGCAGGGTCCTGGGGGGACCACACTCCTCACAGGGACACCTCTGATTTGTGGGATGGCTGGAGCCTCTGGCCATTGTGTGGTCTCCTGACATTTTTTAGCCCTTCTGAACCAAAACTTTCTCAGGAAATGAAGCCCAGTGGCATTTTCCTCCCACATGCATGCCAGGATCTGGAAACGCAAACTTTCCTGACTAGCTCCTTTCCTAAGGAGCTCTTTGGATAATAATCCAGTAATATAAACAAATAATTAAACAAACTAATTCCCCTTAAGAACAAAACCAAATCTCAACGCTTGGAAACCCAACTCTGAATTCAGCCAAGAGAGGAAGGCTGAGGCTACAGCCTCAAAATGGAATTGCCTGATGTGGGACTCGAAGCCCAGGAGGGTGACAGGCCCTGTGGCTCAGGGCTAGGGCAGCTGGAGAGGTCAGGGGCTGTGGCTCAGACCTGGATGTCCAGGCAAGGTTAAGAAACCTTGCCAAGAACATTCCACCCCAGGAAGGGGGCACCATTTTTCTGTTGACTCCAGAGCAATAAGTATCAGTCAGGAAAAGCTTGTCACTTCCAGCCAAAAGTTTTTTTCCAGCTGCTGTGCTGACCTCAGTCAGGGCAGTCAGTGCTCCACTGTATGTCCAAACCAGTCATCTGCCTGAGCACAGACCAGAATTTGCTTTGCTCAAGTGTGGAAAATAGGCACAGCACACCACTCTGCTGTGTGTGATTTAGCTGCCTTGGATATAGACCAGTGAACACTGCAAGTATTGTGTGCCTTACCTTTCTGCTGCCCTTACAGAGAGGCACCTGATAATGAGTGGCTAGAAAGAATGTCTACTTTGGGAAAGTCCTGCCACAGATGGAAGGATGTGAACTGAGACCTCAGCTCTGAAAAGGAACTGGAGGAGTCAATTACACCTCCCCACCCACCCCTCCACACTTCTTTCTTGTGGGTTTTTTTTTTTTGAAAGAAACCCCAAGTCCCAGAAAGGCAATCAGGGCCCCCAGCTGGGCTCCCTCAGCATGCACCTGCTGCACTAAAGAGGAAGGATTAAGCAGGGAGGAGCCCCTCCTGCCAAGGAAGAAATCTATCAACCATACTGAAAAAGAGGATTTTGAAGGCATTTGGATTTTTGAGCATCTTGTGGTTAATTATGTTTGGGGGTTTCTAAAACAAATTTTCCTTAGGTGAATCTGATGTGTTTGATGAAGAAAAAAAATCACCCTAAGCCAGGCTGTTGAATCATTGTGTTTTGCTAAATAGCTGGTTTTTGTTTTTTCTTTTTAATACTAGGAGGAAAGAAAAAAGAGAAACAACTGTGAAAGACCTTCCAGAAGATTGAAGTGTTTATAAGTGGGCTGATAACAATTAATTGCAGCGTTGCTGGCTCTGTTTCAGATGATGAATGTGAAATGATCCAACAGCTTGTGCTGTGTTTTTTTATTTGCAGGGAAGCAATAAGCCGACTGTGTGAAGCTGTATCAGGTACAAATGGAGCTATAAAAAAGCGGAAGGTAAATACAATTTTAGCTGAACAATTAATTTTCTGTATCTGTTTTTGATAAGCTGGATACATGATTCCCTAACAGGCTTCAGTCCATGCTGGATTTAGCACATATTAATCCATCTGAACTCGCTATGTATAACCTGAAAGCGCTGGTAGCAGGGTTTTTAGCCTGCTTGCTTTGGGGCTGAGGCCATGCCCTACTTTACTTTCTTCAGGATTAATGCTTTGCCCAGAGTTTCTGCTTCTATCAGCCCTTGCAGTGGTTGGTGCTTTACAGGTTTTAGGTTTTGGCTGGTAAATTACTGGGATCCGGTGTTTTTTTGGATTGCAAAAGGGAGCTGATTCACTGGAGGATCACCTGCTTCCTATTTATATATATAAAAAATTAAACACAACTAAAATGGCAGTGTTTAATGGGTTTTATTAAGTAACTGGGATGCAATGAGGGGCAACTTTAGTGGTTACTGTTGGGTTGTGTCCAGAGGAACTTATTGATTTCCTTCTGTAACTGTGGAGCTTGGGAGGAATGAACTTGCTCCTGAAAAATGAATACAGGAGAGAATTTCTTGTTTTACTCAGGAGCACTTCATCCTCAGGAAACAAAGAGTTCATAAGGAAAATTACACATTCTGAGTTACTGAGCCAACTATAACATTTAGCTCACTGGGATTTTGCTTTAAAACTTTTGCTCCCATTATTCACATAAAATCCGTGCCTACCAGTACTGTATTCAGAGCTGATGTTTGTTAGTAGATCCATTTGTGTTTGGTCAATTTGGTCATTATCCCTGTTCCATTGAAAGTCTCAATAAGATACTGTAAAAGCCACTTGACTTTGATATGTTTCTGCCCCTCACAGACTCGCCGAACAGCTTCTTTCTTCTGTTTCTTTGTTCACAGCCTCCAGTGAAGTTTCTGTCTTCTGTTCTTGGCAAAAGTAACCTTCAGTTTTCTGGTGTGAATATAAAGCTGACCATTTCAACAAGCAGCCTCACTCTGATTAATGTTGATACTCAGCAGGTAGGATACATGTAATCAGTGTCCTTTTATCCATGCAACTGTTTTCTCCTCCTCAGTGGCTTCTGAAAGAAAGGCTGGGCCCTTCAGAGGGAAAGCAGCACCCTTAAGCAGATTTGTGCATTCCTGGTGAAGCTGAATTACATGATGCCTCTGAATTTAAAAATGAAAGCATTTTGGGGGAATTGGACAGGCAGCACATGCCGTTTTTGTTTAAGATGGTCTGTTCCATGGGGGGGATCCTTAAGCAGTTGGCAAACTGTGTGTCTGTGTCTGCCTGCACAGTGCCTCAGTGCCTGACAAACAAGGCACTAGTTCTGACTGGAGTTTCTGGCAAGTCTTAAGGGGGAAAAAAAAAAGGATATAAATATTAAGTGAGAGCTTGGCTTTGGTGTCATTCAAAGCTATTTTACAGCTGGGTAATATATATGTACAATCAATTACACTATGTAAAGTCTCTAGGCTTCATCGAGGTGTGTTCCCAAGAGCCTGGATCTGCCCTGGAACTGGGGTGTGCTCACTTCCTTCTTGGCAGATGTGATGAAGAGCTTTGTCCTGCCCTCCTAATTCCTGTTGGCTTCAGCTCCCAGAATGATCTCGCCCTGGGCCAGCAGCAGCTTTTGCTCCAAGCTGGAGCAGGGGAACATCAGGGAGGTAGTTTTGGCTCACTGGCTCTGAGGAGTCCCTGCACTGAGCTGATGCCAGGGTGAGCACCAGGCAGCTCTTGGGGGTTTGCCTGTAGCACAGAGGTCTCCTGTCCATTGGACATCCATGCTAGGAGGGATTAGGGTTTATGGCACAAGGTTTCCATTTTGGTGCAGCAGGAAAGAGCTTCCCTACAGCAGGTGAAGCTCTGGGGTTTGGGAGCTAAAGTGTGGCCCTTTGAACCTGTTCCTGTTTGTACCAGGACTAAAAGCCAGGTGGACAGATCTCCTTCCAAATGTACTGATGTGCTGGTCATTGCACACACAGACATGCAGGGCACTGTCTTGAAATTTGTTACAAGACCTTTTCAAATGGAAAATCCTGTTTATTCTTATTCTAAACCTGTGCTGCTACCATATTTCATTGTGTGCACACCTGAATAATTTATTGCACTTGATTTTGTAATAAAAAACTGTTTGTCTCCAGAGGTGAGGTAGTGTTTGAAATCAAGAATTGATGCTTGATCTGGCTAGTGAAATTTCTGCCAAGTAACAGTTTGGTGCTAATGGTGAGAGAATATGATCAGACTATCAATAGGGTCTCTTTGTAAAAACACCACCATTATATATATCAGACATTTAAATAAAATTATTTATAATTTTAAAATTAATTAATATCTCAAGACTTTGCAAATGGATCCCGTGTCTGCAGTTACTCCCCCTTCAAAGTTTCATTTAGCTTCATCCTGACTAGGTTAGAAGTTGGTGATTGAATTAATTGTGAAAACTCCTTAAGGAAGATTACTCAGGGAGCTAGACATTACTAAACATGAATGGGTAGTCTCAAAATTATTCCTATTTTTATCTCTCTCCTTCCCAAATGATACATGCATATATTAATGGACTGGGTTGTCATGAACATAATTGCTTGCTCTAGGAAGATATATGCTCTGCTGTTTCCTAAGGTGTGGCCTGTGAGCATGTTTAACTAGTTTGCTATGCCTTTCAGATTATTGCCAACCATCATATGCAGTCCATCTCATTTGCTTCTGGAGGTGACCCAGTAAGTATTGATTCATAGGATACATTTCTGCAGTTATAATGAAATTATTATGAGAATACAAGTACCTGCAAAAATTTTCTTCGTCTCTTCCTACCACAAGCACTAACAGAGTACACCAACTTCTGGATCATGACCAGTAACACAAGAAAACTGAGGGACTGAGACTGAAAAGGAACTCTGACTTGGGGATCTAAAAATAAGAACATTAACGTGGTCCCTGTAATCCAATAGTTGTCACAAAAGTGGTCAGCATTGGCACCTCTATACTTTTAGATGAATTTTGAGTCAAAACAACTCCTATGAGACAGATGTGGCATAACCACCTTGTTTCTTTAGATAGGGCTGTTCCTCCTGGTGTCATAGTTATGTAGTCATTGATGTTTTCAGGCAAGAGGTTTTCTATCCTCTTCCAAACTCTTTACTCCAATGATTGTAAGCAGGAAATGTCATTTATAAACAAGCCCAGCCCTGCCAGTGTTCTGAATTTTACAGTCCATGTGGTATGAAAACAGTACTTTTAAAATCAGTTTTGAATTTTCTGCCCTTCAATTTTGTTAAATGCCTCCCTGTTCTTGTCTTACGAAACAGGGAAAAGAGAAGGCTCTTTGTGTCTTGCTCTTGATAACACTGTGATGGAAGCCAGATCCAACTTTGACTGGAAAATGACAGATCTGCCCCTTTGGATTTAGGAGCAGTCAGGGGAAAAGAGCTGGGAACTGATGCTGTGTGGCTGACAGCCCTTCTTTGGAAGGGCACATGGGTGATGTAACTGGAGCTTTCTGGAGCCGGGCTGGAAACTGGGGAGGAAGAATGTCTGCAGGCTCTGTGCTGTCAGTCCTGCACCCAGAAGGGAGATGCAGCACTGGCCTGGTGCCAAAGTACTACATCCTTAAAGCTGAAGGCATTTTGAGAGTCCAAGAAGTTCAAATTTCACCTTGAGATGCCTGTGCTATCCTAATAGACCACACTGCACTATAGAGTCCTTGGACTTTGCAGACCCTTCCTGATATGGAGTTCCGAGTAGCTCCAAGTGCTGGCATGCTGTTGTACTGAGCATCACCATATTAATTTACAAATTCCAGTTTCTTGATAGTTAAACAATTTAAATATGTCCTTAAGCTGAGTTGCTTTTGAAGTTTTTACCATGTCCCATATGCTGGTTGTCTAGTTTGTCTTTATGTAACATTTCCAGTTTGGAGAATTCGGGTATGTGTTTTCATACCTCAGCTAAGCAGGTTGGATGAGTAATTCTCCAGGGCTTGTTTCTCTTTTTTATGTTATTATCCTGCATTGCTCTTCTGCAGTGATGGATCCCATCAGATGTCACAGCTTACACAGGGCTGGGTTTGGTCAGTACTTAATGGCAGGGCCACCAAGAGATGGGCTTGGACACAGATGTGCTGCAGGAAATGGGCTTGGTGGCGCAGCTGGTGACACTTCTTAATGGAAGGATATATAAAATAGAGGTCTTGCTCAGCCATGGTAACTATAAATCTAGTGGCCCTTCACATAAGGGGCAATTTTGGTGTCTTGTTCAGGTATTTTTTTCAAAATTCCCTTTACATTTAAAATGGGAGACAGTTTTCGCAGGACATATCTCTCCACCTGCTCCCACACTCAGGGTCTAAGCACAGTTCAATGTTGCTCTGTGCTGTTGAGGAGTAACACTATTCTGCCTGAAAATTAAGCCTATTCTGGCTTTATTTTAAAGCAAAGACATCCAGCCATGTGCATAAACACTACAAAGACATAAAAATAGCAGGTACTGCTCCAGTTACTTTAGTTTCTAGTTGCTCTCTAGATATAATTTATTTTAAAATATTTATGATCTTTAAGAAAAACTTGAAAGGAAAAGGAAGGAAATTGAGTTCACTAGATGCATAAGAAATATTTAGCTTGCTTTGTTTTAATGACATTAACTTTGAAGATTTAAAAAGAATAATCTAGGACAAGTTCTGCTGGCCCTAAGACCTGCCTCTTGTGTCATTCATTGTGAATTATTAAATGATTGTTCTTGTGCATATTGCAAATGGGGCCTTGTTTCCTGCCAGCTGATTGCATCTTCCCTCAAGAGAGCCATGCCTTTAAGCTGTGAATTGCATTTTCCCCATCCCGCCTTAAAGATCCAAAATAACAAAATGCATGTTTAATAATTAAAAGAATGTTATTCATTACCTCACCAATTTTACTATAACACTGAATTATCAAGCCAGTCTTTGCTTTTGTGGTATGACTAGAAATGTTAATTTTTCTTTTCCAGTTCCCTTTTCAGTTTGCCTAGAAAAAGAGGATTATTTCAGTGCTGGCTAGAAAGAGAATCAGAAACAGACAACTGATTATACTGTGGTTGTCTGATTTCAGCAGCAGCTTTGAGATCCAGAGTAATTTAACCTGATCGTAGCCAGACTAAAATCAGGCTGCAGCAACTGAGATCAGATACCTATTTTATTCTGCAGCATTTTAAAGTTTAACTTTTGTCTAAGATGCCTTCAAAACTCAGCCTTCATGCTACCAATTGGAAACATTACAACTTGTCATTTGCAGTATATTAGCACTGCTTTACCTTCCACTGATACTGATAAGGACTGTCCCAGCCGAAATCTGATGAGTTACTCTGAGGGAGCAGTGGGAGAGAGCAGCACTGCCTGCTGATGAGGCACCAGTTGTGTTTCTACTCTGCTTGCAGAGCTGGAATTGAATACACAGTTTATTGAAGACCCAAAGAATGCCAAATGGTCTGGTGTGTTTTTTAGAGGGAAAAGATTATGGGACAATTGTTGTGTCCATAGCCACCAGGGTGTCACTGATGTTTACCTTAGCTCACTTTGCTAGTACCTCTGGTGGTTTTTCCCTGAAAGTCACATACATTTTAAAGCTAAAAATATGTCTGTCTATGCTCAGTTGCTTTGCTTTGGTGGTAGGGTGACTCATCATGATAATTTTCAATACATTTGTTGTCTTTTTTCCTATAGGATACAACAGACTATGTTGCATATGTAGCAAAAGATCCTGTTAATCAGAGAGGTATTGAAACAATTATCAAATTGTTATATGTGTTTACATAATTGCTTTATTTGTATATAACAAGAAATTGTTTGACTGTTAAAACAAGAAAGCTACTGAACAGCTCCATATTCTGTACAATTTCTGCCTGTATGGATAGGGCTAATGGTATGCAGGCTGTAGCTTTAAATATCATGTTCCTTGTGCAACAAAGTGAGAATCTGCAGGTCAGGCTAAAGCTGTACCAGCTGCTGGCTTCATGCAGGGGTAGAAGTCTTCCCAAGTTGGCCTTGCCTGGAAAAGTGGGCAGCTGCCCTGCTTGGAACAGGTGAGGGAAGGGTAGTGAATGAGCCTCCTCATCTAACCCAGACTTCTGGCTATGTTGCTGGAAGGCAGTATATATACTCAGGTGTATGAGACTTTCTCCCTGCTGGAGTACAACCCAGGGGATAAAATCCCTTGCCTTCACTCATTATTTGTGGGCAGTACAAGAAAGAGTGGAATTTGGCTGCTTCTTTCATGCCAGACAGTTCTCAGAGCAACAGTGCTGATTGCTCTGAAGTTGGAAGTGTTGGCTCCTGGAAAGCTCACTCTGAGGTGCTGTGGGTGGCTCATAAGATCAGGATGTTTTCTGGAGATGCTGGGCTGGAGCCTCACAGCTGTGACCCCCCAGCCCCAGGCTGCCAGAGCTGCCCATACTTGTGTTTTCATGGTGTTTCACGTGAAAACTGCACATTAGTAGGGCTGATTCTCCCCCCTGCTGCTCCTTACTGCTAGTCACAGGGAGAAAAGGAGGTGCAGGAAGTATAAATGGAGAGTTTCTTTTATTGAGGTATATATAAAAAAAGATAATACTATGATTAATAAAACTAGAGCAATTTCCTTACCGTGTGATCAGTCTCAGTCTGTACAATGTCCCAAAGCTATCTACATGCATATTTTCATGCTCAGTTTTTTTGCTATAAGCAATATAGCTTAAGTCTCTATTTTCTGTTATAAATTGCATTTACCTAATTAAAGTGTCTCTTTGCAGCATGCCACATTCTGGAATGTCCCAATGGGATGGCACAGGAGGTGATAAACACCATAGGGCAGGCTTTTGAGCTCCGCTTCAGACAGTACCTGAAGAACCCATCCAGCCTGGTTACATCTAATGAAAGGTCAGCACATTCTCAGTCACTTAACTGGTGTTTTCCTTCTCTTTAGTACTTTTCAGGAAAATAATACATTAAAAAGAGTGGTCCATAAGTAAGATGCTTTAGATATGCTTTCTGGATGTATGCTAATTGTAATATATGTCTGTATGTGCAGAGTATAATAGACTAAAATTAGTTTATTCCATTAAATCCATTGATTTCTGTGATATTTGTATAGGTGCAAAATACAGAATGTAGCTATACTGTTCCTTAGATAAAACAGCCTTGTCTTAAGTCATGCAAGTTGAACAAATGTTCAAATTACTCTGCCCAAGTAAGTTCAGTTCTATAAATAGCACACACACACACAGGCTGAGCTCAGTCCTGACCTGTGCCAAGTTTAAGCTTCCTGCAGCTGTAGAAAGTGTGGAGTGGGGAAAAAAGCCATTTTAATTCACCTTTCTGCTATTCTGCTCATGTCCTGGCAGCAGCCTCAGGTTTCACCTGGCATGACTTACATCAGCCTCGTGTACTGACATAAACACAGCCAGCACTTGCCATTTGAAAGTGTGGAGCCCTGTCCTCTGCACATTGCCCAAAATACAGGGCCTAGATTAATTTCTGGACCACAATTCCCCATTTCAATTACCCTTTTTCCATTGCACTGGGGACACAATTCTTGCTCTAATTTATGGCTCTCCTCACAGGTTAGCCATGCCTATTTTTCTCAGGCTTCTTTTTACTGTAACACCAAATTTGATTGCCTGCTACCTCCCATAAGCAGACAAAGCTGGAGCATCATTTAAATGCATCCTGAGCACTGGAGCCCTGTGCAGGCAGTGCCCCTCCTACAGTGCCTCATGCAACACAGCAGAGCTGATTTTATTCCATAAGAGCAACTCCAGCTTATATTTATTTCAGTGTGTATAGTCTTGCCATTCCGCTGCTAATACTGGTCTGTTTTCCCTGGGGACAGTAACCAGAGGAAAAGCCTTTCCTATGAAACTCTGCTAGGTTATGCCACAAGTATCATAAGGGCAAGGAGGAATGGCAGAGGCTAATTAGATTTCCTCCTGGAGCATAACCCACAGCCAGCCCCGGAGAACAGCCCTTGGGCAGAGAAGTCGGATATTGCTGTGTGAATGAGTCACTCCCTTCCAAACTACTATGAATCACATAATCAAATAGTTGCACTGCATATCACATAATCAACTACTTGAACTTTATCTCTTTCCTGCTCGAGGCCTTTTATACAATTATACTCTTGTTAATCAGAGAAGTAAGATTGGAGATGAGTTTTTTTATTTTGGGACCGGAGACAGTACAGGAAGCACCTAAGTTGCTTTGCAGTGTATCAGCTGTACATTTAAACTGTCATCATTCTGGTTTAGCTCAAGAAAAACATTGGGCACTCTCCTTCATGTCATTCAGTGTTTTCTTCAAGCTGAGACAGAACACTTACATTGATTATGGTTGTTAAATTCAGAGTACATTCCACTCAGGAAAACAACTTTTTTTTTTCTGTAGCAATATTTGATTTTCTAAACAATTTGTAGGCTTGTCTGATTAAATGCCAAGAGGTTTTAATTTCCTCTTCTAAGTCTGCCTGCCCCTCAGCGATCTCTTAGATTTATACTTATATATAAGTTCACCCTATAAAAGAGAGGAATTAGTTTAATGGTCAACATTTTGGATACCTTAATGAACAATGCATTGACACTCTTCTCTAAAAGTTTCATTAGATACCTCTTATATTTCCTGGTAAAAGAAAAGGTATGTGGGCTGCCCAGTGCTAAGGAAAAAACTGTACCTCCCTTTACCCCAAAATGAGATGACTCAATTTTTAATTCAGGAAGAAGTAACTGTAAAAATAAACAGCTCTGAAAGTTCAGGCCCAAAGCCCTTTACAGCCTCCATATGGCTGATCTGTGTATTGTGCAATGTGCAGACACTGGGGATGTTTGCCTACACTAGAAAGCAATTGATTACATCAGTACCTTTTTTTTTTCACCCCATTTTTTTTTTTCAGTGAGGCAGCAAATACTAATGGATCAGCTGGGAATTCACAGGAGAGGGAAGATCATGAATATTACAACGAAATTCCAGGGAAGGAGCCTCCCACGGGTGGAGTGTTAGACATGAGAATGAAAGTGCAAACAGACCAAAGGGCTAAGTGTCCTATCCAGTACAAAAAGCAGTATTGCTCAGTAAGTACATCATCTTCTGGGATAAATATTTGCTGCCTATTATGGGAATGAATAATAAAATGTTACTGTGGTGTTAAAGCATGGCATTAACATCAGAGCCAGGTCCTGATTATCCTGGGAAAAGGTTTTTTAGGCTAGATTTAATGATGCTTAGTACATAATTGAATCCCAAAGCACTTTCTGAATATTAACTGGTTTGTCCTTAGAGTACTTTTAGGAGACCGAGTAATATTCCCTTGTTCACTCATTAGCTCTGAGAAGAAAATAGATACTGATTTAAATGGCTTCTCTGAGAGAACATCTGCAAAATCTGGGACCTCCTGGCTCCTGATTCTGTGATCTGATAAATATTTCATCCTGTCCATTATGCTCTACAATTTATACATACAACATCGACTGACTGCAATACATACACAACTCCTGGAGTGTTTCAAGAGGCTCTGTTAAATCAGCCACAAAAGATGCAGATATCTGTGGCCCTTGTCTGGGATAGTGGAATAAAACCAACCAGGGAGTAAAAAGAGCCAAGTTCAAACTGGCTGCACAGACTTTAAAGCCTGCTGGGTGAGTCCTTGGGAACACCATCCTTTCCACACTCAGGAAAGCAGGCAGCACTGCTTTGTTCAGAGGGAGCACAGTCATGTGCCTGCTGGAATCCAGTTGGTTCTGTCTAAAAAGTTGCTGCTCCCAAGTGTTACTTGTGTTTGGTGGCCACTGCTCCCAGGCTGCTACTGCTCCCTCCATTTTTTGCTTTGTTAACATCAACCATACTCTACATCTCAGGTGTGGGCCTGGTGGTCTCAATCTTCCCAGTTCTCTAATTCTAAAAATGTTTTACTGTATTCTGAGTTTGCACCTGAAGCTGACCAGAGTTGTTCCAAGGAGTTACCCTGCAGCATGTAAATGCAAATCCTTTTTTACCATGGGGTGTTACCTTGCGTTTTTCCCTTCAGTTCCAGTGCTGGTCAGACAACTTGGTGACCGTTTCACTTTCAAACCATGATACCTGTAGTTATTTCTCCTTGTTTTTATCGCAAGGGACATTTATAAGGAAATCTGAACTTTCTTACCTAGGAGTTATACTGTATATACTAAACCTTGGCTACATAACTGGGCAGTTACCAGTCTCTGTGAGTCCAGACATGACACCCTGCAGGAAGAAAAGTATCAGCATGAAATATTATTTGAGGAGATGGGAATTTTTTGGTGAAGAAGATATGTTTAGTTACCAGTATGTTAATTAACTGGTGCTTGAATGTTTTAAAGTTACTTGAGTTTTCTAAGGGACTGCTTTATGTGACTGTTTTTACAATTTTTCTATAGACAGGCAGCCCAACATTCATCAATATATATGAAAATTGTCCAGAAGAAAACAAAGCTGTGGGTAAGTACTCTCTTTTCTTTCTCATGCATAAGCAGAATGAACCAAGGCAGGCTGCCTGAAAGAGCTGCCCCTTGGCTTTCGATACAATGGTGAAAAGTGTTCTATTTAGTGGGTCATTTCTAGTTCCCTAGATGAAGGGCAGACAAAAAAGCCTTACAGCTTTTCTGAAGGCCACTAATCTATCTTCATGTCTGCTGGCAGTCTTATTTTACTTCTCATGATACTGTACAGTAGCTCTTTGTTTTTTAAATTCTCTTTCATACTCTTTGTTGTTTTATTCCCTTTTTTCATACCCTTTGAAAAAGGAAGATGCTTCATTACATTTCAGTCTCTCAATATGCCCCTTCCCCCTACAAATGCTCAATGAAACCCAAATTATCAGTCTCAGATTGTTGTTCCAACAGAGCCTGGTCCCTTGGCTTCAGCATCACTGACTTCTCAGTGTGACTGTGCCCTTCCCCTGCCTTAGGCAGCTTTGTGCCCAGGATCAATTTGCCTTTAGCAAAACCTGCTCTCAGGGGCCCCAGGAGATCATCAGCCTCCATCTCTTTCTGGTCTTCCCTGGCCACAGCTGACGCCCTGAGCACATTTCCTCAGCTCATCTCTTTCCCTGCACAATGAGGTCCTTTTTGAATTCCCACCTGCACTGCTCTGAAGTGATCCATTACTCTGTCTGCAGGGGATACTTCACTTTCTTGTGTTATTTCTGATTCAAGGGAGGGAGAATCAAATGGTTTCTACAAAGAGAGGGTGAACAAATAAAAGAATGAATGAATAGATCTATGAATAAAACGTTTGCTGAAGAGCAAAAACATGCCTGCTATTTGGCGAGCTGGAGTGCTATTATTTTCATACCCTGCAGGGGGTATTCTGTGAGCCTGTTCCTAGGCTTGAATCCTGACCTGACAGATGTGGCTTTGGCTCTCCAGGCAGAGCCACAAAGCGCCAGACTCCTCCATCTTCCCTGGTCCACCAGAATAGCAAGAGACAGAATTGTTCAGCTTCCCACAAGCTCTTTTTGTGGTGCAGAGGGGAAGGAAAGGGTTTTGCAACAAACAATATATATGGTTTGTGTCTCTGTAGAGTCATATATATTAATTTCTTTCCAATCAGTGGGGATTCACTGCTGACATTGATTGAAGCAGAACTGAACCAGTGCAGAACATCTCTGAAAACTTAATTCTAACTAATTTTGGGTAGTGTACCTTGTGCTTTCTAGCCATAAGTAAAAACAAGTTCATTTGCCCATTTTTCTTTTCCTTCTGAGTTACTTTAGTGGGATATAAAGAAGTAACATCATTCCTATTTTGGCTTTTACAGTTACTTAAGTTTGAAATTAAAAAAAAGAAAAACCAAGGAAATCTGTGCATACTTTATACTAATTGCAGGTAATTGTGATGAAAGATCACAGAAGACAAGAAAAGAGGCAACAGTATTGAAACCTGCCTACAAAACAGATCTCTTTGATGACCCTTGTTACATCAACACACAGTCCCTGCAGCCTGCAGCCTGCACAGCCCGTGGTACAGCAGCAGCACAGAGCCAGGGGAGCCCTCTGCGCCAGCCCAGTAGGTCCCACTGCAACACCATGTCTGTCTAAGCCCTGAAAATAAGGGGCCTTGTCATCTGTGTGCAAGGAAAAAGGCTGGGTTTTCCCATGAGAAATATGGAAAAGCTGGGGGGAAGAAATCTATCCTGTTTGTTCTTTTTGCTTGTTAAATTCAAGAGAAAGGGGATTAAAGAGTAAAAGTAGTGACGGTAAACAAGCAGAGTAACCTTTCATCTTCTGTAGTTGATTGGTGACAATATACAGAGTTCCACAGGTAATGATAAGCAAATCTTTAAGATGAAACAAAACCTTGGGACAGTGTCATGCCTCAAGGAAGAGGGGTCTTCTGTATGCTCAAGGTCTTAACCACTCTCAGGTGGAAGTGACCTCAGATGCTTTGCTTCACAGGCAGTAGCATGCAAGGTCAAATTGGGATCATTATGATTGTCTTCTCTCAGTTCTTCTATAAGTGACCATTGCATCTCATCCAATAATTTCTAAATCAAACTGTTTGATCAATAGTATCTATTAAATGTGTGCCAAATTAAAACTTGATTTATGGACTCAAAGTGGTGGATATCCATTAAATAACTATATAGTTGCTACTGATTGTCCTCATTATTGAAAAGACTTTATTAGCTTTGCCTTCTATGGTTTCCCACTGAGTGTTTTCTCTGTCAGAGTTGGCTCCACACAAGAAAGTGGACAAAGGACTAGACAGAACTACAATAAACGAAATCTCTGACCATTGAGACGTTTCCAACCCGGGGCTATATCATGCTCTGAAAGGAACTGCCTATATCCTGAGGAGCCTTAGGTTGCACAATTCCATTGAAGAAGTGGTATCCTCTTATTTTCCTTAGAAGAATCTTGCCTGTGAATCATTTGCAGTCTAACTGGCTATATCCCAAACCACCCAGTTTTTTTAGTACATTCAGTAATTGTTCGTTTTTTCACAGCAAATGCATCATGCTGTAATCCTTCCCTTCTGGCTATGTTGGCTATGTTGTCTTACATTCCTGCACAGAGCTGGAGCCACTCAACGTGACTCTCCCAATGATCTGTGACAATCTCTCCAGAGCTCTTTAAGGAAGAAGGAAAAACAAGATCTTAAAAAAAGAAAAAAGCTAAAAAGCCAACAAAAATCTTGTTTTTACAGGGAAGATTTGACTTTTTAATACAATCAAGGAAATATAAACCCAAAACAGTACAGCATCAGAAAAATTCCTGGTTTTATTCCCTGTTGCTTAGCGACCCAAGGTTTTGCCATCTAAGGTAGGGGAGGAGATGGTGTGATAATTCTACCTAATGCACTGCAGGGCTGTGAGCATTCATGTGTGCATATTCTTACAGTCTGTAAGGTTGGTTTGACCACAGCTTCAAGACTGAATCGTTTGAATTTTTAAAAAGCTATAAAAATACTGTCTTGCATCCTTTTAGGATGAAGTTCTAGGTGAGGCATCCAATGTATTCCCCTTCAATTTATTTCAGAGTTACCGGAAGCTGTTCAGCAGAGTGCCATGAGCAACACAGCTGGTGTCTGTGTTCTGCCACAAATAAAGCAACAGCTAAAGAATGAAGACTGTTACCATGGCAAACTAAACAGGAAAGCAGCAGAGAGCCTCTTAGTCAATGACGGGGATTTTCTGGTGCGAGAGAGCACAACATCACCTGGGCAGTTTGTCCTCAGTGGACTTCAGGGAGGGCAAGCAAAGCATCTGCTCTTGGTGGATCCTGAAGGCAAGGTATGAATATTTCATACACTGAAATTTCAGTGCTGCTCAGGTATTTCAATAAAAAGGCACGGGTGCGTTCCAGGAAGTGGAACTGATTTGATTCCATCCAGGTTAATTTAAATGTAGCCAGTGGCTTCAGTAGCTTTGAGAGTTGAATTCAAGAACTTATAAGCACTGAAGTACCATGGAAATAGAAGTGAGGTACTTAAATAGTGTTGTTAGTCCAGATGCTGATAATTAGTGTTTACCTTTAACACAAATTTTGACTTGTTATTATATAGCTAGAAAAATAACCCTAACCTTAAATAATGAATTTCTGGACACAAAAAAGGTAGAGCTGGTTTGTTGTCACTTCAATTCTACTTACTTCTGCTCAGGGCTGGAGGAGCACTCTTGAGTGACATCTCTGAGGAGGGAGCAAATCAGAAAAGTAATCCTCATTGGCATTTAGGAAAAAAATATCTCTTTTTTTGTGGACAAAACCAAAAAGTTATTAAATTCCCCTTTGCAGCATCAGCCCAGTTCTACATACAGTCTCTTTAGGTTGGTCTTCTGCTTTTCATGTCAGCTAATGGTGGGTTGAAAGACAGCTCTGAATTGCTGTCTGCAGCCAAATGGTCCTGCTCCAGTGAGTTCAGTGGCCTAAATGCCTTGTGACTTTAATGTGTTAGGATCATGTCCAACCAGTTATAAGCACAATCTAACCATAAATTTATTCTTTTGCTTCTTTCGTTAGGTGAGAACCAAAGACCATATATTTGATAGTGTGGGTCATCTTATTCAGTATCACATGGAAAATAATTTGCCAATCATCTCCTCTGGAAGTGAAGTGAGCTTGAAGCAGCCTGTAAGGAAAGAGAGTAATATGGGACACATGCAATATCACAAATAATCCCTTGGATCTCACAAATCCCAAAACAATTCATATCTGAAAACTGTACCGAGAACTTTCTATTATGAAGACAATTAAAAAAAATATAGACTGCACTTTCTGCTGCTGTTCCAGAAGAAACCCTTTTGTGTGTGTATGTATGAATATATGTATATGTGTATATCTATGTAGATCTATAGAGATCAACAAGCATAGTTATATAGATACATATAATCTTAATCTTAACAAAATTACACCTTCCGAGTGCGAGATTCATTTGTGAGAAGGTATTTTAGACATGCACAAATGTCACTTTCAAGGTCGTACTGAATCAGTAACTATTTAAAAGCACAATTAAAACTCTACATACAAAAGCTCACTTGAATGAACTGCTGGAACATTAGTATGTGCCTTTTAGCATAGGAAACCAATGTTATTTATACTGAATTAGTTTTGGGTGGTTAAACAACATGTCTAAGCTTTTAACTATTTGCCAAAAACAAGTACAATTTGAATATTACTAAAATGTCATCTTCTTCAAATAGACACTAACAATTTCATTTTGCTTGTAACAGCACTTTACTAGCAAGTAATGTTTGAAATGAATAGTGTTCACAATACAGAAAGGTTGTCCAGTTTCTTAATCATTTTTTGTCACTGACTACTCAAAGATTTGAGATTCTGAACACTTACAAAGTTGAAATTAATATATGTAACATAATTTTGGAATAGAACTTGTTAAAGGACAAGCATGCTAGATCCTAATATTTTTGTCTTGCATATGATTTTACTATTATTATCAATTAATACCGGAGACATCTTTTTAAAGGTAGACTAAATATATTTTCATTGATTACATAGTTGTTTACAAACTAGAAAAACTGAACAAAACTAATGATACATTTTGAGAGAAAACTATTTGAAAAATGTTTGAACTTTGCATGTGTCCTTATTCAGTGTTCTTTCCAAAACAAGATACAGTTTTCTCCTCTCCTCACGTAGAGTCCATTTGTTCCTAAACATGGAAAAAGGTCTTTTAAAGGAAATCTATTACCTGTTTTGCCACAATAAATACTCTAAATATGAACAATCCTATATTCAGAGTGAGCAGTGATTTATTTGGCTTCCTGTTGAAGAAACAGTGATTTAATAAGTAACTGAAGAAAGCCAGGGGAGATTTGGGGAATGAACTGGTAGCCCAGGTGATGGCCTGAGAAAGTTGTGCCTTTAAGATAAATTATGTCCTCTGGCATGAGCAGAGATAATTCTCTCTGTCTCCCAGCCCACCGGCTCAGTTCCTAAGGCAGACAATTGTTGTGGAGTTCAGCAATTGCTGGAAGATTTGACTATACAAAATACATTCTGTTCTTTTGCCTGTGCTCATGTTAAGTGGGACACTGTAGTATGAGCTCCTTCCTCTGGAAAACAGGAGGAGAGGTCATATACAGATACAATTATTGAAGACAAGCTTCCTTGAAGGAGAAAATATAATGTAAAGAGCCACACTTAGAGCTGACTAAAAAACATCTTTATTCTTATCCTCAGCTAATAGCCATAAAATGCATTTAATTCCTTGATAATAACATGATTAGAGTACTCAATTACATATACTGAAGAAGTGAGAGGTTTTAAAACACTAGCAGTTCATTTCCCTGTTAATAGTCTGGAATTTTTGATGCCTTCAGGCAGGAAGTCCAAGCTTATGCCTGTTCTATCCTGCACAAGGTGTTCACAGATGAAGGCCTCCAGCAGGAGCTCATGCTGGAGCTTTATGCCCTGGCAAGGATGGCTGGGCAAGAAACTGGGACTGGAATATTAAAGCCCTGAATAACAGCCTTTCTGTTCTCACGTCTTACCAAAATTCATAGTGTGCTTGACATGACTTTATTGCGCAAACAGTGAAGCAAAACCAGCTACTTCTCTGGAATGTCAAGGAGAGAGAAAGACCTGCATAGGGCTGGTTTGATATTTGCATCAAAGCTGAGTTTTATGACAGGTTATAGAAGGAAGATGTGCAGAACTCCGTCTCTATTTTTAGTACAAATCCAAGTTACTCAGGACCAGAATAAGAGCATTTGGAGTTATGATAGTATGAGATCAAAGTTGTTTGACTTTGCCAGTCAAGATGCTGACTCAGGGACTTTTTTCACTTAATCAGTTTTCACTTTACCAGTACATAAGAACATCTACAGCCAGTGTGTGATGTTTGGATCACAGGATGGTGCAATCTGTGTCTCCCTCTTTGAAATTAACTAGCTTAAAAAGTTAAAAAGACCCAAATCTCTGTTTTTATGCTCCTGAATCTTTTTTAAGTGTCTGAAGCAGAACTTTGAAGGAAAAGAAAGCAAAGGGAGGTAATTGGGTGCCACTGCAATAAACAAGTATCTCAAAATGTCTTGATGTGACAGAAAGCAAAGATTCTAACTAATTACAGATACAAATCAAACACAACACATCCATGCATTATAGACAATTGTTTCCTAGAATAAACTATATTCATTCTCAGTTTTTTGTTTTTAACATTTATATGCTTTGACTTAGTTATTAATGCTGGTTCTTTTAATTAATGCTGCTTTGTGGAGCACTCATCTCATTTAAGGTACACTGTCAGCTCCTGTGTGGAGGTCTTAGAAGTAATTATGCTAAAAAGAAAAAAAAAGCCTTAAAGTTTTCCAAAATACTGTTCTTGAGAAACTGAATATGAATTGTCAGACACATTTAGACTCTTTTTTATTTATTGTTTTTTTTCTGATTCATTTAATGCCTGTGACAATGCTGAGAGTTGGTTAATCTGTTCTGATGGTTACTAGAATCCCTCTGGGAAAAAAAGCTAATTTCGCCTATAATGTCGCATTTACAAGGCATAGCATGTCCGTTTTTGTCAAATTTCCTATAAATTTCACTGAAAGCAAAAATGTGACAGGCAACAGGAGCGCCTCCGCTCCCACCGCTCCCCTTCCCTGACAGGGCTGGGGCGAGTCTCCACACGGGCCTGTTACAAACTGCAACAAACACTGCCCACAAAACCTTTCGGATTTGGGGTTTATTCCTTTTTTTTTTTCTTTCTTTCTTCTTCTTCTTTTTGGAATGCTTCCTACAGGCAATTCTGCAGCAGAAATCCGTTCTGAGCAGCTTTTATTTTTTTAGGGAGATTGAGCTCTGGAGTCAGAGCGGGTGCTCCGAGCACCCTATGAAGGCTGCCTGGGGAAGGTGCCGGGCCAGGGAAGGTGCCCGTGATTCCTCAGCGCTATCGTGACACTGTCGTGACAGCGAGCTTGCGGGCGGATGACGTCATCAGGTGACCGCGCGTTGCCAGGCAACCGCCTCGTCCCGCCGCAAGGTGGCACCGCGGAGAGACCCCGCCCCCTCACGAAACAGCCGCTGCCATTGGCCGCTTCTTCGACCAATGAGGTTGCCCGGCGCGTTCCCGCGGCCATGCGCGCCTGCTTTTAAACAATCGACGGGGGGAGCCCGCGGGGCGCCCCGCCCCCCAATCTCCCGCTCTTCCTTGCGGTTGGCGCTCGCGGCTGTCAGTCAGTGCAGCCGGGGGCGGCTCTGGTCGCTGGTTGGCTCTCGCAGCTCTCAATCATCGCGGCGGGGGCGGGCCGGGTGTGATGCGGAAGCGTGGCCGTGGCCGTGGCGGTCCCGGCGGCAAAGGTGGGTCTGGGGCTCGGGCCGCGCTCTGCTGGCCCCGGGGGCCCCGCGGGAGGTGCGGCGAGTAACGGCAGCGATGGCCCCGTGCCGCCGCCCTGAGGGGGTTGAGTTGGCGGCGACCGAGCTCGCCCCGCGCCCCCAGGGCTGCCCCCGCCCGGCCCGACCCGGCTCGGCTCTCCGGGGCTGATCGCGGCTCTCTCGTCCGGCTGCCTCCGCTCCCGGGCTGGGAAGGGCTCCAAGGGAAGGGGAGAGGGCGGGTGGTCGTGTGCGGGTTGTGCGGGGCTAGGGGGGGCGGTGGTGCCTCAGAGCCCGCTGTGAGGGGTCCCGGGTGTTGCAGGGGGTGCACGAACAGGAACCGGCGCTGGGAGGGCTCCTGCCGGCTGTACTGCAGAGCTTCCTCGAACAGCATCGAGCAAGCAGGGCCTTTAAAGGTGGTGACGTGACACATTAGGTCTTTTAACTCGTAAAATAATACTCCAGTAAAGCTCACTTTATACCAAGTGGAGATTTCAGCAGGTGCTACGCCTGTGTGCCCAAAGGAGGATGTTCATCAGGGAGTAACTTACCCTGCAGCCCAATGCGGGCCGGCACTGACCGGCTACAGCTGACTCTGAACTCCCTGCTCAGCGTAGAGGAGCCCTCGGGAGTTTCTTCATTAAGCAATGAAATCTGGAACTGATATGATACTTTACAGATTTTCATGGTACTTTTCCATTTTTTCCTCTTGGAGCTAGTATCCAAATGCACAAGAAACAGCATACTTTCTGCATTTGATATAAAATATAGTTATTCTCTGGAAGAATATGAAGCAAGAGGTACAAGTGGACATAACTATCAACATGTATCACACTATATATATATAATACAGTATTAGAACTTGAAGAAAATAATGTCTGGTTGTAAGAGAACTTCATTAGTTTAATAATGTTAGCATATGAAAAGCCCAAATAATTGTTTTAAATGCTAAATTCTTAGAAATTTAGTAGGGTTGGATATACTGCGAAACAAACATTAAAGTGAATGATATTGATAATGTGCAATGTCTGTTTCAAAAAGGATGTTTTTGTGTGTGTTTGGCTACATAATTCAGGAAGTGAGGGTGGTGCTTTTTGGTTACTCTCTTATTTCACTCACATGTTGTTTTCCTGTCCTGTGATAGGTTTTGCTGGATACACAGAAACATTGCTGAAAAACAATGTCCCTTGACTTTGATAGTGGAGCTCTACAAACACAACATGAAGATGAAGACTATGACCAAGAAGATTATGAAAGAGAACAAGAGGTGAAAAAGAATAAACAATGAAATCTGAAGGCTTGTGTATTTAGCTTCTTCCTGTTTCTCTCTTTTAAATGCTTAAAGAGAAAGAAAAAAGTTCTGTGTTGTCTTTGGTAAGGGCAAAAGAGAGGGCAGATTGCCACTCTTACAAAGCTTTCTACTGGATAAAGATTGTTGTGCTTGTGCAGGAGAATGAATAGTGAAATAACTGTGGAGTTATGACAGTGGGTCAGTAAGATAGTGCATAAATAAGGTTATAAGTTTAGAGTGTTGAGAGGGACATCACTTCTATACAGAGAGGTTGGGAGACCTGGGACTGTTGAGCCTGGAGAAGAGGAGGTTCAGGGACAATCTCTCAAAGTGTATCAACACTTGAAGTGAGACAATGGAGCCAGGCTTTTTTTAGTGGTGCCCAGTGACAGGACAAGATGCAATGGGCACAAACAAAGCAGCCTCCTTGGAACAAGTCAGTGGTGATCCTTGTTGGTCATGCACGTTTGAACGGGGGCAGGGTGGGGCTCACAAAGCTACATGTAAGTATTTCAATGGGGTGTGACTTTTAGTCTGGTAAAGGGAGGCTGAAACACAGGTTCTGCTGTGTTCCTTGGTGAAGAGTAATCAGAGACTTTGCAATAGTTTAAGTTTTCTGCCACCACAAATCAGGTGGTTCTTTTCTTCAAATTGGAGAGATCTTCATGGTGGGAGAATACTTTGGCAATAACTTAGAACTGGGTAACCCTTACCCACATCTGGAGGTCTGTGCTAGCTCACCTGGTAGGCTGAGCTCAGTTTCAGTGTTAACTCTCCTGATTATGTTGTGAACTATGTGTGCACTGCTTTCTCTTGACTTTCAAGTTTCTAAAGCAGTGCAAGATAGCAAAACCTCTGGTGCTCGAAGATGTGTTTGGTTCTAAGTGGGGCAAAGGAAAGAGGATCTTCAGTGAATGATACTCACTTTCCTGCTTCCTGGAGCTGAGATATAGTGAATCTAGAGAATACCCTCATGACAGGGAACTCCTTCATGCCACTAGTGAATTTCTAGGAAAAAACTTTTGGCAATATGATGTCTTGTAGACATTTTAAAAAGTTGTCCTTCTGGCCTGTCCTTTGGTCTCAGAGAGCATTTAAAATAGCTTCTGAGAAAACATGGTCTCTTAAACATTTTGTAGATGGTAGTTTTTGTTTTCTGGTTTCTTCTTTGTTTGTTTTAACAAAGAAAATCCAACAAGGCGTGTATCATGGGGCAGCTAATGTTTCTGCTCATGTTAATACATGCTTTGTGAGTTCAGAGAAAAACAGGGTTAGGGTTCAGAAACTGCATGTAAAGTTCTGAATGTATTGTGTAGCTCTCAAGGTACCTAAAAATAAAAAGAATGCATAGCTTAGATCTACAAGAAACCCAGTGTGTGGCCCCATATCAAAGCCTCTCTGAAAGGAAGAGTTACATTCTATGTGGGAATCTTTACAAGAAATAAGTTCAGGTGTGTTTTGGTTGTGGGTGTGGTTTTTGTTGTTGTTCTTGTTTTTTGTGACACAATTGTATTTCCTGATTTAGAATTGGTGACATTTTTCTTTGTTCATGTCCAGTTTCTTGGTGACTTCACCTGAACATGTAAGCAGACCACTAATTGTTGCAGTGATGACTTCATGCACCTAGTAGCACTGACTGGCAATTTCTTATCTCGATTTCCATCCAGATTCCTCAGAAAAAACAGGTTTTCAGTGTCCAGTACATCTCTTGCCTCGGATTTGGAGAGGAGAATACTTGGCATGATTTTTTGCAGACCGTTGTTCACAAGTAGTCTGTCTCAGGACGGACTCCTCCTTGGAGAAGAACACCAGGATTTTGTACAAGTGGCCTGTTTGGCCTCTCTCTTTGGACTGAACTTGTATGCATTCTTCTGAAAAGCATATAATGAATGTTGTTTGCTCTATTTCAGTTGCAACAACTGTTGACAGACCTTCCCCATGATATGCTGGAGGACAGTGGAGACCAGCTCTCCAGCTACTCAGACTGCAGCATTCAGGAGACTGAGCAGCAGTAAGGCATTTGGCACCATGTTTTAATTATTTATGTTGTGGTTTTGAGAACAGAGCAAAATCTCAGTTGATGAGCTGTGTAAAAGCAATCCAAGTAAGAAGGGAGCTGTAGTGCATTTTCCAGTAAACTAGATGTCACATATTTTGAGAAGGGATGGTTTGGTTTGGTTTTTCCTGAAGTTGTAAGTAACTTGCTTGTGTTTCTCTAGATCACAGAAGCCTGGGAAGCATGATGGGAGGTGGAACGATCATCCATTGATAGGTGATCCTCAAAATGTAAGCTTGCAGGAGCAGTGATGTAATTAGTATGAACTGCTTGTTCATAATAACATGCTAAATATTGTTTAAATTAATTAGAGAAATACTTTTCTTGTTCTGCTATTCAGTTGAAGTGTTTCTAATTTGAGGGCTGGTAACCTCAGAAATAGGAGGGTGGGGGGAAATCTGAGTTTTGAGAGAGCAATTTTAAACCTCTTATCCATTTATAGGGCTATGAACAAGGACAAAATATGTACCCTGAACAATTCTTGTGTGACCAGCAAAGTGATGAAGCGAAGAAACCTTTATATGATGTTAAAGAAGATTACCGTGGCCAGAACAGCCAAGAGGATCCTGATGATGTGTATCTTGGTAGAGATGGGTTTAACTCTCCAAGTTGCTACCAACAGAACAATGTGTATCACCTTCCTGAAAACTTCAGGCCATATACAAGTGGTCATAAACCAGAGTTTAACAATCAGCAAAATAAAATAATAAATTTTCCAGATGCTCCAAAGGAAGTGGTTTAGGTATGTCAGACACTGACATGTTTTTTTATCTCTTGGAAAGTTTTCACAGATCTTTTTTGGAATTAATATTTCTAGATGCTTTTTTTTTCTTACTATAAGTTTAAACAGTGATGAGAGGCTTTTGTAACCTGTTTAAAACAATGAAACATTAAATAATTGGATTTTCATATGTTCATGTTATGATTATTTTCTCTTGTTGCCTCTGTAGAATTCCATGAGGTAGAATGAATGTGATTCACTGAATGCTTACTTTATTGAAGTTAACACTTTACCACTTTAGTGGAAGCTTTCATGAAAGATTCTGTCATGTTTAAATGGTGTACTGGATTGGAGCCTGAAAAAGGAAGAGCTACTAGAACTCTTGCTGTCAACCTGTAAAATGAAAAATATTTTCCTTGAGCAACTCTACAGTTGTAGTTTTTAATTTATTTCTTCTTACCTGTATATTGTCACAACAGCAGTTTGTTGCATCTGATGTTGTCAATGGCCAATCACCAGAATCTTACAAAGTGACTTACAAACCCTACCAAAATGGCATTCATCAGAATGTTCCAATAGTCCAAGAAGGAAACAGAAGAAATGAAATGTTTGAAGATTTGCAAAATGAATTCTTGGCCAATGATGAAAGTAAGTGTTTGCTACTTAGGCTTGAAATAAACTTGTGTGAAAAGTCCGCTGGAAATCAGAAGTAGAAAACACATTGATTTCAGTAGTTTTTTAAATAAGAAGACAACTAAAAGTATGTTGATATGTATGATCTTTTATATTTAGAATTTGGGTGGTTTTGATCAGGGTTTTTGATTTTCAGGCTATTAAGAATGTGCTTTTGACTGGTGAGACTGAAAGAAATTATTTCTGATGGCTTGGTGTCAAGTCTTGCTGGCACTTTGTCTCTTTTCATAATACTGGAAAATAGTGACTTACTATACCTTTGAAAGCATATTTTTCATGATGCCACATTGGGCTTTTCTGTTAGGTGCACTTCAAATAGCCCAACATTGGTTAAACACCTTGAAAATTTATTTCCTACTGTTCTTCAGCCATTGCTACCAGAGCAATTCGGGTGATGCGATTCAAATGTGGGTTAAAAAAAATGATGCAATTTTGTGGCCCAGCAATGAATTTAGCACTATAAAAAAGTATCTTAGAGCAGGAATGATGATGATGATGACTTTCTTGGTCTCTGTGCTGAGTTGTTTGCATGCTATTTGAAATTTGGCAGATTCTTCAGAAAATATGCAGATTCTTCAACTTCAAGTTCTAAATAAAGCAAGAGAAAGACAACTGGAAGAACTTAATGAAAAGCTAGAGAAGAGTGCTCAGCAGATTAGGTATTTAAATCATCAGCTTTCGATGGTCAAAGGTAAAATGTTTTGTGCTAATTCTTACATTTTATTCATATCTAGCAACTTTATATTTCTGAAACTTTGAATTAGGAAGTATCTCTGTAGGTAGTTATCATATTTATAAACTTCATTTGGGATTATATGCACCTAACCCTCTTCCCCCAAACATTGTTCTAAAGAAAAGTCTCTGGATTGGTGCCTGATTGCATAACTTTTACTGCATTTTCAGAACCACTGTTGTTTTCCAGAGTCCCTGTGTGTGATGCATCACAAATGTACAGAAAAGAGAAGTTTGCCAAAGTAGCCTGTTAAAAGCACAGAAAATTAAAAAAAAAATAAAATCCTCAGAACTAACACCAGAACACCTGAACTCCAATAGGAAAAGTGCACATACATGAGAAAATAAATTTGTTTTTTGTAACCCATTTCACAGGCTGTACATAGAGAGAAGCTCTATGTAGTGGACTCTGGTGGTTGTCTTAGTCTCCCATTTCTTATAGGAACAGACAAAAAAAGTCATGAACTTAAAAAATTAAGAATATAGTTTTTAGAATGCAAAAGGAGCAAAGGAGAGGGAAAACTTCAACTGTCAACCATTTTGCTGTGTCTTGGCTGTTCCCCCAGAGGACTTGTTTTGTTTCTTCTTTTAAGTGGTGGCAGGGAAGATGCCAGGTCTTACTGGTGACAGGATGGGGCTTGTACCTTCAGAACCCTTGTGGAAACAGTACATGGCGTGCTTCCTGCTATCAGGAGGAGAAAGGGGTTGCTGGATGGAGACTGACAGTTTTTGTTCTGTTTTGTGTTGTTGTCCACAGTATGAGACAGAGTGAATGGCTCTGTAGAGCAGATACTGAGCTGTTGTGTTGCACGCAGTGGTTGGGTGACCATGTTTCTCACACAATTGTTATGTCTCCTTTTTTAGATGAAAAGGATGGTTTGGCTCTTAGTCTTCATGAATCTCAGAAACTCTATCAGAATGGAAAAGAACGAGAAGTGCACCTTGAAGGTCAAATCAAGGCCCTTGAAGCTCAAATCCAAACTCTTACTACCAATGAGGAGCAGGTATTATAAATATTTCCAGACTGTTTAGTGTGGAAGACCTTTACAGTTATATGTGTGGTGCATTTGCATTAAACATAAGTCCTAGTCTCTTGGAATGCTGCTCATGATCTTTTCAGAAGCTGAGGATATAATGAATTAATAGGATCCATTGCTGAAAGTAATTTGTATTAAACCCCAGGCATTATCTGAGGACTTTTAGCAACACTTGCATGAGAAAACCTGAACTGACATACAGAATATTGGAGCAAAAGTAACACATATGTAACTGGGAGCTACTCTAATACTGTTCCTGCAGATGCTGAAGCAATCCAAGGTGGCAGAGGTGGCCATGGAGAGCATGCAAAAGCAGCTGTTAGAACTTCAGCGATCAGATGCCCTTCAGCGAGCCAGAGAACAACATGAGACCATTGTTTCAGCACTAAAGCAGAAGTATGAAAAGCAAGTACTATCATTAGAGCAGAAACTTGATACTACAAAATCTGCACTCCAAGAGCAGGTGAGAAATTATTTTAGGGTGCTGAGTTACGGTACTGGAGAGGCTGTAGAAATCCCCATGTTTCCTAAACTGTACTTCTTGACCTGTAATTCTAATAACTCCTTCTGGAAACTGCTTAGGAAATGGAAAGTCTCAATATTAGGAAGCCTATGAGATTTGTTTTTATAAACATCTCGAGGCAGTTGTGAGTTCAAATTTCATTTTGTACATGGCAGATGCAGAGGAGGCAAGAATTCATTGTCTTAGTTGCTCTCCTGAGCTTTTGTTCTGTTCACAATTCCTTTTTGGAAGAGTACTGCAAATAAGTCTGGGAAAGAAAAGAACTAATTAAAAAGTAATGTGATATTCTTGTAAGAAAAAACAAGAAAAACTGTTTATTAAACAGTCTGTTGCCAAGGTTTGGTCTCAAAATGATCAAGGATGACTAACCACTGAACAGTCACTTTATTTTAGAAGTAAGGATTTAAAAGGAGAGAGAGCGGGGGAAAAAGCTGTCTTTGAGATGGAGTTTGATGTGGATTGTGTCACATGGTTGTAGAGCATGTCATAAGAATCCATTACACTATTAGACATATTCAAGCAATGTAGTCTAGTCAGGCCTTAATTAATTGTCCTCTTTTTTCACATAAAGCAAATAAAATTACATTTCTGTGATTCTTGTCTCAACATAAATATACATAAAAATAAATGGGGTTTATGTTTGAAAAGGTAGCTAGCACTTGCTTCTAAACGAAATGCATTGCTAAATTTTTCTTGATTAGTACCAAAACAAAGCTTGCACAACTCTGTCTCTACTGCAAAGTATATAGTAGCATGTTTGGGTTATTTAAGGAGAGAGGTTTCCTGTTTTTTTGAAAGAAGAGTTAACAGGTATAAAGACAAGGTACTGTGCCTCCCAGGTCTGTGTGGGTAACTAAGTAATGCCATATGAAAGTCTACTTTGTATATCATGTGAAAAAACTACAGTTCCTCTTTTAAAGAGTACTGGCCCTTGCTAGCTTGGCTTAAGCTCAGTTAAAATAAACTGAGTTAAGCTTGGGCTTAATATAAATAACGTGAAGGCTTGATTTTTCTCCAGTAGACTGAGTATGTGTGAATAATTGCAGGACATAATCTGATGTGCTGAAAACTAACTGCTCTAGGAAATATGAAATGGTTCACATCAGTGTATGTTTATGTATGAGTACACTCACTGTCTCCTAGTGAAAGCTGAACTTTGATGCTGCCATAAGTAACTTGTCAACTAAGGATAGCATTTGATCTGTGATTGATTTAGCTGTCCTCTACCCATTTAGGTATCAGATTCATTATTTGTCTCCTGTGCTAGATGTTTGTAATGTGAGCAAAAATGATCTCTCTTCCTAGAAAGAGCTTTGCAAAAATCTAGGAGACCACGTTAAGCAACTTGAAAAAAGGCTGGAAGAAACCAAATGTGAAAAAACAGAAATAATAAATCGACTGACAAGAAGCCTAGAAGAAAGCCAAAAGCAGTGTGCAAATTTACTGCAAACAGGTCAGCCTTTTACTCATACCTTATCTATCCTTGCAGAAATGTCTTCAGTTTTTCTAAGTATGAAATTGCATATCAATGTTCCTATTGAAGTCAACATTGAGCTAAATGTGTACTAGACCATTTCCTCTGCAGTGCATTAGTCAGACTTAAATAAAGTTAAGTCTAGACTGAAATGTAAAAACCCAAGAAAAATAAAAGCAAACGCCACCTCCAAACCCCAAGGAACAAGATGAAACTGTTTTCATATGTATTTTATGCTACATATGTGTAAACTTTGTTTCATACAAACAACAGCCTTTGGAAACAAGCTGCTTAGTTTTGTGCTAAGGTGTTTGAATTGAATTGCTATTCTAAATTCAAATCTTAATGAGAAAAGAACTGTTTTGGGAGCTGGAGGCTGATTCTTGGAAACCTGTATCATTAGACTGGATTGTGAAATATTTTGCAATTTGTGTGTTTGACTTTTGCCTACCTTTACCCATAAAAGTCTTTCGATAGTAATGTATCTAGTAGCTGTTAGTGAGCTCAAGGAAATAGAAATAGAGTAGTGCCTGTTGCCAGGATCAACATTGCTATTTTTAACAGAGATCTTTTTGCAGATTGCTTAGTCTTTCTTGAATGTTTATGACTTGCTCTTTCTCTCCTTTCTCTTTCCTGCAACAGGCTCAATGCAGGAGACAAATCAGTTACGGTTTCAATTGCAACAAGCTCAGTCTGCACACATGATGAGCAACGACATGAACAAGGCTTTGCAGGTTAATTAATTTATTTTACTGTTTTAATTTGATGGGTATGGGCATTATAGCTAAGGGATTGGTGCTTGAAATGCTTTTATTTTGTTGGGGAAACAAGTACATCTCCTCTGACTGCTTCGTTTTCCAGTGCTGCATGTTGGACTTCCTCCCTGCCCCTCCAAGGTAAAACACAGCAAGGCATCTGTATAGGCACACATCTGATCCCCTACATTGGTCTAACCTGCTTTTGGGGAGAAAAAAAAGAATGTAAATTCAGTGTGCTGGGAATTTGGAGATAGTGTGTTCTGAAATTTAATTTTGTCAGCAAAAGGGAATGCTAGAGAGTCTTCTGTAAAATATGAGTGGAAGTCTGTGTTTCCAGTTCAATTTATATATTGGATTTAAATCTGCTGCCATTTTGTAAGCTATGAATCCTACTAAGTACTGGAGTGACAGGCTGTTTTTCCAGCTATGTACTTTTCTGCTGTCATCCATTTTACTATACAAGGGCAGCAGAAAAGCAGAAGAGCAAAAGAGCAAAAGAAGTATGAACTGGAATAAGAACAATGGGGAATATTTTCTGTTGCTCAGTATATTCTAGTCTTAGCTTTGCTAGAGGTATCAAAAATGATAGTATAAATAAATCAATGCTAGGTGATTCAACTACATATAGCTATATTTAGAAAGAATAGCTCCAAGTATTTGTTTTCTTTGGAAGAATTATCATGGGCCTGATAGGTTTTCTTGGAGTCTTTGCTCAGCATAATTTTTTTCTGACTCTTCCTTTCAGGAAGAATTAATGGAACTGAAGGAAGAAATAGCTTTGTATGAATCTGCTGCCAAGCTTGGAGTATTTTTGAATGATGCAAGTGGAGAGCAGCACATGAACCTGGGGGAATCCTATGTAGATTTGGGAATTAAAAAAATCACTGGGAAGAAACCAAAGTTCTGCAGGTATTGAGTGATTCTTGTAGAAAGAAAATCTAAAATCTTCAAGAAATTATACAAGTGATGTGTAAAAAATGGTCTTACTGGATCAACATACAGGTTTTTGGTAGATACTTGAAATACAGCTTGTATTGCCAGGTAATCTGGAAAACAGAAAACTGAACTAATACCATAAATTGGTTGCCTAATTACTAATTAATAAATCTTTAGATTTTATAGGGACTATGTTACTATTCCTTGAATTGTATGGATTGTATTCATGGACACTTTTTTGCTCAGACTCCACATAGTTACTTAAAGCTAAAGTTGTCTTTTACGTTCAGCCAGTTGAGTTGTCTCAAAATACCTCACATCATGTGAGAATGAATCTTTTGGGGAAACAGCTGAATTAACAAGTTCTCTGTAAATTAATTGCAACTTGATGAAAAAGCTTTTGTATTCATGTTCTTATTCTTTTTACTATTATGTCTTAGACATCTGTATTTCTGGTAGGATTAGTTGCTCTTGTCTTTGCTACAACTACCTTTCACATAAACGTGTTTTGTCTTTTGAATACTGAACTGGTTATGTCTTCCCTGGTAGTGCAATACAGAACAGAGACATGGATAAAGAACTCTCCAAAGATGAAATTATTGTAGAATTAAAAGCTGAGCTGGAACGTTTATTAAACAGTAATAAAATGAAGAGAAAACAGATTACTCAGTTACAAAATGATCTTAAAGATTGCCTGAAGACACTAGAGGAATACAAATTGAAAGCAGAAAAAGCGTCAAAAGAGTCAGAGGTTTGTTCTTTTACACTTGTTTAAAAGTAAGGTATCCTTGGTTTTTGGTGAACAAAACCAGCATTTGAGCTTCTTATGAGAGTGGATCAAAAATTAACCCATAGCTGAGTATCCATAACAACTCTTAAGAAAAGTATTGCCATTTGGATGATACCTTGTTTTGTATCTGGTTAAAAGGAAAAAGGCTGAAAAGCAGAACCTGGGCAGCATATTCATTGTTAGGGGAGTTCTGATATGGTGACTGACTTGCTTGATAGCATTTAATGGCCACTCTGCTTTTTTCAGAAGTACATTTCATTGGAGATAGTAAGTTTTCTTCAGCCAAAAGGACTTGTAATTTCTCAGAGAAAGCTGGTAGTACTATTAGTTTATACCAGTGGAACATTTAACTGATCAGCTTCAGAGGGCCTTCACTGTGTAATTTGATCAGCAAGGAATCTCCTTGATATTGCATCTCTCTTCACTCCATTACTACCTTCCCTCTATAATTTGATCAGACTTGTAATATCTGCTTTTGTAATCTATACATTGTGACATGGATGTGGGATAGAATGACAGTGTACCTGAGAGCTGTGCTCTCTGTTGGATGACAGTAGTCATTCATCTTGCAAACACAATATCCAGTGTGTGCTTCTCTAAACCTTCATGATATTGAGTTTCAAGGATTCATCCAGAGTAACAGTGATACTGTTATATCTTGCACTGCAATAATTTCTTTTGGTGTGTCTTTTATTTCTTTAAGTACAATTTTTATTTGACTTTAACCACTCTGACTTTTTTAAGCATATCTGGAAAGATATCCTTATTTTATTTATTTTTAGCCTGTCACAAATCTAACTGATACTTCAGTGGCCAGTCCTTTAGTTTCTGATAATCTAAAGGAAGAAGTTCTGAGACTCAAAAAGGCTAATGAAGCTTTGCTACAGGAAGTTGAGGTAAGAGAGGTGCTGCTTGTCTGTTCAGAAAAAAAAACCCTCACAAACCAAAACACAAAAAAACCCTGCCCTGTGCTAAGAGCTCTGATTAGAAAAGGTTCTTATAACCCTTGTTTGTCCAGGCCCATACTTTGACTATTGAAGAACTGAAGGAAAATGAGGAAAAACTGAGAAGCTTAAATCAAGATCTCTGTTGTCAGATGAGAAAGATGGTTCAGGATTTTGATCATGATAAGCAAGAAGCCATTGACAGGTAAGTCTGTTAAATTCATTTAGTTTAATTAGTGGATTTTTATAATCTTGTTCCAGCTCTTAGGTACAAGAGGAGGTTTATGTTAGAAAGGTGTTTTCTTAGGGAGAAGTTGAACCCCATTTAAAAGCAGGGGAAAAAACCTAGATAGTTATTTTCCTTCCTTGAAATTATAGATGTGAAAGAACTTACCAGCAACATCATGAAGATACAAAGGCACATTTTGAGAAAGACCTGATGGAGAGGTTTGCTGCAGAGAAACAGAGGCTTATTCAGAGCTATGAAGAGACAATCACGCAGTTAAAGTAAGGCTTAGCATTTTTTCCGCTTTTACTGAAACTTGCACATTTCCCCTCTGGCCTTCAGTGTTAGTGACACTTATTGTAAGATTGGCTTACTGTCCTGTCAATGTAAAGTCCAATTGATAATAAATAATCTGTCTTGTGAAGGGCTAATATAGAGGAGCTGAACAAAGAGATGATTGCAGTGAAGGAATGTTACATTGGAGTCTGTGGGGAGAAGGACACCTTGGAAGCTACTTTAAGGAAGAAGTTTGAACAAGAGCAGCAGTTGAAGAAAGAGAAGGTACAAATGGAAACACCTATAAACCATATAATCTAACCAACCTCTGACATAACATCTTAAAAACATCTCCTTTTGAGAGACGAATCTCTTGTTTAGGTATCATCAGTAAAATCAGGGCACAGGCTCCAGAAGTTACATGTGTCACGCATTCTCATCACTTTGTACCAGAGCAATTGCTATGCCTTGGAGAATACTCCATGTATTTTTTTATTTTTGGTCTAGCTCAAGAAACAGCTACTAGAAGAAAAAGAAAGCTCTCTTAAACTTCTGAGGACTGAGCTTGAAGAGAAACACAGCAGGTCAATGACGAAGTGGCTGGAAGAAAAAGAACAGCAGGTGGAAGAGAAAGTTGCATTAGCTAAAGTTCAATGGGAGAAGGAAGAAAAAGAGGTATGGAACTCAGATCAGGGAATTGCAATTCTTTTTGTTGTTTATTTTCAGAAACAAAACTTGTATGTAGATTTAAGTGCTGTTATTCTGCCATTTGAAGTGGCTGTTTAGGATCTGTCATTTTAAGAGCCTCTGAAGAAGTCATAAAGTATTACTAGTTTAAGATTTTGGAATAAAAAACAACCTTAGGTCTTGTAAAGTAATAAGCAGAATATCCTGAATGTCACAGTGGGTAATATGTTGGACTTTTCCACCCTGATCCTTGGAGAGTGGTTACACATTCTATTGTTTAATTCAATTATCAGAAGTCCTTTGTGTCTCCTATCCCATAGAAGAAAGCTGTGATGAGTCACCAAACTCTCTCCTCTCTGTGCATGGTTTTGTTCTTCTCCTGTTAGGGAAGGTTATTGGTGTAAACAGAGTTTTGTTCATTAAACACCAGTGAAATTCTGTGTCTTTGGACACGGTGGGGGAGATTTTCTTAAAAAATATTTTTTTCCTTAGAATAAAGAACAAGTCTTTGCAAAAATAGACAGAGAATGGCAAAGTAGGCTGGAAGAAATGAGAAGAGCTGTAGTTGAATGTAATGACTGCAGCTGCCAAACTGACCAAATAACAGCTGTGGATGAAGTTCCAACTAAAGAGTTAGAAGGGACTGTTGAAGACCAGAGGCTGCGGATCCAGAAGGCTCAGAGAAAAAGTATGGCCTCTGAAGAGGCCTTGAAAGAATTTGAATTAGAACTGGAAAATAAATACCATAAAAGTCTTGCCAGCCAGGTAACAAATAATTGTTCTTTCTGCCTGGAGACTGTGAAACTGCTGTGTGCAACTAAGTCACCTAAAAAAAGAAAGTGGTCTATTCCAATAACTTCCTTTTAAGCTCAGTAGTTTGATATTTGCTATATTGGAAATATAGTTTTAAGAAAGTTCTGAACCAGCTGTAGCATTAGCATGTTGCTTGGTTTTCATCCTGTTGAACAAGTTTTACAGAAATTTTGAGCAGAACTGAGCAACACTGGCTTAGATTTTAAATAATTTTGTCAAAAATAAATTTAATGTTCATAATTTTGGTATCATTTTTGCATCAAGAAATGCATCAGATGCTGCTGGTCCAATTATTTTGTTTTCTGTAAACACAGGCAAACTGAATTCTCTTCTTGCACTGTTACATGAAACTAATAATAAAAATGTGTTCAGTGGTGTTGACTGAAGTAGGTTTTTTTGTCTGTTTAAAGGTAGATGCAGCTTTAACCCAAGCTCGTGCCAAGTGGCTGCAAGAATTAACAGACCTCAAAGAGTACAAACTAAATCTAAAGATAGAACAAGAAAAATGGGAAAAAGAACACCAAGAGACCACAGCGAAGCAGGTAGCCCAAAATATTTGTGTACTCAGTTCAGTCTTCCAAATCCCACATGTTACTGAGGAATGAATGTAGACGCAGGCAGGGGATCATTAAGGAAAGATGTTTCTTGTGCACTCTGGTCCATATCAGTTTTTTTGCTTATAAAGGTTTAATTTTTATTAAATAACTTGAAAATATCTCCAGTAGATTGATAATGACTCAGACTTATATTTTGTGTATCTGTAAATGTGTGTATATATTTACAATGACTGTTATATATTTGTCAGTTAGCCCTAGTTCTCTCAGCTGCTGAGGAGAAATGGAAGAAAGAACATGAGAGTACAGAGAGATCTGGACCAAGAGTGAAAGAACTTGAAGAAAAGATCATTTCTCTCAGGAAGGAATTGGAGCTAAAGCAAGAAGAAATCCCTGCAGCCATCAAAGCAGAACTAGCAAGGGCCCGTGCACAGTGGAACAAAGAAAAGCAAGAGGAAATCCTGCAGATACAGGAGCAAAATGAGAGAGACTACAGATCATTCTTGGATGATCACAGAAACAGGATTAAAGAGGTACTTGCAACAGCAAGGGAGGATCTTGCAAAGCAGAAGAATGACCTCTCCATTCAGAAAGAAGCAGAAATAAAGATGTTACTAGACCAAAAGCAACGAGAATGGGAGGCTCAGGAAGCCAAGAGACTGCAGGATGAAATTAGTCGCTCTGAGGAGAAGACTCTGGTTGAGCTGGAGTATCTGTTGAGTGAAATTCATGAAGAATTGGTCAAGTGCACACATAATAAGCATTCTTTGAAGGACAACTGTTTTGACTCTCATGTTCAATTAAACAGTCAGTGCAAAGACAAACTGAAGGCCTGCTTGCAAAAGGCCTATAGGACCACAGTTTGCACAATTCTGGAAAAAAAGGAGCGAGAATGGAAAGAGGTAACATTTCTGTAAACTGTAACTGCCAGTCAGAAAAGGGATTTGATAAGTCACTCGGGCCTGTTTTCTCACAACATGGAGTATCCATGTCATCCTGAGAAAAAGAAATTCAACATTTGTTGATAAACAGGAGTCCTTTAAAAGTCAAAGAAGGCTAAATCTACCATTAGCAAGTGAAAAGGGAAGGATGTGTGTAGCTTTGACATCTTCAATCTTTCAAGAAGAGAGAGTCAGGTTAGGAGTGTCATTTATGCAGACACTCCTAAAAAAAGTTAAGGAGATAAATCTACCCTCTTAAGTTTGGGAGCCTGTTGAAGGCTCCTTGTGACCTGTTAGATGGTCTGTAATGACAGAACTCTTCTGAGATTTTTGCAGAGCTGCAAAATCCAGTTTTTAGTGGTAATTGGATAGTGATTGTAGATCATTTTATGCTTTTTCCCCCCCCTCCTTCTTGTGCCAATAAGGATGGAAAGAGTAAATCCTTTTTTTGTAGTTGGTCAGTTTGCCAGTTATTCAGTTCTGTCTTGGGAATAATAGTCTTGCTTAATTTTATTGTGGCTCTAGGAAACCCATTTCAATGTGCCTGCCCAAATGAGGAAACATGTCCCACCCTCTTCTAAAGGAGTTTGGGGCTAAGTCAGATTCTGTCCAAAAGCATTTGTTTCTGTTGTTTTAGCAGATTCCTCTTCTTGCAGTGCTTATTTTTCTAGTAAGTATTTTTCTTATGGGGAGCATCCCACCGGAAATGCAATTGCCACGCAGCATTTAGGAGCTGGGAAATTATCCAAGAATTGGACAGAGAAAATGTCTTGTTTTTCAAGACAAGGTGGGATGAGGAAAAATTACTGTGTAGTGATTTCTCATGGCAATGACACTTTTTTTTAGTGTCAGTGTGTTTCTGTTCAGTAAGTGCACCTTTAGTGTTTTCTTGTCACAAGTCATATTCACAATGGCAAAGAGAATGGGAAGCTTTTTTCCTGTGCCTGATGCATCTTCTGTGATGGATATGAATGTCTCCTGGTAAACTGTTTAATATGCCTTTGGACCTCAAAACCTTGATTGGCTTGAACCAACTTATCTAGTGAAGTCTCTATAATTTCTTAGTAATGTCTTCTCTCTTTATAAAAAGCTGGTTAACTTCAACTATTCAAAGGCACAGTATAATTCTTCAATGTTAAGGGCTGCTCACATTTCCAAAATAATACTCAAGATATTCATGTACTGCTGTTTCAGTGATGTACACTGAGTAAACTTCTATATCATAGAATAGATATTTTCCTCACGATTTGAGCTGCAACCTACGGTTCTACTGTAAGTTTAAAGGACCTGTTTTAAAATCACTAAAGCCACTTGGTGGCTAGGCTTGGTTGTTTTTAAGCATGTCATACTACTTACCTACTTTAAGATGATGTGGAGCAATTTTTACTATGTGTTGGGTTTTCAGGAAGTGTTTTTCAATTGCAGAAATATGAAGAGTTAGTGAGTAATGCAAATAAAGAATCATACCCTTACCTGCAACATGGTGCAGGAGACACTGGGGACATGGCCAGACCTCCTGTGTGCAGTGTTGGACACCAAGCAGAAGTACAAAGGAGGTTAAGAAGACAGACACCCTTGCAGGAAACTGGAACAGACAAAGGTATTTGCTTTGATCTTAATCTGGCAAATTGTGTATCATCAAATTAAGCTTGTTAATAGCAGTCTTTAATAGTGAATGGCCTGTCGATGACCCCAATGCAAAGTTAGTTAATTAGTGAATATTATTATTAGCTCATGTACAAGCCAGTGTTGATCAGGGTGAGCAGGGTATGGTCTAAACTATGTCTCATAAATGGGTAATGCTAAATCAGAGCTTCAAAGGTTGCATTATTTTACTTGCTCTTGACATTAGCCAAGACAAGGAATTCTTCATTCATATGAAAGATATTATTGTGTCAAGAATTATATTTCACCTGGCATGGTAGTCTGTAGTCTTCTCTGGTTCTTTTGATCAAGAATGTAGTTGAAAAAATGCAAACCCTCAGGTGATATTTCTCTCTTTCCCCCCTTCCTTCACTTACTATCCCCCCCAGTACACACTTTAGCACTGTAGCTCTTCCTAAAGCTGTCATGTGTACTATGGCAAAGCTGGAGACAGTGTAGATGGGAAAAGCTTCATGGGAGGGACAGAAATCTCCTTGGGGCTTTCTGTTTAGTTTGAGTTCTTACACAACTGAAAAACATAAAGCAAGAAAACCCAAGAGAGGCTTTGGCTTTATGCCTGTAGTGTGGCTTGGATTCCTTCAACACCAAAATAACAAACCATCTATTAACACAGAACAATACAAGCACTGCAGTGCTCCTGTCTCTAGAGCGCCCTGTCCTGGCTATGGAGAGCAGCCGTCGCTCTCCTGGAAGGAGCCCAGTCTTTGTGTATTCCTTAACTAGACTCAGATGCGTATGAGGCTTGCCAGCTGGGACAGTTTCCTTCAGCTGACTTCAAAAGACCCTGCTTGGCTGTTGGTTTTAAAAAAAAAATAAATTCAAAAACATTCAACCTACAAGTCTCATTGCTGACTGAAGAACTCAAACTGGTGGGAGTTCATTGAGGCTGTGAGGGCTCTGTGAGCAGATAGATGCTGCTGCACCTTCTGTGACAGGGTTCCAGCCTCTTGTGATTTGTTTAATTGGACTAAAGTGTTAAGTTGTCCAACAAGAGCAGGACTAAGTAGAGCACTGGAAAGAGGTTGGGCTTGATTCTTTTCTTTTTGGTCCCCTGTGGAGGTATTTAGCAGTTACTGTTGCAAGTGAGAAATGTACAAGAAATAGTCTTGGGTCTCAGGAACGTTTTTGCTGTGAACACTGCTGCTAGGAGCTTGAAAAAATGGAGGCCATGTGCCAGGACTTAAAGGAGAGCTGGAGATGGTCCACAAACATCTTCAGCTTGCTGTGAAGCAACATGAAGCTAAGCCAGAGCTTATCCAAGGTTAGGATGGTTAGTCACCTAAAGACAACCTTGATTCTCTTGTCTGTTGCATCTTGCAGTTTTGAGTGAATACTGGCTTTTGGTTATTAGTCTTAAACCAAAAAAAACCCACAAAACCCCCCTGCATCAAACCAACAAAACCAACCAAGCTTTATCTTCTATCTCTCTACCTCAAAGAAGGCACAATTGCTGACCCACAAATTAATACTCTTTTCCAATGTTTGTCAAAACAAACCTTGTTATTTTTTATCCTGTCCATTCTCTTCACATATACTTGGTATCTCAGAAGTTTGCTTCCAGCATAGTGTTAGCAATGGCATATGAAGACTTGAAGTTTATTTAATTACAATATGAGATGACTTTTATATTCAGACTTCACTGAAGTGCATTGAGATCGATTCCTATCTGCTTGTTACTGCAACAGCTGTATGTGCTGACAATGCTCTGTGACATTGAGCTCTTATACCACAGAGAGCAGTTTATGTAATAACTTCTGTTAAACTCCAGTTTAGAGAAGTGCAGTGAATTATGGTTCATCTCCTTTTTTTTTTTTTTTTTAACAGAAAATGAGAAGGCTCTAATTACAGAAGGCTCTGAGATGAAGACTAAGCTGAAGGACCAGGGGTCACCACCAAGGTATTTTAAAAAAGCTATACAAGATGAATTTTTTTTTTGGTATGATGTAAGTTGCTTTTCTTGTGCAATGTGATTTATATGCATTTCAGGACACTCTTAAAGGGAGGCATCTCAAAACCTTGTGCATCCTGTGACTCTGTGAAAGGTCTGGAAGAAATGCGTGCTCACTACATCAAAGCTGTGAGCAAGATTAAGTGTAAGTACTGAAGTCTTAGCTAAAAAGTTAGTGGAGTAATGTAATTTATCTTGTTGCTTCCTCCTTCAGCCATCTTGGACAAGAATCTGACAGCCAAATCACATGAGAAGTAAATATTTCCCTCTTACTAGAGTGAATGGGAGAAATGGAATTGTTGCCATAATATTTGACATATCACTGCAGTGGGTGAAGCCTTATTATGCCATCCTTGCTTTGTTTCACTGAATTATGGCTTTTAATATGTGTTTTAAAACTGATCTTGTTTCTCCAGATAAAAAATCTACCTGACCTGCACTTTGTCCTGAGAGAGAATCTGCTTTTCTCTCTTGTGTCCTGCCTTCTGACTTAATCAGAAACCTTCTGGCTGAGGAGAGAGGATTAAATGTAGCACCAGCTCTTACTTGAGCTCAGCAGGTCCCCAAATTTCATCTGCACTGCCACTGAAGAGTTTCTAGACCAATATTTTACCAGCCAACATTCCTTCCAAATCCCTATGCCTAGTGTTTTCTATTCCTGCTTAAGATGCAGAATCAGACAACTGAATTCCATCATATTAACCTACTGTGATCTGCACTGGTGTTTATCCATTAGGCAGCAAGGATTTGGGTGGAATGTTGGCAGGTAAATCCATGCCCTTGCTGACTTGTTCCAGATCTGCTAGACAATCCCAGATTGTGGTGTTGGCTTTTTTCCCCACTCTGGGGGGAAACTGGTACTAATGAAGTGTGTATGTAGGCGATATGCTTTGTTACATCCGTGAAAGTAAGGAACGAGCTGCTGAGATGATTAAAGTGGAGGTTCTGAGAGAGCGCCAAGAGACGGCACGGAAAATGCGCAAATACTATTTGACATGTCTTCAACAACTCCTGACTGACAATGGGAAACATGAAGGGTGAGTTCAAATACGTTTGGAAATTACTGTTGGCTTTGCAAGAGGTGTGTAGATTTAGTCTGGTGTTTGTCCACTTTGGAGCAAACAGTGCCCAACCCAAAGTCTTGCCAGTCTGTGCACACTGGCGTGGGGTCACTGCTGAGCTGTCTGACATGCTGTCTTTTCAGTATTCTCTGACTCTCAGTAACATTACATTGAAGTAAAGTTGAAAAGGAATTTCCCTAAAACTTGGTCTTTTTTTTTTTTTTTTCCCCCTGTGTTCTGCAATTCTTGACAGAGCTGAAAAGAAAATAATGAATGCTGCCAGTAAACTGGCTACAATGGCTAAGGGACTCGAAACACCTCTTCGACACATTCCCCAGGGCAAATCTACCCGCTCAGGTATTCTACAGTTGTCTTGATATTGATTTCACATGTGTAGTAATGAAAGTGAGGTGCAGATGGAAAGTGAAGTACAATTTATTTATAAGCTTGCTAATTTTGTAAATATAAGCTGCTTATTTTGACAAAGCTTATGATTCTCTATTAAAAACAAACAAAAGAACTTACTTTTTCTTCCAGTATTAATGTTACCTTCAATTAATCTACTTCCTTCCTTCCCCTTCTAGCTCTGCATTTAGTTTCTGACCCTGGAGCTGAGTGCTCCAAAAGAGATCGTGTGCTTCGGACCAGGTCAAACCATATGGAAAGCAAAGCATGTGGTGAAAGCAGTACTGAAACAGCCAGTGATAAAGTTGTCCAGAAGTGTGTGCCACGTGACTTGAGACAGCAGTTTGATGCAACACAGGCCATAACTCAACATATGCTTTGTGAAGCAGTGACTGCTGGTGTTCAGAATGGGAGTAATTCTAAAAATCTGGATGGTACTTCTAGAGGTGCTCTACCAGAGTTTTATCCAAATGAAGATGGAAGAAGAGAAAAATATGGCCCTATTGTAAATGTAGACAAAGGAGCTTTGTGTGCTGTGAGTAATACAGCACATCAGAATGCTTCTCCATCTGCTTGTCAGGTAACATTAGAACATATGCAGGAACCCAGCCTTACAAATGGCCACACCAGCTCTGGGCCAGCTCATCACATGCTTAAGGGCAAGAATGGAAGAATAGTCTCAAAAGAGGATAAATATATCCAATCATGTGGAAAATGGAAAACTAAGTCTAAGAGAACTCAGGAATTTAATTTTAAAGACACTCGAGAAGGAAGCAGCAGTGAATGGAGTTCTGGGAATGGAAGCCTGTATCTGGATTGTGGTGATTTACCTCTCTTGTATCCTCAACAAAAAGCCAGTAGTAATGTTCAAGCACAGACTGTGTACTGTGAAGAATTTCCCCACATCAGGTCATCATCTTCCCCTGCAGATGAAAATGTTACTTCTTGGAGAGACATTTCTAGTGGCAATGGCAAGTTTCTCAGCACAAAAAGCAGCGCAAAAGTTTAGAGTAGAGACCAGCAGATAACAAACACAGAGCATACTTCAATCCTCAACTCTGACAAATCAAATTCTACTGTCCCAAAACCCAAAGCATCATCAGATTCAAATGGAGGAAAATGCTGCAACAAATGCTTGGAGAAAAATGATGTGGGATCCCAAGTCTCATCAGCAAGATAGTGGTTTTCAATAGACCAGTTTCTAACTTGAACTGATACCAGCAATTCCCTGTTTGAAGGAAAAGAAGATTACCTTGATGTTTAAATAAAAGTGTGAGGATTGAGGAAAATCTGTTCTACTGTGTCCATTTCATGATCAATATTTCACATCTTGAATGTTACGTGAACAAATTTTATCAAATTACTTGAAATATTAATGCAGACTGATGTTTACCTTTGTAATAACACTTTCATAGTTGTTTCTAGTGTATTATACACAAATTTATTAAACAGAATCTATTTTTATATTCAGTTCAGCTTGCAGTGCAGTGTTTATCTAAAACAAAGCTGCTATAACTTGTGGTAATTTTTTTAACAGTTATCAAAATTCCTTCAGAGCATAATGAGAGATGTTTTGGGATTTGTTTGAAGTCAGTATTTTAATTGACTTTTCCATTCTGAAGGACCCCTTGTAAGCCTTTGATTGTGTTCCCAGAATAAAAGCAAAAATACTTGCATTTTTTTCATTAAATTATTGTAACAAACCACATTTCAAATATTCTTCCCTTTGGAAGCAAAAAATAGCTTAAATTGGGCAGAAGAAAGGTACCAATTAGAATGACCATGTTTTGCAGGTGTTTCTTTAACAGCAAAGTTTATCAGGGTAAGCTGAAGATATCATGTTCCTCCTGAGGCTTAGAAAGCTCCTATTTTAAATGCCTGCTCACATTTTAAAGAGAATTGCAAAATGTATCCTTTTTCCTAGACTTTTTGTTTTCCTTGGGATGATATTTCATTTCTAGTGATCCTGTGAGGAATAGAGGTGTTTTTTCCTGGCTTACATGGGGCGTGATTAAATCTTAGTTATTTCAATTAATAATATGGTTACTGGCCAACAATTCAAATCAACAGGAATATGGAAAATGTAAGCAATAAGGTTTTGTGATCCTGTGATATCAGAAGAAGAAAAAAGACTGAATATTGTCTCAAAGATTATATATGTGCCTTTCATATGTAACATTTAACTGCTATAATGTTGTTTATTTGGTCTTTTGGAGTTGAACACCACAGTTTAGTCTGAGAATCTTTTCAGTTTTAAGAGGAAAATAGTACAGAATCTGAAGAAAAATGTGTTTAACTTCCCTTACAAAAAAGCTTGTTTTTATTTCAGGCCAACTGGCAAGGCAGAAGGCATTGCAGCCTTTGGTACGCAGGGCTGGCTTGTGACTTGAGACTCTCAGGCGATCTAATGAGAGACTTCTGAATTTCTTGGTGGCCTTTAATGTTGCCCATAAATCCAACCCCACTTCCTCTTTGGTGAGGTGGGGTTTGTCATCATCAGTGGGAGCAAACTGAGACCATGAGAGACTGCTTGTGCCTAAACAAACATGGGCCGTGGTTAAGTTCAAGGGCCAAATTCCGAGCTCTTAGCTGAGGAAATAGCTGTGGCCTTGTCTGCAAGGGAAAGTTTTTACTAGTTGTCCTCTAAGCCTCATGTGGAGGCTTTTTTTTTTTTTTTTCCTTTCCAATGATGAGTGGCTTTTTCTGTTTAGTTTAAACATTTTCCCATATTCCATAAGGCACATTTATTCCTGTGTGAGAGGTACCTGTACAAGTGTATAAGCCAATACATCAGATTAATTCACTCCTTGGGCTAGTTCAAAAACCTTCCCAGATGAAGATTGGATCTGTAGAACTAAACATCCTTCTGTCCTGTAGGACATCCCTGACCTTCCAGACAGCAGTGGAGGGCCCATCATCTCATTGCTGTGGACCAAATGCAACTTTTCCAAATGATCCTTCATCTGAGGTTCAAGAGCTTCTCTGTAGTTGCTTCCCAAAATGCCACGCTTAGTGACAACGTGCAAACTGCTTTTAAAAATTCGAAAATGTAACTTTTCACAGCACATTTTGTTGCCTTGTTCAGTGTTGTTCGTGTGCATAACTTACTGTCCATTGCCACAGCTTTTAACAAATTCCCTGTGAATAAAGCTCAGTGATTTCAGTTCAGAATGAAGTGCTTAATGATCCTAGTCCTGCTAAAGCTTTGAACAGCTGATGATTTTTGCATATTTAATTTAGAAGCTGGGACCACACTGATGAGGAGAGATCTTCCACATTACTGACCACTTTGCAGAAAGCCGAGGATGCAGCAGATCTCAGCTCCAGTGAAGAAACCAGGGTAGTTTTCTTCAGCAGGCTTTGCAGCCTGACGTGAGAAAAGGTTCTCTTGTGGGTGCTCTTCCTCTTTTGGAGCAGGGAGATGTTATGCAGGTGCAGAAAAATGGGGTGGGTGGGTGGAATCTTTTTAATACCAGCTTGTGAAAGGGAGGGTATTTAAATGTGGACATTGGGTGCCCAGGTAGATTCAGTTGCTGTCTCAGCTGTATCATGTTATACCACAGTACCAGGCAATTTGGTGACCAAAATTGCAGTGTATGTGAGAATGTAGCTGTAGGTAAAGATTCAGTTAAATCCTTGCTCACCTAATGTTTACTGTGTGTCTTGTTGCACTGACAACTCCAGAGCGCTCCAGAGCTGCCAAGGGGATTTTAAGTTTTCCTTAATGAAAACCAACTGCAAAGGCCTGGGTGGAAGATCCATACCCAAAGCAGCAGCAATATTCCCTGGTGAGTAAAGTTGAAGGTACAAGATGATACTCAACCCAAGAATCGACACCTCTTAGTCAACAGTGTTCCTCAGCCCTCCTCCTTCCAGCATCAGTAGGAAAGAATGGAGCAGTAACACACTAGGACAGGGGGTGGCAACTCCTGAAATTGGACAGCTGACACTAGTCAGAAAGGGGGATGGAATGTTGCAATACATGTGGTTGGACTTGTATAGTTGAGCCAAGATTGTAATAGAGTCACTAAATGAATCTCTTAAATCTACCATGTATTTTCACTCAGTAGATTATGAAAGAATTTAACTGCTTTATTCAAGAACTGATTACCTGCTGTTACATCTTTTTGATTCAGGTGATTCCTTTTTGAATACTGTGTTTATGCAGCATGAGCCAGATCAAATTTTACTCTAGTGATGTTGCAGTTCAGCACTATTTAGCTTAAGCTTTGTTTAACGACACCCCCAAAGTAGCAGAATGCAGTGATCCTCTTTCTAGCTGTATTTTTGGGTTTTGGATTTATCTTGCAAGTATAGTATAGGACAGCAAATGATAAGTAGAAAAAAAATTAGACGCAACAATCTTGATCCTACCATGCCTGATAGTTTTCAGTCTGGTTTAGCAGGTTGTCTGTTCTTCTGCAGGATTACTACAATCTTTGCAAAATACCCTATCACCTTGTGAAAGCCTTTCAACACTGCTGTCATTAAAGTATCCCTGTGGATATGCAACTAAGGAGAGCTCTGGCTTGCTTGCATTCCCAGGCTTTCCTTAACACCTTTGGAATTTCATACCTTCATACCCCCTTACCTCTTATTTTACTTTGTAGTTGGTACTTTCCCCTGAGTAGCAGAGGTCTACCTACTCCTGTATAGTGTCCCTTTTCCCATAACATCTCAAGCTGGGTATACTGCCCACAAGTGTAGAGGTACACAGCCACATATATATATTTCAGTCATTCATCCTTAAAACTTGCTGTCAAAGCCATTCTTCTGCTGTTGGAACACTGTTCTCATGTTTCCCTTTGTTCTGTGGGAGTTGCTAAGATTTCCCATTGAAATTTATTTTGCTCTTTTGTGCAGATTCAGTCCTGTCTCCCACAGTGTGGATGGCTTACAATGGAGGCGGTGGTAACCTGGCAGTGATACAGGAGCACATTACTTGCAGCTGTAGGGAGATTTCACCCAGCATTCTGATGCAGAGTACTTCACACTTCCAAATTAATCATGTTTCTCTCTGTTCTTGTTGCTTGGGTAAATATTTCACTGTTGTGTAGACTTGGGCAGTGATCTATGTGAGAACCAAGGTTCTTAATTTCCTTCTTGAACAGGCTTACCTACCAAGCAAGCTTTTAAGCCTGATGCCTTTTTCACACTTGATAAAATGAGTCTGTTTCCATCATGTAGCATTGCTTCTTTATAAATCTGAATACAAGTAAAGAAATTCATGTCTATTGCCAAATGTTCTGGCTGAATGCCATCCCTGGTGTTCTGGCTTCATCCAGATGACGAATGTTCCCTGTCAGCCTGCAGCCTAGTGAGAAGGGACAATGGTACAGAAATACTGTAATTATCTAATCAACTTTGCTTAGAATGTTAAGCAAATGCAATTCTTTAATACTCTGGCTTTACTATAGCTGTTAATTACCATGTGCAAATGCAATTTGTACAGCAAAACCAAGTAGAGGAAACATTCACTTTTAAGTTACTTTACTCCCCTCTAGTGGTCTTATACCACACGTACGTTTATGTAACACTTCATCACCATACATTTAAAGACGGTGTTAGAATTCTGTAAAAACCAAAAATCTGCTGGTAACTTCTCCTTCCTTCTGCTCATCTTCTCTTTCTATAGAGAAACCAGCACTGTGACTTGGATTTTCGCCAATGTAACTCTCTAAGTGAACTTGTTCTTTATATATTGACTTTAATTAAAGGCCAAACTTCACCCACACCTTTAAAATCAGTACGTGCAGAAAAATCTCAAAGCTATGTACCAAACATTTATTTTCTGTGCCCTCAAAGGTGTTCACAAGGGGTGTTGCTGTGAATGTCATAGTGACTTAAAAACTGCAGCCAAGGCTGTAGAAACACCAGCAGAGCCCAGTCACACCTGCAGTGTTGCTGTATGTTTGTTCTGTGGCACATGCCAGTTTTGGTGCGTGTCTAACACTGTTTGGGCCTGTGGAAGTTGTGGGACATATGGAGTCTGTCAAATGACTTGCCAGTTGGCCATTTTGTGTACTGTGCAGCTTTCATAGGTGGGAAACAGGCAAGACCCTACAGCATCAGAATGGAAATTTTTACTTTTCCAGTATTTCCCTGGTTCTTTGCTCAAGTTACTGATGTTGTAATCAACACTATCCAGGTGTGCAGCACAGGCTTCATTTAGCAATAGTTAATGGGTAAGTTCTTGGCTAAATTTTTCTTTGCTTCCTGGAGTCTGTATTTTAAAGGTTTTGAAATGACTTGCTAATACCATGTCTTGGAGAAGAGAGGGTAACCCGTAGGATGTTTTCTGCTCAGACAGAGTGTTTTAAGAAAAATGTAGATGGAGAATTCAGAAGCTAGTTGCTCTTTTCAAACTGCCCTCTAGCTTTTCCATTTTCTTCTAGAATGGTTTGGACTAATGTTTCAAAGAAAAGAAAGGGGAATAAAAGGAGTACAGAGTCCATAAAGAAAATGTTGACAATTTTCCATTTAAAAAAATACAGTTCTCCTAAAATACTTCACAAAATTGTGTTTGTCATCATATTTAGTTATGGAAGAAAAATGGAAACATTCCAAGAATCAAAACATTTTAACACTCTTTGAGTGGAACCTTTTGTTTTTAAAATGAGCCTTGGTTTGTAAAGTTTTGCAGCTCTAAAAAAGTCAAAATTGAAACGAAACAGTTTAGGAGATCCAAACCTGGCCTTTTTTCCACATGATTTTTCTTTTGTGGAAAACTTAAGTATCTCAGTTTCCTTCCAAACTGGAATGAAACTGAATGTGAGAAGTAAAATCCTTCATAAAACGTAACTCCTGTCTTCCTGCAGTGCTCTTACAAGAGATTATTTGCCTGTGTCAGCGATGCATGCTATAATGACCAATAGCTGGGGAAGCTATTTCCTATGCTTCTCAGGATTGTTCCCTTTAGGTCATTAGCTGATAGTTCTAATAAACATGAGCTGAGCCAGTAGAGGCTTTGACTCTATTTATCACTGCGGATGTCTGAGCAGTCCCTGTGGGAAGCTGTGACCAATTCATCAGCCAGGGAGTTGTTAACTTGTTCTTAACTCTTCTCTTAACACCAGTGTCAACAGTCAAACTAAATCAAAATAATTCCCAGCTACACATGTGGGAAGCAGGTAAGATATGTAATGTTGAAATAAAATTATCTGTAGGGCTGTAAAAAGCACACAAGCAGGCAGCTGGTGCAGAAGTTCCTGTACTTGAACAAGCTGGCAAGCCCTGCCTTTGGGAGTGCAAGGGCCTGAGTAGGGCAGGATCCACTGCTGCTTGGGTATCCTGCCTGACCCCTGGCAATTCTGCAGGTGGCCCCAACCCAGCTCTGCCAGTCCAGCACTGCAGTGCAGCCACTGGGGCTTGATAGATGGGACAAGTTTCCCTGCCTCCTTTGGTGGCATTGCTGTTATTCTTGCTTGTGGGTTCCATTTGTTAGCTTTCTGCATCAAGTCTGTGTAGGAGTCTCATAACCTTGCAGTTCCAGGCATGCATATGCTCCAGTACCTTCTTCCAAGGAGCAGATGAAGTTATTTAAGAGCTTAACACAGCTTAACACGTGAGTCAAAGTAGGACTTCTGGGTTTTTGCACTTAGGAGAACAGGGAAATCGGCCAGTATGAATTCACACTTAATGATTCTAGGTCTCCAAAACAGAGAAAATCTATTGAAACACTGTGCCCCAGTGGAATTATTAGAGAGTGATTGAATAGATTCCAATATGAAGCTTGTGATCCTGGTACCCCTACTTGTCACAGCACAGAGTCATGGAGTGTTTGAGGATGGCAAGGAGCTCTGGAGGCAATCTGGTCCCACCCCCACTGCATAAGCAGGGCCACCTGGAGCCAGTTACCCAGGGTTTTGAATATCTCCACAGATGGAGACTCTGCAACCTCTATGGCACAACATGTTCCAGTGCTCAGCCACCTTCACAAATCTGTGTAATAGAACACCCCTGCTGGGTATGGTTGAGGTAAGGTAGGTCCCTTTTACATTGTTGGGCCCACTTAGATTTAGTGAATGAGTTTCTACCAGATTCACAGAATCACAGGATGCCTGAGGCTGGTTGGACCATAAGCTATTGTCAAGTCCCCAGCAGTTTATGCCTTTTTCCTACATTTTCTGCCTTTTAGGTCAGCATGCTTCCTACCCTTGAAATATGTATTAAGATGTTATTAAATCTAGATGGGGAGAGTAGGGAGGATGGGGAGGAAACAATTGTAGGGAAAAATTTTGTGCCATTACTTCAGCATGCGATAGCAAGCATGGTGAAAGAAATGGAAGAACTCTATGATCCTGCTGTTACGGTGGATTGTTGTATGCGACACAGTACTTTAAAACATTACCAGAAGTCAGCTCTGCATTACTACTGGGAAGCTCACTGTTGTTAGTGTCAGAAGCAGTGATATGACTGATAAGAAATATTTGCTAAAATCCCTAATAATGGGACACATCCCCCCACCCTTATAGTTATTCTTCTCTCTTTTTGTAGCTTCAGATGAATGAGACTGTTGACAAGGAAAACAGGTCTTAAAAATGGACTAAGCAAGGGACCATATCCAAAAGCTGTATGATCCAGCCAGGGTAAATTAAGTTCTGGAGTCATCCGAGAAATGGACCACTTGCTGCACATGTTTCTGCCTTGCTGTCAGAGTGTCTTTACAGCCCTGTTGCAGTTTGCCTAGACCTGGTGTTGAATGGCAATGGCGAATTGCCTGGTGCTTGCTCTCTGTGCTGTTCATATACTGCAATAGGCCAGTCTCACTTGGGGTTTCTGAGAGCTTCTGGAACATCAACAACCTTATAAATTAAATCACCACACTGTCTGCTGAATACTTTCTTGCAGAAGTGCTGGCAACTGTGGAACATATTTTGCTGATCATCTGAAGAACAGCAACTTGCACACCTGGCAGCTGTCAGACAGCAGTTTTCTGGAAGCACGGCTGTCTGCTGATAGCTCAGGAGAAGGGTTGAACAGTGCAGACTCACATCGGTTTATAGCTGGGATTTGCAGATTAACACACTGTTGTACTTCCCAGAATTTTTCTGGGTTAAATCCCACCTGCATTCTGCATAAGAATTTTCTCATACTTTCTTGTTACTCTAGTTCTCCAATCACAGTTAACACAGACTTTAATTCGAAATGTGTTAGAAGAGCTCTCCTCTCCAGCAAGGGTTTTGGTTAAGCACATTATGGGTTTAGCCAGTGGCAGTATTGATAATATTCTCTTTAAAATATTTAAATTTTATTTTTTCTTGCAAATGCTACTATACAGTTTTTGACCACAGGAAGAGGAAGGACAGCTTGTGAAACAAATCTGTCAAAACAGGGTAAGTAGCTGCCAGGGCTGCCTAAGACAACCACCCTTAAAATGAAGTTTGTGATACCCCTGGAGGGTAGGGAAGGATGAAAACCAAACCAAATAAAATAACACAGAAAAGGCTAATAAGATTTCGAGTGCTGAGATGTCCTAAAAGAAGTAACTTTTTTCAGGATTCCATTGGTAATGATCATTGTTGGCACATACACATCAGCAATCTACTGAACTGACACAATGGTACAGTTGTTTTTATAACAGATTTAGCTCTGAATTTGTCCCTGTTGAATGTGTGTATTAGAGCATGATACATATATGAATTCTGATGACTTACTTTTTACAAGTTGGAGTAAATTCAAAAAGCAGTAATTTCTTGGTTTAGAGAACACTTCCAGGATTTCTCTTTGTATTTTCCCTGTGCAGGGCTGTGAATATTTAGTCAACAAGACTGCAGAGGCTTGTTGTTGTTTCACTCTTTGTGACAAAATCACAGGAAAGTAAAGAGCCTCATGTATGACCAGTGAATGCAGAGGACTGCATATTTTGAAAAGAAGGAAAGGCTTTGTAGCCAATTGTATGGAAGGAACTGTTTCCAGTTCTCCATAATGCTTTTGAATCCACATAATAGGCTGTTTTCAGAAACTTCTCTAGCTTAGCTTAAGTGATGGAATAGCATTCACCACACCGAAGTCAGGGCATGTTCTGAAGTCCACTGAAATAAGTGGAAAGAAAAAATTGTCTCAAGCTTGGACTAGGCTGGTGGTGCCAAAGGAAGTTTCTCCAGATCATTGCAGTGCAGGGAAACTCTGTTTTCCCAATAGTTTATCATAAAGTGTGTCCAGACTGGAGCCTCTGAAAGATTTCCTTATCTTGAAAAGGCAGCATGAATCTCCTTATTTACATCATCCACTTTTCATCCATAAAATTACACTTCCTTCCTTTTACTGATGAACAGCACTGGGAAAAGTCAGCCTTACTATATATCCATGTATCTATAGATAGATAGATATAGATGTCCTTTTTCCCAAGCATCTCCTGCCCATGAGTATTTTTCCTTGGCTCTCCCTCATGGGTGTCAGATGACATTTCCTCTGCTGACTCTGTGCCTGTTCGACCTCCGTTCTTATTCGTCTGAAGTTATGTGGTATTTTTTTTGGTACTGAAAGGAGTTCACAAAGTTAGAAACAGTTTGTTCAACATCTTTATTTAAAATTTGTGAAGTGTCAAAACTTGTCCCTTTAACAAAGAAATGTTGCAGACCAATCTCTTCTGAACTCCACCCCATTCATCACAGTAATAGCAATTTTGGGTGGACCTGGTGTTGATAATTTGTAAACCATTAGGGACATTTAAGAGGCAGTAATTCCATTTTTTAAAAAAGCTCTAGAGATTTTTTAAATGTTGGAAGTACTTTCCCCATTTAAATGTAATCTCAATAATTTGTAATAGAATCTGGTAAAAGTTACTTGCATTTCAAGTGTTTCAATTAATAAATTTTAACTTATCCCTGAATCTTAATTTTCTTTGTAGAAGAGAGAGAAAAAAGGTTTTAAACCCCCAAAAAACATAGAGACCTTTCTTCCTGTCCCTTCTTATTCCTACTTTGAGCCACAGGATGTGGAATCTGTTGCAACTTCCTACTCAAATAGCTTCTTTTACTTCATTTGGTTACTTGTGAAATGAATATACTTTTTAATTAAGTGCAATTATTATTTCCTGTTTCCTTATAAAGAAAGGTAACTTGACTGATTTGGATTATATAGACTCTTATAGCTGTTTGTTTTAGGACACAATCAATTTGCTATGAATTGAGTCAATACAAAATGAGAAGGGGCTAAATATGAAAGACAATAATCGATAAATTAACAGGAAGTTTCCTATTGGTGTCTGTTGGCTGAATATACTCAAGTAACAGTACTGGAAGTGCATGATGCAATATGTTGAAGATGTATGCATTAATAAATGGATCATGTTCTCTCCAGTGTGGTGCATAAAGAACCTTGAATCTGATGGACAGTTTGAGGCAATGAAGACTGGCTGCTGAAACTTGTGAACCTGATAAAACAACGCCCCAGTGATTCTCAGTAAGTAAATTTTTAATACTTTCAACAGACGAAGTGGGAGGGAAATCCCCAAATGATTTTATACCAGTAAGAAATTACAGACTCCAGATGAGGTTGCCTCACTTAGTTTACTGGTATCTAGAAAACCTGAGGAAATGAAGTCAGCCTTTGGAAAGTTACTGAATAAAGGAAAGTGCAGATCAGAGCTGTACTGAATTCTTTACTGGGCAGAGACTCATCCCTGTCCTACGTGAGTCAGCGGTGCGCTTTTGCAGCGGAGGTGGCCAACTCCACATGGGGCTGGGTTAGTGGGGGTGCAACCAGTCAGTGCAGGGAAGTGACTCTTCCCCTCCTGTGGTACTTTAGAAACTGCATCTGCAGTATTGTATCCAGCTCTGGCCACACTGGCACAAAAAAAACCCCAAAACAAAACAAAAAAACCCCCACCCACCCCTAAACCCCAAAACCACTGAGACCTGCAGCAAGCCTAGCAGAGGTCCACCACCACAGCTAGGGGATGAAGCAGTGCTCTCTGGGCAGTGGGTTCATCCAACCTTAAGAAACAAAGGCTAAGGAGGATCTGACTGTTGTCTTTAGGGTATAGAGGAGATACAGACTCTTGTGGGTGGTGAGCAGTGATGAGGCACAGGCACAAATTCTAGGAATGGAAATTCCTACTAAGTATTAAGAAAAGTTTAACACAGCAAGGTTTGTAAAACAATGGCCTAGGTTACTCCAGGAAAATGGAGTGTCCATCCTTGGAGATATTTAGAATTCATCTGGATAGAGCCTGAGCAGCCCACTCTTAAGCTGGTCCTGGTCTGAGCAGGGAACTGGACCGAATGACCTCCATGAGTCCCTTCCAACTTCAATTCATCATTGATTCTATGAGAGCTGTATGCAATGTCTCATAGTGTTATTTCTCAAAGGAAGGGCCTTGCAAATGGAATGTGGTGGGTTCAGAGTCTAATCCCTGGCCTCTTATTACCTATTTTATTATTTCAACTGCATCATGGGGCAACTCCCTATCAACCAAGACATCGCATATCCAGAGAAACACTAGGATAGAAAACAGAGGCAGAGACACCCAATCCCTTGCTGACAGTATTTGAAGGAATGTAGGGTCTGATTCAGCTGTCTTTGTTGGAATCAGTAGGGAATTCTGCATAAGAAAGTTACAAGAAGAGGCTCTTGGTTACTGATTTCCACCCACTTGGAATGTATTAATTCAAATAAAAAGCTGTATCAATTTGCTCAATTTTTTTTAGGCGCAAAATTCACCCAGCATTTGGCATTTTATGCTAATCCATGAAAGTTGTTTCACTTTGCTTCTGAGTTTACAGGTGGGATTGTCGTTGGGGACAAATGTAAGATTGAGGAAACTCAGCTTGCAACTGTTACTCTGGCAAAGTTCCCATTACATTTGACAGGGTTATAGCTGACAGAAGGTAGTAGAATATATATTTCCTTTTCTTGCACTAAGGCTGGATTAAAATGTTTATTTTTAAATCAAAGAAGCAATTGCTTTTGTTAAACTAGGTTTTCTAGCAGTACACATAGAATTAAATATATCACTATATGCATTTTATTAGACTAGGATTAAAAAAAAAATTCTGCTGTATTTGAGTTGTATTTCTATTCCGCACTAGTCTTATAAAAATAAAATTGTGTTTCCCCTTCCTGGAAGAGAGAATGGAAGTCATAGGATTTCTTCTGGTTTAGTTATCTTCTCTGTAGAATCTCCATGAATAACTCTGATAATGTAATCTCATAATCCTTTAGTAAATGGAGAGGTATGATAAGTTTTGCTCTTTTGAGGTAAGAATTGATTTAAAATGAGATCTAGTTTTAGAAAAGAAAAAAACTATGAATGGGGTACAGAATTTTAGTAAAAAATAGTACTGAGAAGGGAGTGTCTGAACTAGGGCTCTCTTGAGCTTCCTTGTATTTTCTTTGTCACTGATACTGAAGAATCCAGGTGTTTTAGAGGAGTAAAAACATCTGTTTCATTCAGATCTTAGTAAGGACAAATCTACAATTTTTTGGTGGGGTGATATAAAAATTTTCCGCCTTCTTGTAAATTTAAGGTATTATTTTGTTTAGAACAACATGGGTTCTGTGCTAAAACTATTCCATAGAGGTATAAGTAGGAGAGAGATGTTCTTAATGTAATAAAATGTAATAGGTTTATGCTCATCTGGGATGCAACCGAGCTAAAATACTGTAATTGCCCCAGAAGCACTGGGCCCATGAAGTCTGAGCCAAGAAAGACCTTCTATTCCTTATATTACAGAAACAGTAGCCCAACACTTTGCACAGTATCACAAATTGTGGAATTATATGTTAATGGAGGTTGGATTTCCTCCTCCATCACTATAAATTCAGCTAACAGATGAAAACTTCAAATAAAACCATTTGTAAAAATGACGTAAAAGTCTTAAGTAAAATGTCCCCTAAAAGCTGTCCCTAACAGATTCCATAGCTACTTATCACAGTGGTCTGACCAAACAGCATTAAGAAAAATGGGTGATAGCTTGTTTTATTTTGAGTTCCTAATTTTTTTTTTTTTTTAGATTTAAACCAGCTAATTGGTTGTCTGGATGTAATTACTGTTTGTGCTTGTAACATACTTAAAAAAATACACACACCAAAACTTTCCCACACTATTTGTTTTCATTGGCACAATCAAGGCTCTCTTAATAAAGAAATATGTAAGATGGACATACTTATTTTTGCTCACTTTAGTTGGAGTAAATTTACAGATTAAAAAATGCAATTATTGCAAAAATTCATATAAATTAAAATAACAAAAAACCCCCACTTCATGAAGTGAAGTCCCAACTCTATCAGTTCAGAGAAATTTGCCTAAAGTATGACAATTCTGCTAAGCATCCTTCAAGAGGACAGGAAGGAGATGTGTGAGATGAAGAGGACTGGCCAACTAAAGGCCAGGAAAGAGGGAGACCACTCCTTTGCATCCCTGCTGCTGAGCACAAAGATCACCAGCACTGAAATTTCAGTTCAGTGTTTTTTATGGAAACCAAATAACAGGACAAATAGGTATGTCTCTGAGAATCAGCTAAATTTTCATAATTTAGGCACAGTATAAAATGATTTATGTACATGATGTTGGCAAGCACAGGGTGGTGCACTGAGGCATGGTTAGCTAGTAGGATGTCTTTTCCTAGAGGAATGTACTGGACTTGATTTAAGTGTGTTTATGTAGTTCTGTAAATATTTAGGGTCATTGTTTTCCAGCTGATACCTAATTGCAAAGGGTAGTCTATGTCTTTTCTATAATTTCCTCTTAGAATCAATCTACCTGTAATTATGATCCCTGGATTTTGGGCCCTGCTACCACAATCCACGCCATCTACATCCTCCAAAATACATCTATAGGATCCTCAAATTCATCTGGAAGAATCATCATTGAGAAAAAATAGTTGCTTAATTGTTATGGAAAATTCCCCTGTGCATGTAGCAATGCTGTCATATGCCTTGTTTTTGGTGTCTCTTATTTCTGGGTTTGATTCCATGGTTTGATCAAGGAACTCAAATATCACTGAGCTTCTGAATCTTGGTTAGCCTAAGAGTTCATCTTTCTGTTTGTCACAGGAGATGGTGATCAACTGGATCATCAGAATTGCTTCTTTTTTGCCTTTTTTATTTCCCCTTGACTGAAACTTCGAGTGGATGACAAGTGTTTTGGAGGCCATAGAAAAATCTGTTTGTCTAGATGTTCTTCAGAGTCCAAATGTTTGCAAAGACTCAAGTGGCTGTGGGAAAGCCACTTATTAGCTGCTCTGTTCAGCAGCAGAGAGCAGAAGTTGTTTTAAGGCTTTTGCTTGTGACAGTGTATTTTTCTGGTGGTTTGAGAACCCAGGTGGGCACTATTTTAAAGTTGTCAACAATGTAAGTACTTCTAATATATAAGCATATTCTTTAAAATGACACACCAGAAGTTGATGATGTGCTACATATTTCACTAGATTAATGAATAGACAGCCCACACATCATGTAACATTACTTCATATAGTGTAATCCACATTTCTGCAACCATGCAAGATACCAAAAAATACATCATAAAATGTCCTAGAAGATATGAGAAAGTCACCCCATTAGCCTGTGACAGAGACTAGATATCTTCTGCTAGCTCATCCAGAAAATTAAAGTGGTTGAAACAGAAAATGTTGAAGCCAAAAGAATGTTTGAGTAAATAGTAACCCAGAATTCCTTTCATAACTCACTTTTGTTTACTGGTAAATTCTATCTTCACATTATAAACATAATTAGTAAATATCTGACCATATTTTTTGCAGTGCTTTGGTTTAAACATATTTACCTTTTATATTCACTAAATAAATGTTTAGATTTTGCTGTACCCGCAGATGAGAGTGAAGGAAGAGAATTGTATATCAAGGTACTGCGTGTCCTGAATTTCTTAATAGAAGGGACAATTACTGCCACCTTTATCCTGGTCTCTTGGTTTCTGAGCAAGTTTCAATTTGACACTGCAAAAAACCCTCCCCAAATCCTCTAAACAATGCTGTATTGTCTCTTCAACAAGCATAAACATAAAAAAAAAAATCTTATCTTTGTCTGCTTATGTGTCAGACAAACAAGGAAAACTTTGAAAAATCCAATTCCTATTTATCCAGCTGGATTGTAGGAGGAAAATCAACATTTTGCATAAATCACAACCCCTAATTTCTATTTCCGTGGTGCAAAGTGCAAATCAGTAATACTCTGCTTGCAGAACTGAAGTTCATTCCCTTGGTTTATTTTGTACAAGTTACAAGATAATGGTATAAGGTGTGGGTTGCTACTGTCTTGAGCCTTGTTCAGACACTGAAGAGATATATTCTGTATCCCATCACTTGCTTCTTGTGCCAATATCTCAGAATTTCACTGCACATCTACATTTTACCTGTATACTGTGTCCATCTGTAATTTTTCATGTTAAACTGTTGAAATCAAATGACTGTTTTGTAATTTGCAGAACCCACCACTTCTCTTGATGATGACAATCAGACAAAAGGACGAGAAAGCTGATATTGTGGTGAGTACATAGTTCAAATACTTCTAGGTATGTTTAGAAAGATAATGCCTATTTATACATGTAATATATAAACTACTAACTGATTCAAACCCTGTTTTTTAAATAGCATCTGTCATATCTTGTGTCACCATTACATTTCAGCTGTAAGCAGAGATTGGTACTAGGATATCTTACACAGTACTTCCTTTCTTCCTGATACTGTGTTAGTGGCAGAATACACCATGCATTTATCTCTGGGCAGGGTGGTTTGGCAGCTGCTGTGGGAGGGTGGTCAGATGCTTGCTTATAAAACTGTGCAGCTGAGCTTTGGCAACATCAGTTCAATAATACAGAACCACTCACCGTCAGTACCTGCCTGAAACTAGCAAAAAATGAAAACACTTGCAAATTAGGAAATCCAACATTTCTGCCAAAATATTTCTATGTGAGGAGCAGCAGAATGCATAAGTTTTATTTACTTTCAGTCTAATCAGTTTGCTTTTTTTGTTTGTTTTGTATTTTCTGTTTATGTTGAAATGGCATAATCCTGATACAGAGCTGCTTGAACTCTGACTATTGTGTTGTATTGTGTGTGTCCCCCCCCGCCCCCCAATTATTTTGGTATTAAAACTTTCTGCCTTTCAAGGGGTAGTAGTGGTTTGTTCTTCAGGATTTCTAAATCAACCTAAAAGCATAAATAAAACCTGCAGGGCTTCTTTTCCTTTCCTCGACAAGGATGAGGCAGGCATTTGTTCTGGAGGTGGCTGTAGAGATTTAGGCGTATGTGCAGAAGAGCTCGGTGCCTCGGTGTCTGTGCCATGCCTGTTACTAGAAAGTGCATTATTCACTTTGCAGCAGCTTCTAAGGTAAAGGAATGTCCTTACTGTTTTTCCTTATAAGGGAAACAGATACTTTCATGTTTGGTTTTTTTTTTTTTTTCCACAAGCCATAGATGCAAAATGCTGCACCTCTAGCAGACAGGTATAGAGAGATATAAACATATATGTATATACATATATATGCCCTTAGACGGAAGCATAGGCGTCCACTTCCTTCGGTTGCCCCCGGTGCTGCCTTACACACTTGGCGGCTCAGCATTCCGGCTCCCCCAGGCTCTGGGGCTTCTGCCGCCGAGTGAGCCGGGGACCCGCGGGGTAACCCGAGCTGGCAGCGCTGGCTCCGCAGCGGAGGGAAGGGAGGGAGGCGGCAGCGCCCCGTCCTCCCGGGCAGGACCGCGCTCTCCCCGCGGCTCCCGGGGCCGAGCATCCCGCCAGCCCCGCGCCGGCCGCAGGTGACCCGCCGCGGTGCGGACCGGGGGCTGCCCCGCACAGCCGGGAGCCCCCGGGGTGTCGGCTCGGGGGTGGGGGGACATTTTTATTCCCCTCTCTCTCGCGAGAAAGTATTGGGCGGGCGATACTTGAAGAGGAGAGGGGGGGAGAGAGGAGGGGAAAAAGGAGGAGGAGGAGGAGGAGGGAGGGGGCAGCTGGAGCCGCAGCTGGAGTAGCGGTGGGTGCAGCGGCCGCAGCTGGAACAGCAGCGGGAACGGCAGCCGGCGGCGGCGGCTCCAGCGGGTGCGCGCCCCTCGCAGCGGCTTCTC